>JBBBDQ010029846.1:0-19133 GCA_037127315.1 Ascarosepion bandense
TTTTGCCATCAAAGCATGTACACTAATAAACATTACTTCAATAAAAGAATTGCTTTATCAAAATAATAGATATTAAAACTAAATTATGTGGAGTCTAGCAGAAATTAAAACCTGCATGTGAATAGAATTGAATCAAGTCACTCTCAGTGTATTTGTATTCTTTTGTCACCAAAGCATGTACACTAATAAACATTACTTCAATAAAAGAATTGCTTTATCAAAATGATAGATATTAAAACTAAATTATGTGGAGTCTAGCAGTAATTAAAACCTGCATGTGAATAGAATTGAATCAAGTCACTCTCAGTGTATTTGTATTCATTTGTCACCAAGGCATGTACACTAATAAACATTACATCAATAAAAGAATTGCTTTATCAAAATGATAGATATTAAAACTAAATTATGTGGAGTCTAGCAGTAATTAAAACCTGTATGTGAATAGAATTGAGTCAAGTCACTCTCAGTGTATTTGTATACTTTGCCACCAAAACATGTACACTAATAAACATTACTTCAATAAAAGAATTGCTTTATCAAAATGATAGATATTAAAACTAAATTATGTGGAGTCTAGCAGTAATTAAAACCTGCATGTGAATAGAATTGAATCAAGTCACTCTCAGTGTATTTGTATACTTTTGCCACCAAAACATGTACACTAATAAACATTACTTCAATAAAAGAATTGCTTTATCAAAATGATAGATATTAAAACTAAATTATGTGGAGTCTAGCAGTAATTAAAACCTGCATGTGAATAGAATTGAATCAAGTCACTCTCAGTGTATTTGTATTCTTTTGCCACCAAAACATGTACACTAATAAACATTACTTCAATAAAAGAATTGCTTTATCAAAAGGATAGACATTAAAACTAAATTATGTGGAGTCTAGCAGTAATTAAAACCTGCATGTGAATAGAATTGAATCAAGTCACTCTCAGTGTATTTGTATTCTTTTGCCACCAAAACATGTACATTAATAAACATTACATCAATAAAAGAATTGCTTTATCAAAATGATAGATATTAAAACTAAATTATGTGGAGTCTAGCAGTAATTAAAACCTGCATGTGAATAGAATTGAATCAAGTCACTCTCAGTGTATTTGTATTCATTTGTCACCAAAGCATGTACACTAATAAACATTACTTCAATAAAAGAATTGCTTATCAAAATGATAGATATTAAAACTAAATACTGTGGAGTCTAGCAGAAATTAAAACCTGCATGTGAATAGAATTGAATCAAGTCACTCTCAGTGTATTTGTATTCTTTTGTCACCAAAGCATGTACACTAATAAACATTACTTCAATAAAAGAATTGCTTTATCAAAATAATAGACATTAAAACTAAATTATGTGAAGTCTAGTAGAAATTAAAACCTGCATGTGAATAGAATTGAATCAAGTCACTCTCAGTGTATTTGTATTCTTTTACCATCAAAGCATGCACACTAATAAACATTACTTCAATAAAAGAATTGCTTTATCAAAATGATAGACATTAAAACTAAATTATGTGGAGTCTAGCAGTAATTAAAACCTGCATGTGAATAGAATTGAATCAAGTCACTCTCAGTGTATTTGTATTCTTTTGTCACCAAAGCATGTACACTAATAAACATTACTTCAATAAAAGAATTGCTTTATCAAAATGATAGATATTAAAACTAAATTATGTGGAGTCTAGCAGAAATTAAAACCTGCATGTGAATAGAATTGAATCATGTCACTCTCAGTGTATTTGTATTCTTTTTCACCAAAGCATGTACACTAATAAACATTACTTCAATAAAAGAATTGCTTTATCAAAATAATAGACATTAAAACTAAATTATATGGAGTCTAGCAGAAATTAAAACCTGCATGTGAATAGAATTGAATCAAGTCACTCTCAGTGTATTTGTATTCTTTTGCCATCAAAGCATGTACACTAATAAACATTACTTCAATAAAAGAATTGCTTTATCAAAATAATAGATATTAAAACTAAATTATGTGGAGTCTAGCAGAAATTAAAACCTGCATGTGAATAGAATTGAATCAAGTCACTCTCAGTGTATTTGTATTCTTTTGTCACCAAAGCATGTACACTAATCAACATTACTTCAATAAAAGAATTGCTTTATCAAAATAATAGACATTAAAATTAATTATGTGGAGTCTAGCAGAAATTAAAACCTGCATGTGAATAGAATTGAATCAAGTCACTCTCAGTGTATTTGTATTCTTTTGTCACCAAAGCATGTACACTAATAAACATTACTTCAATAAAAGAATTGCTTTACGAAAATGATAGATTTTAAAAGTAAATTATGTGGAGTCTAGCAGTAATTAAAACCTGCATGTGAATAGAATTGAATCAAGTCATTCTCAGTGTATTTGTATTCTTTTGTCACCAAAGCATGTACACTAATAAACATTACTTCAATAAAAGAATTGCTTTATCAAATAATAGACATTAAAACTAAATTATGTGGAGTCTAGCAGAAATTAAAACCTGCATGTGAATAGAATTGAATCAAATCACTCTCAGTGTATTTGTATTCTTTTGTCACCAAAGCATGTACACTAATAAACATTACTTCAATAAAAGAATTGCTTTATCAAAATAATAGACATTAAAACTAAATTATGTGGAGTCTAGCAGAAATTATAACCTGCATGTGAATAGAAAATTCATCAAGTCACTCTCAGTGTATTTGTATTCTTTTGTCACCAAAGCATGTACACTAATAAACATTACTTCAATAAAAGAATTGCTTTATCAAAATGATAGATATTTAAACTAAATTATGTGGAGTCTAGCAGTAATTAAAACCTGCATGTGAATAGAATTGAATCAAGTCACTCTCAGTGTATTTGTATTCTTTTGCCACCAAAACATGCACACTAATAAACATTACTTCAATAAAAGAATTGCTTTATCAAAATGATAGATATTAAATCTAAATTATGTGGAGTCTAGCAGAAATTAAAACCTGCATGTGAATAGAATTGAATCAAGTCACTCTCAGTGTATTTGTATTCTTTTGTCACCAAAGCATGTACACTAATAAACATTACTTCAATAAAAGAATTGCTTTATCAAAATGATAGACATTAAAACTAAATTATGTGGAGTCTAGCAGAAATTAAAACCTGCATGTGAATAGAATTGAATCAAGTCACTCACAGTGTATTTGTATTCATTTGTCACCAAAGCATGTACACTAATAAACATTACTTCAATAAAAGAATTGCTTTATCAAAATGATAGACATTAAAACTAAATTATGTGGATTCTAGCAGAAATTAAAACCTGCATGTGAATAGAATTGAATCAAGTCACTCTCAGTGTATTTGTATTCTTTTGTCACCAAAGCATGTACACTAATAAACATTACTTCAATAAAAGAATTGCTTTATCAAAATGATAGACATTAAAACTAAATTATGTGGAGTCTAGCAGAAATTATAACCTGCATGTGAATAGAAAATTCATCAAGTCACTCTCAGTGTATTTGTATTCTTTTGCCACCAAAACATGTACACTAATAAACATTACTTCAATAAAAGAATTGCTTTATCAAAATGATAGACATCAAAACTAAATTATGTGGAGTCTAGCAGTAATTAAAACCTGCATGTGAATAGAATTGAATCAAGTCACTCTCAGTGTATTTGTATTCTTTTGTCACCAAAACATTTACACTAATAAACATTACTTCAATAAAAGAATTGCTTTATCAAAATGATAGATATTAAAACTAAATTATGTAGAGTCTAGCAGTAATTAAACCTGCATGTGAAAAGAATTGAATCAAGTCACTCTCAGTGTATTTGTATCCTTTTGCCACCAAAGCATGTACACTAATAAACATTACTTCAATAAATGAAATGCTTTACCAAAATGATAGATATTAAAACTAAATTATATGGAGTCTAGCAGTAATTAAAACCTACATGTGAATAGAATTGAATCAAGTCACTCTCAGTGTATTTGTATTCTTTTGTCACCAAAGCATGTACACTAATAAACATTACTTCAATAAAAGAATTGCTTTATCAAAATGATAGATATTAAAACTAAATTATGTGGTGTCTAGCAGTAATTAAAACCTGCATGTGAATAGAATTGAATCAAGTCACTCTCAGTGTATTTGTATTCTTTTGCCACCAAAGCATGTACACTAATAAACATTACTTCAATAAAAGAATTGCTTTATCAAAATGATAGACATTAAAACTAAATTATATGGAGTCTAGCAGTAAATAAAAACTGCATGTGAATAGAATTGAATCAAGTCACTCTCAGTGTATTTGTATTCTTTTGCCACCAAAACATGTACACTAATAAACATTACTTCAATAAAAGAATTACTTTATCAAAATGATAGATAGTAAAACTAAATTATGTGGAGTCTAGCAGTAATTAAAACCTGCATGTGAATAGAATTGAATCAAGTCACTCTCAGTGTATTTGTATTCTTTTGTCACCAAAGCATGTACACTAATAAACATTACTTCAATAAAGGATGCTTTATCCAAATGATAGATATTAAAACTAAATTATGTGGAGTCTAGCAGTAATTAAAACCTGCATGTGAATAGAATTGAATCAGAGTCACTCTCAGTGTATTTGTATACTTTTGCCACCAAAGCATGTACACTAATAACATTACTTCAATAAAAAAATTGCTTTATCAAAATGATAGATATTAAAACTAAGTTATGTGGAGTCTAGCAGTAATTAAAACCTGCATGTGAATAGAATTGAATCAGAGTCCTCTCAGTGTATTTGTATTCTTTTGACACCAAAACATGTACTAATAACATTACTTCAATAAAAGATTTGGCTTTATCCAAAATGATGAATGTTAAATTAATTATGTGGAGTCTAGCAGTAATTAAACCCTGCATGTGAATAGAATTGAATCAAGTCACTCTCAGTGTATTTGTGTATTTTTATACCAAAGCATATACATAATAAACATTACTTCAATAAAAGAAATTGCTTTATCAAAATGATAGATATTTAAACTAAATTATGTGGAGTCTAGCAGTAATTAAAACCTGCATGTGAATAGAATTGAATCAAGTCACTCTCAGTGTGTTGTATTCTTTTTATATAAAAACACATGTACACTAATAAACATTACTTCAATAAAAGAATTGCTTTATCAAAATGATAGATATTAAAACTAAGTATATTGAGTCTAGCAGTAATTAAAACCTGCATGTGAATAGAATTGAATCAAGTCACTCTCAGTGTATTTGTGTTCTTTTGTCACCAAAGCATGTACCCACTAATAAACATGACTTCAATAAAAATTGCTTTGTCAAAATGATAGGACATTGAAACTAAATTGTGAGTCTAACTTGAAATTAAAACCTGCATGTGAATAGAATTGAATCAGAGTCACTCTCAGTGTATTTGTATTCTTTTGCCACCAAAACATGTACACTAATAAACATTACTTCAATAAAAGAATTGTATCAAAATGATAGACATTAAAACTAAATTATGTGGAGTCTGGCAGTAATTAAAACCTGCATGTGAATAGAATTGAATCAAGTCACTCTCAGTGTATTTGTATTCTTTTGTGCAAAAACATGTACACTAATAAACATTACTTCAATAAAAAAATTGCTTTATCAAAATGATAGATATTAAAACTAAATTATGTGGAGTCTAGCAGTAATTAAAACCTGCATGTGAATAGAATTTGAATCAAGTCACTCTCAGTGTATTTGTATACTTTTGCCACCAAAGCATGTACACTAATAAACATTACTTCAATAAAAGAATTGCTTTATCAAAATGATAGATATTAAAACTAAATTATGTAAGGTCTAGCAGTAATTAAAACCTGCATGTGAATAGAATTGAATCAGAGTCACTCTCAGTGTGTTGTATTCTTTTGACACCAAAACATGCCCTTTTCGCTTAAACATTACTTCATTAAAAAATTGCTTTATCAAAATGATGAATGTTAAAACTAAATTATGTGGAGTCTAGCAGTAATTAAAACCTGCATGTGAATAGAATTGAATCAAGTCACTCTCAGTGTATTTGTATCCTTTTGCCACCAAAGCATGTGCCACTAATAAACATTACTTCAATAAAAGATTTGCTTTAAATCAAAATGATAGATAAATAAAATTAATTATGTGGAGTCTAGCAGTAATTAAAACCTGCATGTGAATAGAATTGAATCGATGCTCTCGGTGTATTTTGTATTATTTTTATACCAAAGCATGTACACTAATAAACATTACTTCAATAAAAGAATTGCTTTTATCAAAATGATAGATATTAAAACTAAATTATGTGGAGTCTAGCAGTAATTAAAACCTGCATGTGAATAGAATTGAATCAAGTCACTCAGTGTATTTGTATTCTTTTTATACCAAAACATGTACACTAATAAACATTACTTCAATAAAAGAATTGCTTTATCAAAATGATGAATATTAAAACTAAATTATGTAGGTCTAGCAGTAATTAAAACCTGCATGTGAATGAATTGAATCAAGTCACTCTCCAATTGTGTTGTATTCTTTTGTCACCAAAGCATGTACACTAATAAACATGACAATAAAAAAATTGCTTTATCAAAATGATAGACATTAAAACTAAATTATGTGGAGTCTAGCAGAAATTAAAACCTGCATGTGAATGGGAATTGAATCAAGTCCTCTCAGTGTATTTGTATTCTTTTGCCACCAAAACATGTACACTAATAAACATTACTTCAATAAAAAAATTGCTTTATCAAAATGATAGACATTTAAAACTAAATTATGTGGAGTCTAGCAGTAATTAAAACCTGCATGTGAATAGGAATTGAATCAGAGTCACTCTCAGTGTATTTGTATTCTTTTGCCACCAAAACATGTACACTAATAAACATTACTTCTATAAAAGAATTGCTTTATCAAAATGATAGATATTAAAACTAAATTATGTGGAGTCTAGCAGTAATTAAACCTGCATGTGAAAAAAATTGAATCAAGTACTCTCAGTGTATTTGTATTCTTTTGCCACAAAGCATGTACACTAATAAACACTACTTCAATAAATGGTGCTTTATCAAAATGATAGATATTAAAACTAAATTATGTGGAGTCTAGCAGTAATTAAAACCTGCATGTGAATAGAATTGAATCAGAATCACTCTCAGTGTATTTGTATTCTTTTGCCACCAAAACATGTACACTAATAAACATTACTTCAATAAAAATTGCTTTATCAAAATGATAGATATTTAAAATAAATTGTGTGGAGTCTAGCAGTAATTGAAACCTGCATGTGAATAGAATTGAATCAAGTCACTCTCAGTGTATTTGCTTATTCTTTGACACAAAACATGTTACACTAATAAACATTACTTCAATAAAAAATTGCTTTATCAAAATGATAGATATTAAAACTAAATTATGTGAAATTAAAGTAATTAGAGCTTGCCATGTGGATAGAATTGAATCAAGTCCTCTCAGTGTGTTGTGTTCTTTTGCCACCAAAACATGTGCACTAATAAACATTACTTCAATAAAAGAATTGCTTTATCAAAATGATAGATATTAAAACTAAATTATGTGGAGTCTAGCAGAAATTAAAACATGCATGTGAATAGAATTGAATCAAGTCACTCTCAGTGTATTTGTGTTCTTTTGCCACCAAAACATGTACACTAATAAACATTACATCAATAAAAAAATTGCTTTATCAAAATGATAGATATTAAAATTAAATTATGTGGAGTCTAGCAGAAATTAAAACCTGCATGTGAATAGAATTAGATCAAGTCACTCTCAGTGTGTTGTATTCTTTTGTCACCAAAGCATGTACACTAATAAACATTACTTCAAAAGGATTGCTTTATCAAAATGATAGATATTAAAACTAAATTATGAGGTCCTGGCAGTAATTAAAACCTGCATGTGAATAGAATTGAATCAAGTGCTCTCAGTGTATTTGTATCCTTTTGCCACCAAAGCATGTACACTAATAAACATTACTTCAACAAATGAATTGCTTTATCAAAATGATAGATATTAAAACTAGAATTATGTGGAGTCTTGCAGTAATTAAAACCTGCATGTAGGATGGAATTGAATCAAGTCACTCTCAGAGTATTTGTGTTCTTTTGACACCAAAACATGTACACTAATAAACATTACTTCAATAAAAGAATTGCTTTATCAAAATGATAGATATTAAGCTAAATTATGTGGAGGTCCTGGCAGTGATTAAAACCTGCATGTGAATAGAATTGAATCATGTCACTCTCAGTGTGTTTGTATCCAGCACACTTACCAAAGCATGTACACTAATAAACATTACTTCAATAAAAGAATTGCTTTATCAAAATGATAGATATTAAAATTAATTATGTAGAGTCTAGCAGTAATTAAAACCTGCATGTGAATAGGAATTGAATCAAGAAGTGCTCTCAGTGTATTTGTATTCTTTTGTCACCAAAAACATGTACACTAATAAACATTACTTCAATAAAAGAATTGCTTTATCCGATAGTAGATAGTAAAACTAAATTATGTAGGTCTAGCAGGGTAAAACATGCATGTGAATGAATTGAATCAAGTCCTCTCAGTGTATTTGTATTCTTTTGCCACCAAAACATGTACACTAATAAACATTACATCAATAAAAATTGCTTTATGAAAATGATGAATGTTAAAACTAAATTATGTGGAGTCTAGCAGTAATTAAAACCTGCATGTGAATAGAATTGAATCAAGTCAATCTCAGTGTATTTGTATTCTTTTGTCCACCAAAGCATGTACCTAATAAACATTACTTCAATAAAGAATTGCTTTATCAAAATGATAGATATTAAACCTAGAATTATGTGGAGTCTGGCAAATTAAAACCTGCATGTGAATAGAATTGAATCAAGTCACTTTCAGTGTATTTGTATTCTTTTGTCACCAAAGCATGTACACTAATATACATTACTTCAATAAAAAAATTGCTTTATCAAAATGATAGATGACAAAACTAAATTATGTGGAGTCTAGCAGTAATTAAAACCTGCATGTGAATAAATTGAATCAAGTCACTCTCAGTGTATTTGTATTCTTTTTATACCAAAGCATGTACACTAATAAACATTACTTCAATAAAAAGAATTGCTTTATCAAAATGATAGATATTAAAACTAAATTATGTGGTCTGTGATAATTAAAACCTGCATGTGAATAGAATTGAATCAAGTCCTCTCAGTGTGTTGTATTCTTTTGTCACCAAAGCATGTACACTAATAAACATTACTTCAATAAAAGAATTTACACTTTATCAAAATGATAGATATTAAAACTAAATTATGTGGAGTCTGATAATTAAAACCTGCATGTGAATGAATTGAATCAAGTCACTCTCAGTGTATTTGTATACTTTTGCCCACCAAAGCATGTACACTAATAAACATTACTTCAATAAAGAATTGCTTTATCAAAATGATAGACATTAAAACTAAATTGTATGTGGAGTCTAGCAGTAATTAAAACCTGCATGTGAATAGAATTGAATCAAGTCACTCTCAGTGTGTTGTATTCTTTTGCCATAAAACATGTACACTAATAAACATTACTTCTATAAAAGAATTGCTTTATCAAAATGATAGATATTAAAACTAAATTGTGTGGAGTCTAGCAGTAATTAAACCTGCATGTGAAAAGAATTGAATCAAGTCACTCTCAGTGTATTTGTGTTCTTTTGCAAAGCATGTACACTAATAAACACTACTTCAATAAATGAATTGCTTTATCAAAATGATAGATATTAAAACTAAATTATGTGGAGTCTAGCAGTAAATTAAAACCTGCATGTGAATAGAATTGAATCAAGTCACTCTCAGTGTGTTTGTGTTCTTTTGCCACCAAAACATGTACACTAAATAAACATTACTTCAATAAAGAATTGCTTTATCAAAATGATAGATATTAAAACTAAATTATGTAGAGTCTAGCAGAAATTAAAACATGCATGTGAATAGAATTGAATCAAGTCACTCTCAGTGTATTTGTATTCTTTTGCCACCAAAACATGTACACTAATAAACATTACATCAATAAAAATTGCTTTATCAAAATGATAGATATTAAATTAAATTATGTGGAGTCTAAGCAGAAATTAAAACCTGCATGTGAATAGAATTGAATCAAGTCACTCTCAGTGTATTTGTATTCTTTTGTCACCAAAGCATGTACACTAATAAACATTACTTCAATAAAATTGCTTTATCAAAATGATAGATATTAAACCTAAATTATGTGAGTCTAGCAAAGTTGACCACCATGTGAATAAGTTGAATCAAAGTCACTCTCAGTGTATTTGTATTCTTTTGTCACCAAAGCATGTACACTAATAAACATTACTTTAAAGGATTGCTTTATCAAAATGATAGATAATAACTTAAATTATGTGGAGTCTAGCAGTAATTAAAACCTGCATGTGAATAGGGAATTGAATCAGAAGTCACTCTCAGTGTATTTGTATCCTTTTGCCACCAAAGCATGTACACTAATAAACATTACTTCAACAAATGAATTGCTTTATCAAAATGATAGATATTAAAACTAAATTATGTGGAGTCTTGCAGTAATTAAAACCTGCATGTGAATAGAATTGAATCAAGTCACTCTCCAAGTGTTGTATTCTTTTGACACCAAAACATGTACACTATTAAACATTACTTCAATAAAGAGATTGCTTTATCAAAATGATAGATATTAAAACTAAATTATGTGGAGTCTAGCAGTAATTAAAACCTGCATGTGAATGAAAATTGAATCATGTCACTCTCAGTGTATTTGTATCCTTTTGCCACCAAAGCATGTACACTAATAAACATTGCTTCAATAAAGAATTGCTTTATCAAAATGATAGATATTAAAATTAATTATGTGAGTCTAGCAGTAATTAAAACCTGCATGTGAATAGAATTGAATCAAGTCACTCTCAGTGTGTTTGTATTCTTTTGTCCCCACCCAAAGCATATTACACACTATGAAAACATTACTTCAATAAAAAGTGCTTTATCAAAATGATAGATATTAAAACTAAATTATGTGGAGTCTAGCAGAAATTAAAACATGCATGTGAATAAGTTGAATCAAAGTCACTCTCAGTGTGTTTGTATTCTTTTGCCACCAAAGCATGTACACTAATAAACATTACATCAATAAAGAATTGCTTTATAGAAAATGATAGATATTAAAAACTAGGTATGTGGAGTCTAGCAGTAATTAAAACCTGCATGTGAATAGAATTGAATCAAGTCAATCTCAGTGTATTTGTATTCTTTTGCTTCACCAAGCATACACTAATAAACATTACTTCAATAAGGTGCTTTATCAAATGATAGATATTAAACTAAATTATGTGGAGTCTAGCAGAAATTAAAACCTGCATGTGAATAGAATTGAATCAAGTCACTTTCAGTGTATTTGTATTCTTTTGTCACAAAAGCATGTACACTGTAATATACATTACTTCAATAAAAGAATTGCTTTATCAAAATGATAGATATTAAAACTAAATTATGTGGAGTCTAGCAGTAATTAAAACCTGCATGTGAATGAGAATTGAATCAAGTCACTCTCAGTGTATTTGTATTCTTTTTATACCAAAGCATGTACACTAATAAACATTACTTCAATAAAAGAATTGCTTTATCAAAATGATAGATATTAAAACTAAATTATGTGGAGTCTAGCAGTAATTAAAACCTGCATGTGAATAGAATTGAATCAAGTCACTCTCAGTGTATTTGTATTCTTTTGTCACCAAGCATGTACCATGTTGTTACTTCAATAAAGGGTGCTTTATCAAAATGATAGATATTAAAACTAAATTATGTGGAGTCTAGCAGTAATTAAAGCCTGCATGTGAATAGAATTGAATCAAGTCCTCTCAATTATTTGTATACTTTTGCCACCAAAGCATGTACACTAATAAACATTACTTCAATAAAAGAATTGCTTTATCAAAATGATAGATATTAAAAACTAAATTATGTGGAGTCTAGCAGTAATTAAAACCTGCCCCATGTGAATAGAATTGAATCAAGTCACTCTCAGTGTATTTGCTGTTCTTTTGACACCAAAACATGTACACTAATAAACATTACTTCATTAAAAGAATTGCTTTATCAAAATGATAGATATTAAAACTAAATTATGTGGAGTCTAGCAGTAATTAAAACCTGCATGTGAATAGAATTCAGATCAAGTCCTCTCAGTGTATTTGTATCCTTTTGCCACCAAAGCATGTACACACTAATAAACATTACTTCAATAAAAGATTTGCTTTATCAAAATGATAGATATTAAAATTAATTATGTGGAGTCTAGCAGTAATTAAACACCATGTGAATAGAATTGAATCAAGTCACTCTCAGTGTATTTGTATTTTGCCACAAAACATGTACACTAATAAACATTACTTCTATAAAAGAATTGCTTTATCAAAATGATAGATATTAAAACTAAATTATACGGAGTCTAGCAGTAATTAAATGCATGTGAAAAGAATTAGATCAAGTCACTCTCAGTGTATTTGTATCATGCACTTACCAAAGCATGTACACTAATAAACATTACTTCAATAAATGAATTGCTTTATCAAAATGATAGATATTAAAACTAAATTATGTGGAGTCTAGCAGTAATTAAAACCTGTGTGAATAGAATGAATCAAGTCACTCTCAGTGTGTTTGTGTTCTTTTGCCACCAAAACATGTACCTTTAATAAACATTACTTCAATAAAGGAATTGCTTTACAAAATGATAGATATTTAAAAATAAATTATGTAAGGTCTAGCAGTAATTGAAACCTGCATGTGAATAGAATTGAATCAGAGTCCTCTCAGTGTATTTGTGTTCTTTTGACACCAAAACATGTACACTAATAAGCTTATTCATACAATAAAGAATTGCTTTAATAAAATGATAGATATTAAAAAACTAGAATTGTGTGGAGTCTAGCAGTAATTAAAACCTGCATGTGAATAGAAGATTGAATCAAGTCACTGTCAGTGTATTTGTATTCTTTTGCCACCAAAACATGTACACTAATAAACATTACTTCAATAAAAGAATTGCTTTATCAAAATGATAGATATTAAAACTAAATTATGTGGAGTATAGTAGAAATTAAAACATGCATGTGAATAGAATTGAATCAAGTCACTCTCAGTGTATTTGTATTCTTTTGTCACCAAAGCATGTACACTAATAAACATTACTTCAATAAAGAATTGCTTTATCAAAATGATAGATATTAAAATTAATTATGTGGAGTCTAGCAGTAATTAAAACCTGCATGTGAATAGAATTGAATCAAGTCACTCTCAGGGTATTTGTATTCATTTGTCACCAAAGCATGTACACTAATAAACATTACATCAATAAAAGAATTGCTTTATCAAAATGATAGATATTAAAAATAAATTATGTGGAGTCTAGCAGTAATTAAAACCTGCATGTGAATAGAATTGAATCAAGTCACTCTCAGTGTATTTGTATTCTTTTGTCACCAAAGCATGTACACTAATAAACATTACTTCAATAAAAGAATTGCTTTATCAAAATGATAGATATTAAAACTAAATTATGTGGAGTCTAGCAGTAATTAAAACCTGCATGTGAATAGAATTTAATCATGTCACTCTCAGTGTATTTGTATCCTTTTGCCACCAAAGCATGTACACTAATAAACATTACTTCAATAAAAGAATTGCTTTATCAAAATGATAGATATTAAAATTAATTATGTGGAGTCTAGCAGTAATTAAAACCTGCATGTGAATAGAATTGAATCAAGTCACTCTCAGTGTATTTGTATTCATTTGTCACCAAAGCATGTACACTAATAAACATTACTTCAATAAAAGAATTGCTTTATAAAAATGATAGATATTAAAACTAAATTGTGTGGAGTTTAGCAGTAATTAAAACCTGCATGTGAATAGAATTGAATCAAGTCACTCTCAGTGTATTTGTATTTTTTTGCCACCAAAACATGTACACTAATAAACATTACTTCAATAAAAGAATTGCTTTATCAAAATGATAGATATTAAAACTAAATTATGTGGAGTCTAGCAGTAATTAAATCCTGCATGTGAATAGAATTGAATCAAGTCACTCTCAGTGTATTTGTATTCTTTTGCCACCAAAGCACGTACACTAATAAACATTACTTCAATAAAAGAATTGCTTTATCAAAATGATAGATATTAAAATTAATTATGTGGAGTCTAGCAGTAATTAAAGCCTGCATGTGAATAGAATTGAATCAAGTCACTCTCAGTGTATTTGTATTATTTTTATACCAAAGCATGTACACTAATAAACATTACTTCAATAAAAGAATTGCTTTATCAAAATGATAGATATTAAAACTAAATTATGTGGAGTCTAGCAGTAATTAAAACCTGCATGTGAATAGAATTGAATCAAGTCACTCTCAGTGTATTTGTATTCTTTTTATACCAAAGCATGTACACTAATAAACATTACTTCAATAAAAGAATTGCTTTATCAAACTGATAGATATTAAAACTAAATTATGTGGAGTCTAGCAGTAATTAAAACCTGCATGTGAATAGAATTGAATCAAGTCACTCTCAGTGTATTTGTATTCTTTTGCCACCAAAACATGCACACTAATAAACATTACTTCAATAAAAGAATTGCTTTATCAAAATGATAGATATTAAAATTAAATTATCTGGAGTCTAGCAGTAATTAAAACCTGCATGTGAATAGAATTGAATCAAGTCACTCTCAGTGTATTTGTATTCTTTTTATACCAAAGCATGTACACTAATAAACATTACTTCAATAAATAATTGCTTCATCAAAATGATAGATATTAAAACTAAATTATGTGGAGTCTAGCAGTAATTAAAACCTGCATGTGAATAGAATTGAATCAAGTCACTCTCAGTGTATTTGTATTCTTTTGTCACCAAAGCATGTACACTAATAAACATTACTTCAATAAAAGAATTGCTTTATCAAAATAATAGATATTAAAACTAAATTATGTGGAGTCTAGCAGAAATTAAAACATGCATGTGAATAGAATTGAATCAAGTCACTCTCAATGTATTTGTATTCTTTTGCCACCAAAACATGTACACTAATAAACATTACATCAATAAAAGAATTGCTTTATCAAAATGATAGATATTAAAACTAAATTATGTGGAGTCTAGCAGAAATTAAAACCTGCATGTGAATAGAATTGAATCAAGTCAATCTCAGTGTATTTGTATTCTTTTGTCACCAAAGCATGTACACTAATATACATTACTTCAATAAAAGAATTGCTTTATCAAAATGATAGATATTAAACCTAAATTATGTGGAGTCTAGCAGAAATTAAAACCTGCATGTGAATAGAATTGAATCAAGTCACTTTCAGTGTATTTGTATTCTTTTGTCACCAAAGCATGTACACTAATATACATTACTTCAATAAAAGAATTGCTTTATCAAAATGATAGATATTAAAACTAAATTATGTGGAGTCTAGCAGTAATTAAAACCTGCATGTGAATAGAATTGAATCAAGTCACTCTCAGTGTATTTGTATACATTTGCCACCAAAGCATGTACACTAATAAACATTACTTCAATAAAAGAATTACTTTATCAAAATGATAGATATTAAAACTAAATTATGTGGAGTCTAGCAGTAATTAAAACCTGCATGTGAATAGAATTGAATCAAGTCACTCTCAGTGTATTTGTATTCTTTTGCCACCAAAGCATGTACACTAATAAACATTACTTCAATAAATGAATTGCTTTATCAAAATGATATATATTAAAACTAAATTATGTGGAGTCTAGCAGTAATTAAATCCTGCATGTGAATAGAATTGAATCAAGTCACTCTCAGTGAATTTGTATTCTTTTGTCACCAAAGCATGTACACTAATAAACATTACTTCAATAAAAGAATTGCTTTATCAAAATGATAGATATTAAAACTAAATTATGTGGAGTCTAGCAGTAATTAAAACCTGCATGTGAATAGAATTGAATCAAGTCACTCTCAGTTTATTTGTATACTTTTGCCACCAAAGCATGCACACTAATAAACATTACTTCAATAAAAGAATTGCTTTATCAAAATGATAGATATTAAAACTAAATTATGTGGAGTCTAGCAGTAATTAAAACCTGCATGTGAATAGAATTGAATCAAGTCACTCTCAGTGTATTTGTATTCTTTTGCCACGAAAACATGCACACTAATAAACATTACTTCAATAAAAGAATTGCTTTATCAAAATGATAGATATTAAAACTAAATTATGTGGAGTCTAGCAGTAATTAAAACCTGCATGTGAATATAATTGAATAAAGTCACTCTCAGTGTATTTGTATACTTTTTATACCAAAGCATGTACACTAATAAACATTACTTCAATAAAAGAATTGCTTTATCAAAATGATAGATATTAAAACTAAATTATGTGGAGTCTAGCAGTAATTAAAACCTGCATGTGAATAGAATTGAATCAAGTCACTCTCAGTGTATTTGTATTCTTTTGTCACCAAAGCATGTACACTAATAAACATTACTTCAATAAAGAATTGCTTTATCAAAATGATAGATATTAAAACTAAATTATGTGGAGTCTAGCAGTAATTAAAACCTGCATGTGAATAGAATTGAATCAAGTCATTCTCAGTTTATTTGTATACTTTTGCCACCAAAGCATGTACACTAATAAACATTACTTCAATAAAAGAATTGCTTTACAAAATGATAGATATTAAAACTAAATTTTGTGGAGTCTAGCAGTAATTAAAACCTGCATGTAAATAGTATTGAATCAAGTCACTCTCAGTGTATTTGTATTCTTTTGTCACCAAAACATGTACACTAATAAACATTACTTCAATAAAAGAATTGCTTTATCAAAATGATAGATATTAAAACTAAATTATGTGGAGTCTAGCAGAAATTAAAACCTGCATGTGAATAGAATTGAATCAAGTCACTCTCAGTGTATTTGTATTCTTTTGTCAGCAAAGCATGTACACTAATAAACATTACTTCAATAAAGAAATTGCTTTAAATAAAATGATAGATATTAAAACTGATGTGGAATCTAGCAGTAATTAAAACCTGCATGTGAATAGGGTGGAATCAAGTCACTCTCAGTGTATTTGTACCCACCAAAGCATTTACACTAATAAACATTACTCAGCAGAAAAGACTTTTGCTTTATCAAAATGATAGATATTAAATCTAAATTATGTGGAGTCTAGCAGTAATTAAAACCTGCATGTGAATAGAATTGAATCAAGTCACTCTCAGTGTATTTGTATTCTTTTTTGCCACCAGCGAAAGCATGCACACTAATAAACATTACTTCAATAAAAGAATTGCTTTATCAAAATGATAGATATTTAAACTAAATTATGTGGAGTCTAGCAGTATTCCAAACCTGCATGTGAGTAAATTTAATCAAGTCACTCTCAGTGTATTTTTATACTTTTTGCCACCAAAGCATGTACACTAATAAACATTACTTCAATAAAAGGAATACTTTATAAAATGATAGATATTAAAACTAAATTACAATATGTTAAGATTAGCAGAAATTAAAACCTGCATGTGAATAGGGTGAATCAAGTCACTCTCAGTGTGTATTTGTATTCTTTTGTCACCAAAGCAGCCTTTTCAACCAACATTAATTCAATAAAAGAATTGCTTTTGTCAAAATGATAGATATTAAAACTAAATTGTAATAATGGAGTCTAGCAGTAATTAAAACCGGCATGTGAATAGAATTATGAATCAAGTCATTCTCTGATTTATTGTATAGTTTTGCCACCAAAGCATGTACACTAATAAACATTACTTCAACAAAGAATTGCTTTATCAAAATGATAGTTGTGGAGTCTAGCAGTAATTAAAACCTGCATGTAAATAGTATTGAATCAAGTCTCAGTGGCAATTTGTATTCTTTTTGTCTTTTAAAACATATACACTAATAAACATTACTTCAATAAAAGAATTGCTTTATCAAAGTGATAGATATTAAAACTAAATTATGTGGAGTCTAGCAGTAATTAAAACATAACATGTGAATAGAATTGAATCAAGTCCACTCTCCCAGTGTATTTGTATTCTTTTGTCACCAAAGCATGTACACTATTAAACATTACTTCAATAAAGTGCTTTATCAAAATGATAGATATTAAAACTAAATTATGTGGAATCCAGCATTAAAACCTGCATGTAGATAGAATTGAATCAAGTCACTCTCAGTGTGTTGTATATACTTTTGCCACTGTGGTGGAATTTTAACGTAACTGAAGACGGAAACAAAACCTCTTTAATAGGCTTTACAGAACTAATTTCGCAACACAAGAGCATGCAGTAAACGCAAGAGCAGGTAAACAAAATGCCGAAGAAAGAAAAGAACTCAGCCTTTTTAAAGGAAAAGGAACGTGTGCAAAATCACGTGCAATAGAAATTTTTACGAAAATATAACAGCCACCAAAGCATTTACACTAATAAACATTACTCAATAAAAGACTTGCTTTATCAAAATGATAGATATTAAATCTAAATTATGTGGAGTCTAGCAGTAATTAAAACCTGCATGTGAATAGAATTGAATCAAGTCACTCTCAGTGTATTTGTATTCTTTTGCCACCAAAGCATGCACACTAATAAACATTACTTCAATAAAAGAATTGCTTTATCAAAATGATAGATATTTAAACTAAATTATGTGGAGTCTAGCAGTAATTAAAACCTGCATGTGAATAGAATTTAATCAAGTCACTCTCAGTGTATTTTTATACTTTTGCCACCAAAGCATGTACACTAATAAACATTACTTCAATAAAAGAATTACTTTATCAAAATGATAGATATTAAAACTAAATTATGTGGAGTCTAGCAGAAATTAAAACCTGCATGTGAATAGAATTGAATCAAGTCACTCTCAGTGTATTTGTATTCTTTTGTCACCAAAGCATGTACACTAATAAACATTAATTCAATAAAAGAATTGCTTTATCAAAATGATAGATATTAAAACTAAATTATGTGGAGTCTAGCAGTAATTAAAACCGGCATG
>JBBBDQ010029847.1:0-24063 GCA_037127315.1 Ascarosepion bandense
TATATATATATATATATATATAGAGAGAGAGAGAGAGAGAGAGAGAGAGAGTGGGGGAGAGAGCGAGAGATAGAATAAGAGAGATAGATAAAAACAAAAGGAAAATTTGAACAATATGTTTCGTCTTCTGGTGGATTTTATCAACGTTACCTTGATATGAACCTATGTTATTCGGATATATATATATATATATATATATATATATATATATATATATAGCTGTGTTATATTACATAGAGCATTTATTAACACGAGAAAATATTTATGCGTATGAACTTGCGCGTATATCTATATCTACATTTATTGCTTTCCTTATCTACCAATCTCTCTCTCTCTCTCTCTCTCTATATATATATATATATATATATATACAAATCAAATTGCTTTCAAAAGCAATCATATATATATAAAAACAAAGATACACAAATAGAGAGAGAGAGAGAGAGAGAGTGTGTGTGTGTGTGTGTGTGTGTGTGTGTGTGTGTGTGTGTGTGAGAGAGAGAGAGAGAGAGAGAAAGAGAGATAAAAAAAGAATTAAAACAGTGCAAATACGTTTCGTCGTCTGTTGGATTTTATCAGTGTTGCTTTCATAAATCTATTCTATTCAGATATGTATATATATATAGAGAGAGAGACACAGAAATAAAGTGACAGAGAAACAGACAGAGAGTGAGAGATGAAAACAAAAGCCAAATTGTTACCAAGAGGTTTAGTCTTCTCGGAGATTTGATCACCGTTGCCTTGATAATGCCCATCAATTGACAAAAGGCATTGGTAAAGAATGATTTCCCTTTGTCATTTTACAAATATATTTTATCTATATTGAAATTTTGTCCACTCACACTCATATACATATATATATGTGTGTGTGTGTGTGTGTGCGCGCGCGTGTGTATGTGTGTGTGTGAGAAAGAGAGAGAGAAGCCGTGAAGTTTCTTGTTTAAAGTGTAGATTAATATTTATTGTTATTATAATTATTAATACAATTACTTACCTTTTGTTCGATACATTAGGTGCCTATAATGTTATTTGTGTCGCTACATGTGTTTCGAGACCAAAGTTGTCTCTCTTCAGGCGAATATATATCATGCTCGTTTTTTTTTCAACACAATGTATACACATATGTTGTATGGGTCTATATATATATATATATATATATATATGTGTGTGTGTGTGTGTGTGTGTGTCTGTGTCTGTGTCTGTGTCTGTGTTTGTGCGTGTGTGTGTGTGATTAATGGCAAAAGAAAAAACATTTTTTCGAAGCGTTTCGTCCTCTCATAGACTTTATCAAATGAAACGCGTTCTTAATTTTTTTTTCTTCATATTGCCTTTTCACAGATATATATTTTATTTATATCTGACTTTTCAACCACACACACCAACACAATTACACTTACACACACACACACACACACACACACACACACACACACACACACTCATATATATATATATATATATATATATATATATATATATATAAGGACAAAAAGAAAACTTATTTTAATCGACCTGTTTTGTCCACTGAGGAAGTTTACTATTTGGTTTGATAAGAGGAAGAAACACGAGAGTATTTATTCCAATTGTTCTGAAGTCATTATTTATTTATTTATATATATATATATATATATATATATATATATATATATATATATATATAGTCATAGTCATCCGTAGACAGATCTGTTTCGCTGTATTACAGCTCATCAGTACGATTAGACATCCGATTTCTCTTACCCAGAATTGAAACCCGTCCGAATTGGCGTCAGTCGGCGATTCTACCTCTGAGCTCTGGGTAGAAGGAGGAAGACTTTTTAGCGTATAATTTAACATACGCCAATAGTTAGCGTGCTCTAACTGAATGAGCGATGCGTAAGTGTTAGAGTAACTACTGTTTTTTCAAAGTCTACCATTCTTCCAGAGTGTTCAGTCAGGGTGTGAGAGCGTAGAATATTTTTATATATATATAATAAAGTTCCTTAGTGGGCAAAACAGTTCGACTAAGATAAGTTTTCCTTTTTGCCTTTGCCTTTATATATATATATATATATATACCTACTGTTTTCAATCCAGGCAGAGTTTTAAGACTCTTGCTATCTTATCAATATTTGCTTTTTTCTACTTACATTTATTTACGTTACAAATTAAAGTAAGCTTAACTGATATAATAATGAATTTAAAAATATGCAGATTTTGAGGTCATTCTGCGTTCATTTATGTCCAAATGCTGAGTCTCGCAAATACATTGTATAAATTTCCTTACTTTTTATACGTAACGGTTAATTTGCTAAACTACGTTTTTCATAATTTTTGCAAGAAAAATCTGAAGTTGACATTCAAAATTGCTTCACAACATTGATTTGATGAAATCATCTACTATGACAGGTCTCTAATTTGTATTTAGTTCAGTTGTATTTATTTGAATTTTTTTCCTTGAGTTTTTTACCAATATAGCATATCATTCATTATTGTACGATAATTAGGTTACAATAACATTCTACCCGATAAAAATGTAATTGTTTGGAATGCATCATGTCATAGATTGGGGACAGAAAACCCTTACAGAGGCCTTAAATATATACATATTTATTTATTTATTTATCTGTAAATTCAGATAAAACTTAACGGGGAAATAGCCATTTTCCACATGTTATTTTAAGACATGTATTTTTAACCCCTTATAAACAAAGAATGAGAAAAAATTCTAAACACAGAGATTAGCTCTATTAAAGGTAGGGGTTCGGAGGTATTGGTTTTTATAGGGTTAAGCTAGCGGAATTTTAGTAGTAATTTCTTCTTTGGTAGTGGGAGATATGTGGTTTGAAACTTAAGTCAGTGGTAGGTGGTGGGGAAGTAAATACTTAGCCAAATTTTAAAAAACAACTTATTGTAACTAATTGGAAGAATAGAATAATTATTGCAATTCATACTTATTTCTATGACGACACATACTAATAATCGCCCTCCCTTTATTTAGAAGTATATTCTTGTATTTAAATTTCGAAATTTTAATTTTTCTCTATTGGCTTTTATAGGGTTAAGCTAGCGGAATTTTAGTAGAAATTTCTTCTTTGGTAGTCGAAGGTATGTGGCTTGATCCTTGAGTTAGTAGTGATAGGTGGGGTGAATTAACTGCTTAGCCAAAATTTTAAAAAAAACTTATTGTGACAAAATTGAAGAAAAGGATACTTATTGTAATTTATACTTATTTCTATGACGACAAATACTAATGATCTGCCTATAGTATATTTTGGTATTGAAATTTCAAAATTTTAATTATTTCTGTCAAGTATAGATTGCATCTGTCTTTTAAGCCGTGTATGTGTATGTGTGTGTGTGTGTGTGTGTGTGTGTGTGTGTGTGTGTGTGTGTGTGTGTGTGTGTGTGTGTGTGTGTGTGTGTGGTAATATTTTTATTATAAGTTTACAATAAAAACATGGTTTACTGCAATGCAAGAGCTGTTGTGTTTCGGTACTATCTTATTAGCAACTCGTCAGGCAGTAAATTATTTTCTGTTAGGAATCATTATGTATAGAAGCTTAAAAAACAATACAATTTTTACTATATCCGGACAATTAAAGGGGGTATTTTCAGAGGGTTAGTCTCAATGAACCAATAGAAAGCCATGTAATGGTGGATAGGAGAAATTTGATTGTAAGTGTAAAGGGGAGTATAGACTTGAAATAATTTGGAAATCAGACGTTTTCTATGTCATTGATCAAATAAATTCAATGATACGTCTATAACAATTAGCAAATCTGAAAAGTTTTTGCGTGTCCTCGCAAAACGATTACAGGAGTTTTCTTTAAGTTATTCTTCACTTAAAGAAGTGAACAAGTAACAAAGACGGAAAAGGTTTGTTGTTTGCTTTTTTTTTTTTTAGTAAACTGCACGTCAGCAAATGTAGTTGAATTAGTAAGTGATCTATCTATTAAATAAAACAAATTAATAATCAGAAGATGGGAGATAGATGGCAATTGACGTTGCATTTAAACTTTTGGAAATTGTAACTGTTAGGAAAGCAAACATTGGGAAGTGTAAGAAAAAAAACTGGTAAAGTAGCATGAGCGGTTACATTTGCTAATTTCCACGGTAAACGGTGGGACCTAGTTGCCAATGTAATTGCGCAGGAAAACTCAAGCGGACGGGGCACCAGGGAATAAAGTTTGTTAGAGAAGAAAGAAACGTTGCATTTGTTAAAGTGTACCCAAAATGCAATTGTATTAAAAACATGTATATTATAATTAATGCATTCCAAAAGCTAAGCCTGTCCTTCAATATGGGAGAACGACTTCAAGCAACTAAAATATGGTTCTACAGAAGGATGCTGGGAATACCATAGACAGAACATGTTAGCAATGACGAGGTCTTTGAGAGGATTGAAACGAAAAGGAAACTAATACTTAACATCCGGAAAAGATAGTTGAAGTTTCTGGGACATGTAATGAGAAAGGAGGATTTAAACTATCTGATATGAGACGAAAGACAGGGGAAAGCAATGTATGAGATACTTAATATTCTTGAGCAAACGGCTGGCAGAATAGGGTTTGGGATGGGAGTTAAGAGTTACAAGAAATAAGGAGTTGAGGAAGGCTACGATCGTCTATGTCCTGACGAGACATGGCATATAGAAGAAAAAATACAGTTTTAACTTTATTTCAATATGTTACTATTCATTAGAAATACTGCCCTCTCTATATGAACGCAGTTAAAAATAACTTTTCTTTAATTCGGTTAAAAATACATCTAAAAAAACTTCAAAAGCTTGTTATAGAGATAAAAACGGAAGAAACACAATGAGTTAAGACGACTTTATTTCGCTCAATTTTCGTAAATTTAGGATGGTGGACATTTTTTCCTTTTCTCTATTTTTTACTGTAATTTTAGTTTACTTTTGCTGAAGGCATTCGCCAAATATCATGTGACTACTGACATTGATTGACACAACATAGAAAGCCTTTCGTACTGTGTTTTAAAAAGGAAACTGAAAAGAAAAGAAGAAACAATAAAATAACATTCTCAGGACAATGATTGTTGCGCATGCGTACGGGTCGTGAACCAAAATGGATGTACAACAATAAAAAAAAGGCTATTTCATTGATTGTTTTTACTTCCTTGAAAAAGTTTTGGTTATAGCAAACTCTTATCTTTCGCCTCAAAAGAACTTACATTTTACTCAGCTAACCAAGTGTAAATAATTTGTATTAAGATGTCAGTAAAAACTATTCATGTACACAAACAAGTTTGTATACTGAGATACACCGCACTGAAATATATTTTTCCAAACAATATGTATTATCCATTTTCCTGTGGCTCCAAATTCAAAAGTGAACAAAAATTGTCCTCATTTAGATTTTATAGTCCTAATTCGGAGATATCATTATTTTGTTTTAAATACTCTTAAAGTATTTTAACGATAGTATTTTATAAAAGATTATTTTTTACAGCCACATCACATTGAAATATCGATGTCTTGAGGATCACCGAAGTTAAGCAACGTCGAATTTGACCAATATTTAGATAGGTGATTACCTGTGAATACGAGATACTTAAGCTTGGATGCACTGGTGATTAAATGGATAATGGTGCAGAATGGATAATCAGAGAGCCGAGTCCCAATGTCTGTTGAATTCGTTATATTCACTTATGCGCAACTATCCTTAGAAAAGGTATAAATCCACTTATTCCCCACCAGCTATGGGCTAATTAGTAATACTTGTATTGTTAAACTCTTATTATCTAAAAAAAACGAAAAAAAGATCCCCCTCTTTATATCCAGATTGAAATTACCTACACGATTATTACAACCAAAAAATATAAATTGATCCCCCACTTCATATCCAGAGTGAAATTCCCTTGACTATTACTTACAAAAATTATAAATTGATCCCCCCACTTCATATCCAGATTGAAATTTCCTTGACTATTACTTACAAAAATTTTAAAATGATCCCCCATTTCATATCCAGATTGAAATTTCCTTGACTATTACTTACAAAAATTTTAAATTGATCCCCCACTTCATATCCAGATTGAAATTTCCTTGACTATTACTTACAAAAATTATAAATTGATCCCCCACTTCATATCCAGATTGAAATTTCCTAAACCATTATTACTTCCAAAAAATAAAAATTGACCCCCCACTTTATATCCAGATTGAAATTTCCTAAACCATTGTTAGTTCCAAAAATTATAAATTGTTCCCTCACTTTATATCCAGATTGAAATTACCTACACGATTATTACAACCAAAAAATATAAATTGATCCCCCACTTTATATCCAGAGTGAAATTTCCTTGGCTATTACTTACAAAAATTATAAATTGATCCCCCACTTCATATCCAGATTGAAATCTGAATTAAGTTGTACCAGAAAATTATTAGCCTCACTGGCACAATCAAAAATTGAGAAAACGTCGTCAACATATCTCATATAAATGGTTTATCAAGTTTCTCAAGTAACAGACGCTCAAAATTGCCGACAAAAATATTGGCTAAAACTGGACCCAAAGGGCCACCCATCGCAACAACGTCTGTCTGGATGTACAGCATACCATTTAAACTAAACTCAACTCCTTCTGTAGCCAAACCCATACACTAAAAAAACAATTCTTCAGGGATTCTGTCTTGGCCCAAATTACATCGGCATTTGAACTTATAAAAACCTGAATTTTTACTAAAATAGGACAACCTATCTTTACTAAAAGAAGGAAACACAGTTCGAGTCTGAAACACAGTGTGCAACTTAACTGAATAATAACACGACGAAACACACACCGAAATTGTATTAGTTATTAACTGATATTTTCTACTAAAACAAGGGAAAAATCCAGATAAATAGGACAACGACTGGGTCCGAAGACCATTGATTCTTTGAAACGCTTGATCTTTCTAGCAATCACACGTTTAATAACAATAATGGGATAACCATTACTTTCAAAATTTCTTTGCAAATTTGCAAGTTCTCCAGCCAACAACCCAGGGGAACAAATCATCAGGGTACGATGAACCAGGGTCTCAATTAAACCTATTTTACGGAACTTTGGAACAAATGAGTTTCAACTGGTATACACACCAATAAATGTGAACATTGAATTCAACACCGAGCGACGACTGTCTGTTTCATGCTTTAATGCAATCTTTAGGCTAAATGTGTTATATTTTGAATCGGCTATTTATATATATAAACATTAATTGTTTTAGTTCCTAAAAAAGGTCAACTCCAAACCGAAAATTCGTTTTTATTATATACGCAATAAGAGTGAAACAATCAAAATATTTCAGAAGCTTAATCTTTAAAGTTACTATAGCATAACATACAACCTTACATACAAACAAAAATTGCAAACTTGCAGAAGCTTTATTTTTAATTTGTTAATGATGTAATTTAACTTATGCATTTTAAAGCATTTAACAGTTTATAGCTATAGCATAACATGCAAACTTAGAAATAAACGAAAACAAGCTGAAGAAGTTTGTAAAAAGTTATAGAAAGCGTCTTTTTTATATTTTTAAACGTTTTTCCTTTCTGTTAGAGGTGACAACTATACCCTAACGATGCATTAACTCTTCACAAAATGATGGGTAAACAAGAACAACAACATGGAGGCTGGATAATACACCACGTGTAGGCAATAATTTATAATCCCACCCAATCCTGCGATATCCTGGTCGGTGAGAATAAGAAAAAAACAAATATTGTGGTGTTTCAAAATATATTTAACTGCGTATATTGTATTTTGTTGTTTCTAATATTTAAGATTTCAGCAAATTTTTGGCGACTTCGTAGAAAACTCTATCAACTGCAAATACATTCCCGAAAAGAGTCATACGGACAAAATGCTAAAGGGGGGGGGGGCAGTTAGAGAAGACAACTTTCTTCTAACGATTCATTGACTGTTGAAGAGAGTTAAACAAGAAAAACAACTTTGCTACTGAACAATACATTACACTACATATAGACAGTAATTTGTTATCCCACCCAATCCTGCGGTATCCTGGTCGATGCGAATAAAAATGAAAAGCGAATATTGTGTGCTTCAAAATATCTTTAACTGTGTTTGTTATATTTTGTTGTTTCTAATATTTGGAGTTACAACACTTTCTTTGATGGATGTTCCAAGAAACAGAAAGCGATCAACGATTTGGATTTTGAGTCGTATCTAGTTTTTATTTTCCAGTGACTTTTCTTTTAATGGAACAGTTTTTCGTTTCTTATTTGATGATTTAATTCTTATGACATTCTTTGTCCATATCTTCTTGAATATTTCAGTGGTAGAAGCACTTTTTATGAGGCATTACGGCTAAATTTTTTATGTGGAGATCTTTCAGAAAATCAATCAGCTTTTCTCGGTCAAAAATTTTATATAATCTGGAACCAAAACAAGACCGTTGATCACAACCACAACACAATTTTCCCCACTTGTCTAATCGAAATGACATCTTAACCAGTGCTCACGCTTATATAGTTCCACAAAATGCTCGCTATAAATTCCCAGAAAGTTCTAGAAAGCTCTAAAAATGTCTACAAGATTCTAAGTTCTAGAAGTTTTCATAAAGTCGTAGAAGATATAGAGAAAGTGCTATAAGGTTTAGTAAATTTCTAAAAGACACCAGAATGTTGTAGTACAACTATACTTATATACGAATTTAGAAATCTCGTGTTGGGGGTGACGCTTTTAAAGAATAAACTGAATTAAATCCTTCTTTTTTTATTTCTTATGAAAATTCATCGTGTTATATATCGACAAACAACAAACACGCATATATATAAAAATATAAGTTATATTTTTATTAATGACGATGGACCGTGTAGAATAGGGAACAGAGAATTGAGAGAGCGCGCTTCTAATGGGTTGACGGGAGTGCAGTCCTATCTGTTGTGTCTCTCTTCACCGGCCGTTCTCTGCTACTCTACTACTACTACTACTGGCGAATCCGTGTGCCGAGGCCTTTTTATAATCTTCCAGAACCGGGACTTTTTCTTCCGGTTTTGCCTCGCCCACGCACGCCCACGTAATTCTCAGAGACACCTGTTCTGTTTGCCTCTGTAGTTATTTCCGCTGCTGCCGGAAATAAGGTCAAAACGACATCCGTTCCTTTCAACGACCGGAAACACCCTCGCTTGCATCAGCCTTCCTCGGGTGGGGCCAGATTGTTATATTACAATCGAATTATGATAGAGGATATTGTATTTTACAAAAATGTCATATATTCATAGAAAAATATTTTAACAACTTTCAAAATGAACGAAGAATTATAAATATATAATGGGGAATAATATTAAGCGTTTTTTAAAAGTCACTCATTTTCTTTCTTTAATAACGAAAAACGCCAGGTTAGGTTAATAAAGTGATAATACTTCATTAAGTATACACACACATTTCTTTCTTTCGTTTTTGGATCTGATGAAGATTAGAAAGGCGAAACGTGTAATCAAATCTATTTTCAATGAAGCGTTTTCCATTAGGTACATTTCTTCACAACTTTGTCGGGATTCTATATCCTATTTTAAACACAGATATACGTATGTATGTATGTTTTGTTTTGTTTTTCAGAACTAAATTGATACTTTCTTTAATGTCATTAGTTTCTCTTCATGTTTTGATTGTTTGTGAATGTTTTTTTCTTTTTTTATCTAAACTGACAGTGCGCTTTTGTTCCGAATGTTATTACAATTCTCTTGTATACGTAAACTTATCTTCCTTTCTGGACTCAATAATTGAAAGTGTGGTATCTTATGCAAATGAACTGAGTTGTAGTTAAGTGATAAGCTGATAACTGTCGAAACGCCATTACGTCACGCGGGGGCACCTCACGTTAGCGTAGTTGTTAGCAATCTTGTCCCGCTAGAATCATTACAATTGAATTGTGAATTCGAGCTTCACTGGATGTCCTATACTTTCGGCCTTGAGCCACATCTGAGTTGAGCTTAGAAAATCACCCATTACCTCACGCGTAACGGTGTACCACGTATCGAGTACTAAAACTGCGATATATACCAGGCATAACAGAAGGAATTGTCGAAAGGTTTGCTGGCTACAACCACTTTCGAGCAAAATTGTCATTTTCAAGGCTAAACAGGAATACATTTTGTTATACTGATGTAATAAATAGTGTGTAAGGACAGTTGTAGATAGAATAACACTTGTTGAAAGTAGCCGATTCACACTTCACCCACATCTATTGAACAGGTGAAGAGGCTCATCCCTTGTTCTCTGTTTAGGATGTGGTCTCCAGTTTTCTCTTTTCCAATCTTTTCACTCTTACGTAGCCCCCTGCACATCAGTAGCGTTATCGCCTTGCTCGGGGTGGTATGATTAAAAAAAAAATAGATATATTTTTAACTTTCAAATACGTGTCCTACAGTAGGCCGTAGCAAATTAGGTTGTTTCCTGCATTCCCAGGAAGTCCTATGTTACCTGCGTGTTAAGTTATAGTCACGTAGAGCAAGTTCAGCAGTAAATAGTCACTTGGCATCAGGTAACCTTGATCCAGCGACAAAAAAGCCAGTCAAAATAACCCAAGCCTAACTGCGCTGCATACGATTCTAGTAATTATTGACTGTAAGACACAATTGAAGATGCCAAAATCATATACAAATGATATAGCTTCAAATATATTGCTTTGTCGGGAAGTTCTTTTCCAACACCACACACGATTCATCTGGAATACCTCTGTCAAATGTTCTTCTAGAACGAAGGCTACACTGAGTGAAATACATATGACCATGCCATTGGTTTCTGGCATCGTCTAAAAAAATAGGCACTGACAAGGTAAGCAAGTGTAACGGCATCACTGCCGTCGCTCCAAAGAAATGTACTCCTGAGCGAGCTTCTGTTCACTCCAGACATTTTAACAAATACCTCGCTGCTTTCTGCCTTCCAGATTGTTGGAATTACTCCACCATATTTGAACACTTCGAAACTCTTTGGTCTCACAAATCATCGCTTTATTACCGCTTACCGCTTTTCTGCAATCTACTTCGCAAGACCTCCTTTCAAACAAACAATATGGCTTCCGTTTCGCCGGGTCTACCACCGACATGTTAACGGCCAAATCTGAAGCTGTCTTAAAAGTTTAAGATGAGAATGGCTAATAGGTGACTCGAAATATCTCGAAGGTGATTGACAGAATTTAGCATCGTGGTTTTCTCGCAAGCTCGAGGGCTACGGTATCATGTAGCATATATTTGGCTTAATCCAATTGTTCCTAATCGTGTAATGAAAATCGAATTAAAAGAGCAAATTTGATGTACCGCTGGGTAAAATTGGCCAATGAACCGACATTAAAGAACTCTTAATTAACCTTACAATTTCTTAAAGAAATCAAACTATATTCCAAAATATACTTTCATCAAAAGTACAGCATAAATCACACATATCACCACCTCTATTAATTATGTCCACACAAACATGTATATAATAACAAGCTGAGTATCATCTACCATGCACTCAATTGTGAAAGCAGAACAATATATAATTATATTTATTACATCAAAGGTCCCAAGAAAATTAAATTTCGCTATTAAATGACTCCTAAGTGGTTAATAGAACCCTTAAATAAATTGTACATACACTCTTTTGTTTTTGTGTTTCCGGAAAGTTATTGCCGTTGAGTATGGCTTCCAAGCATAGTCTGCCCTCTTTTTATGACGTTGCTTCGAAGAAAAGGAATGTCATAATCAGGGAAATGAAATTAGACAAAGGCTCTGAAATTTTATAAAGGTTCTTTTAAAAGCTCTGTAAAGAGATAAAACGCGACGTTATCTGGCCAGTTGCTTGACTAAAGTCGTTCGACTGTCGTTTTAAACTAGGACATATGTGCATACAGATTGAGTTTCCTTGTAAACGATAAGGACATTACTTGTTAAACTATAAATTGAACCAAAATCATGTTTGTTTTTTTTTCTTCTCCAGATTTGCAACTGCTTCAGAGTAGGGCAATAGAAACGAGATCTTACGCTTCATCATGTCATCTACTGAAAGCCTATGACATCACTGGCAATAATTATACAAGCAATCTGAAACAATTTAACTTCATTATTTATATTACATTTATTTCCATCATGTGTCCTTTGTTCCTAATTTTGTTAAAATTTTTGATAGAAATGTGTTATTTTCTAGAATATTATTTTAATATTGCTTTACTATTACTAAATCTTTTTTCCAAATTGTCACACTTATATACTCTATTATTTATCCCCCTTTCTCTCCCCCTCTCTCTCTCTCTCTCTCTCTCTATCTATCTATCTATCTATCTATATATATATATATATATATATATATATATAAACACACCACACACAGAGTTCAGTTTTCAGCCACATATTTAGCCATTTAAGTAATTTTTTTATTTATATTTTCAACATCCTTACATTTTTCCGCTTTAGAGCAGTAAGGAAGTATAGAAGTTTTCCATCATTTTCTTTGTCCCAAGCCCTTTCGGCCACTTATTTATCAATTTAATTAATCTTTTTTAAATTTTCCCAGCATCCTTACATTTTTCTGTTTTGGAGAAGTAAGGAGATTTAGCAGTTTCCAATAATTTTCTTTGTCCCAAGCCCACTTCTTTAGCCATTTAATTAAAATTTACCCGTCAAAATAAATTATAGTTTATAACTGCTTTAGTCAATGTGCTGAGTATTCTTTTATGTAGATCATATTGCTCTGAATAATGTCCATTAAGTTATATATATATAGAGAGATCTATCTATTTAATGTTTAATATTAAATAGATCTTTTTGGATATTATATGCGTTTAAGGATTTGATATCATTAACTATATATATATATATATATATATATATATAAACTTATTTATAAATGAAACTTTATCTCTGTGTGTATGTGTGTGTGTCTGTGTGTGTGTCCGTTACCTATAGACTCCGAAACGGCTGAACCGATTTTCTTGAAAATTTACACAGTTGTCTGCGAGTGTTCTTAGCTAGGTTTTGTGTCGAGGTACCCCCGATAAATATCAAAAATCGGTAATCGAAAACGCTTAGAACCAGTATTATATAAATATCGAAATCTTGGACACTTTTGCGTGTATTTTCACCTAAATTTAAAGCCAAAATACGATGTTTAGTGTTGTGGATTCTGGTTGAGAAACCACACAAAATAATAAATAACAAACCAAATATGGAGATAAAAAAGGTAAGTTATGTTGAACAAAAATATACAAACTGGAACACAGGTTAGTCAATTCAAGAATACTAGGAATATTATTGGTAGAATCAATATATACAGTCTTGCAGTGAAATAGTATGTCCGGGTAATGAGTCTATATCCAGAACAACTCTAACTTCTTATGCACCAACTTACTGACCAACTAAGCGACTGTACAACTGCACAACTCTCCTTTACAACTACCCTCGTTTTCTTTATAGGCAGGATTATATGTACACATCAGGGGAAACCATTCTTATGTGCAAAAAGGGGTGCTCCCCAACATTTAGAACGATTTTTAGAACGGCTCATGATTAAACATAATAGACATTCCTTGTCTGTTATATTTAACAATATATGTTTCGAAAATTATCTACTGCCTCGTTACAATATATATTCTAAACATACTGTTAAATATAAGAGACAATGAATGACTATTATGTTTAATCATGAGCCGTTCTAAAGATCGTATTTTGCCTTTAATTTCAGATGTAAATAAAGACAAACAATTCTCCAATATTTGGATAATTTTTTATTAAGTTAGTTCTAAGCTTTCGGCTCACATGAGCCATCTTCAGGGAGGTTACAAGGGCGTTAACATAAAAACATCCACTATCAACGACGATTTTATCTTGTGTTGACATAATGAATTGCTAAGCAACAATGACAGATTAGAGTACAATTAAACAACATTTCTTAGAAAAACATAGTCATGTAGGTAATATCAGACAGATTTTAATCAACAATACAACAATCCTCACACATACACACAGTAAAAAGAACCTTCAGATATTGGAGACAATCTACATTAAATCTAAACAACCCACACTTAATAAAATCACGTTTAAATCTGCTCATAACACATTACATTGCATGTCAATATATGGTTCTGTTATCATTTCGAGCTCTCACGCGGTGTGACGTCATAGAACCGCATTACAAATTTACGAACTTAGCTATTTTTGGTAACAGTCATTGTTGCTTAGCAAAGTTTTATGTCAACACAAGATAAAATCGTCGCTGATGGTGGATGTTTTATGTTAACGCCCTTGTAACCTCTCTGAAGATGGCTCATGTGAGCCGAAAGCTTAGTACTATCTTAATAAAAAATTATCCAAATTTTGGAGAATTGTTTGCCTTTATTTTTACCCGAAATTAAAGCCAAAATACGATGTTTAGAACGGCTCATGATTAAAATAGACGTTCATTGTCTCTTATATTTAACAGTATATGTTTAGAAAATTATCTGCTGCCCTGATACAATATATATATATATATATATATATATATATATATATATATATATATATATATATATATATGCCCCCAAAAATATATTCTCCAATCCCTAAATTTCATTTGGAAACAAAATTCATTCTTGACAACCAATAACACCTACCTCGCTTAACAGCAATATATCGTAAAATGTATTCAAAACACAACCACATAACACCTGTTTATTCAAAACTCTAACCTAACTATAAAAAATATATCATATATTGAAAAGTTTCTTTTATTTTTGTTTCTTTAAATATGTCATTCAAGAGATTCCATTACTCATAGTATTTTTACGAAGTAAACGTTTCAACTATGATAAGGAAGTTCTTTAGAAGCACACAAGACATATACTCCCAACCGTTCAATTCAGTTTAGGCTGACATACTGAAAATTGTCCTGGATTTATGCATAAATGTCTTCTTTTTTGATTTTCACAATAAATCAATTTTCCGTATGCCTTGTTGCTGATTTTCTTGTGAGAAATAAGAGTTTAAACGCTGACGTTCACTTTCCGTAATTTTTTTAATCATTTCACACCAAACAAGGCAATAAAGCCATTAGGATACAAAGATTTAATGAACGTTAGAGAAGATGATAAAACAATCACTATTAACCCGAGAAAACTAATTATGGGTATATAGTACCCAGCGCAAGTGACGCCATTTTAATTACAATTTAATTACAATTTTCAGTACCTGATTTTCTTATGTAAATAATGTTTTTCAGTTTCTATTAATGTTAACTCAAAGTACAAAGTTTGATGTGCCCGTATGTAAAATATTTAAAATAAAAATTTATATTTAATATTTTTTTTTATATTTTTAAAATCGGGTATGTTATATATATTTTTGATATTGGGTATGTATATTACACCACTCCTAACCCCATGGTTAATAGTGGTGTAACTTTAATTGATGGTTAGTGTTCCTGGATTAAGGAGAAAGAACAATAAAAGGACATGAATTAAGAAGACAAGATAATTTAAAGATCAAACTTGATTGGGAAGCAATAAATCAGAATAGGGTCCCACAAACGAGAACTACTAGAAAATAAACCGTTAGCATAGGACATATGGTTATATCCAGCAATTTTAACTGTAAACTAATGAAACCTTACCCTCACCCAAGTCAGTTACTAAAGTGCCATACATGACACACAATTGGGCGATCATGTCTCTTTCGATCCATGGCTGATTTGGCAAAAGATTTTACCACAGTATTTTTCCATTTCTTTCCGCGGCAGACTGGTTGCCAACCATAGAAATAGAACGCAATCTGTCCTGATATTCAATCCTTTTATCAAGATCAGTCACTTAAATATCATACGTGATACAAACCTGTTTCCAGTATGGTAATTAATTGACTGACTGAATGTCACTTCTATATTTACTCTTACATTAGATAAAAGAACACGTCATCAAAGGCTGTATAAACTTGATATACTGGATGATTGAAAAGTAACTCCCCATTTCAAAATACTTACAATTTATTTATTAACTATAATTTCTACAAGAAATGGTTATCAGAGGTAAGCGTTTAACTATATCGAATTTTAAATTCGATATAGTCAATATAATTCCTCTACCATCTTCTCTAGACTTCCCCCCACCAGGTATCGCGTCAATTGATTTTCCCAGAAAGAAAGACTTCTTTTATTTGCACTTCAAGTTCTTAAAAATACTTTGGCTTGGCATAATAGAATTGCTCCTTTAAGCAACCCCAAATAAAAAAGTCACCGGGTATTAAGCCCTGAGTCATGGCTAGCCACTCATACGCACCACGACGACACAGCTATCTCTCGGGGAAGTAGGCACTCAGCCATTCACGAACGACAATAGAAAATTTAGAGAGACGCCATCTTGCATAAAAATCAAATCTTCAACATTCTCCCATGCACTAACAACTGGCCAGATTCTATCTTGCAACATGGTTTGATACTTTTCAGCAAGCATATTATCGAATGGACCCACAATCCCGTCCAAAGTCATCCTACACAACACCGTACTTTTGGGCAGATTCCGCATATTTTCGGAGACAGCAAGCGGATCCTTGCCTGTTCAATATTGGTAGTTGTGACGGTACACAAAACTAATAATGTTAAATACGGAGTAATCACTTCAGAAGATATTTGTAAAAAGATTTAATTAGTCTTCATATCAAGCCAGCATATTCCTCCAAACTCTGACCAAATGTTGCAGTCTTCTAGAGTGATTTAAAATAGTGCGGTTTCCAAGAATGCTATTAAGCTCCTTTCGGAAAACAGTTCGTAACTGTGTGAAAGAAAAGCCCACTTTCTTTTGCTGCTTATCGAATTTACTTTCTTGGGTGACGTGTCAACATTTCTTGTACTTGAACTTCCTGCATTGTCTCCTCGTCGCCGCACTTGGAAGAGCGACCGTCTCATTGATGAACCTGTAGCCACCAATTTTGCATGACAACGGATTTCAAAATCTTTATAACTTGAACACATGCCTGCAAGTAAGACGTTCAGCCATGTTGAAAGGGATTCCAAATTTCGAACAAAATAATCAGTCTGAAAAGACAGGTACAAACAAATTAAATTCTTATTAATTAAAGATCAAAAGCAAAAAATTTGAAACGAAAATTTGCAATTTATAATCATTTTAAAATAGGGAGGTACTTTCGAAGCACCCTGTAGATGCTACCGAAAATTTCGATGATTTTTTAATACAAAGAAAATATTCCCTATAAAAAACAAGTTTCAGAATTTTTTAATCATTTAGCCCCAAGCAAGCCTCTGAGATACAGGGACTTACTGATTGTTAAAGAATATGATGAAAATACTATTAAGAGAGAGAACAATAAAAGAACAAGACGAAGAAAACAGTGATCGCCATTGCATTTCAATTTTTGAAGTTCAAAGTTGACTGAGAAGAAAGAAATTGGAAGGGAATTCACAAGCGAGAAGTGCGATAGAAGAAACTATTAACATAGAACTTGCGTATTTGTCTATATTTATGGGATGAGGTGGTATTTACAGTATTTACATCATTCAGACTATTGCTTCTCACGTTTGTTGCCATTTGTAGAACGTTTCGGTCGTAGTACGCACTGGCCTTCTTCAGGTGCTAGGAATTTTGAACTGAATGCTTTATTACAATCACTGGAGTATATGATCTTCATTCCTTGCGTAGTAGTGCTTCTTTTGAACTTCTTAAGAACACATGGCCCAGTGAATATAGGCGTTAGTTAGTTCCTGTGAGTTGACCCAAATAGCTGTGAGTTCAATACCAGTCTACAGCAGTGGTGAACAAGTAACTCACAGGGTTAGAAGGAGATAACTCATAACTAGCAAAAGGGGCACGACTACGAAAGGAATGAAGATCATATACTCCAGTGATTGTAATAAAGTTTTTTTGTTCGAAATTTCTAGCACCTGAAGAAGGTCGGAGCGTACAACGGCCGAAGCAAAGGTGGCAACAAAAATGAGGGTAAAAGTCCGAATAATGTAAATACTATAGAACTTACGGTTACATTTTGAACGTAAAATGATGAGACCTGGCCGTTAATCAGGTACTGCACTTAAATTTATAAAGTCTAGGTATCATAAAAGGTAATTAATATTTATTTTGAAAATACAAAATGTGGAACAAGGCCAAAAGGGATATATATAGAATGGTTGATTTTCAATTGGTCTTATCTTAAAATTAGCTAACCACAGTTACTAACCCAAACATGCCACACTATTCTTTATACCAAAATAACACATCTTACTTACCATTCTTACTAAAGCCAATATTACATCATGTAACCCAAACACCAAAATAACACATCTTACTTACCATTCTTACTAAAGCCAATATTACATCATGTAGCCCAAACACCAAAATAACACATCTTACTTACCATTCTTACTAAAGCCAATATGACATCATGTAGCCCAAACACCAAAATAACACATCTTACTTACCATTCTTACTAAAGCCAATATTACATCATGTAGTCCAAACTAAATTCTATTGTCTGTGGTAGTGTAGAAAAAATTTTAAAAAACTTTAAAAATGAAATCTCAATTAATACTTACAATGATTCTAATTGGCATAGGGATAACTTCTCCAGAACAATTACGATAAAAGTATTCATTAAAAAAGGCAGAGGGAATCGGTATTACACCGTTGAGAAAGTAACTGATGCGGAGACGCCAGGTGAGGCCCACAGTGGCGCATTTTGTAAGATACATTTCGAAATGCGAAAAAAAAAAGGTAAAAACTGTACTAAATGAGATTCGAACCAGCTGTTCAAATTTCGCATGTTTGGAAGTAGCACCATTCTGCGTCTGCATATTGCGAGAGTGGGTACCATATTTTCCCAAAAGAATTGCCTATCTGTCATTCTAAATTGTTGTCATCAGATATAACCAGGAACAAACATGTTTACAAACTCTCGGGCGGACACCGAGCGTTATGAGAAAGTGTCGAAGCGTAATTGAATCGGATGACGATGCGAATCCCAACATATGTGCCTCGATATTATCTTCAACCTTGCGCGAAATGAAGTGCAAAGTGTAATAAATTGGAAGAGATGAGTGAAATGAAAGAATGTCAGCCAAAAACGACAAGATCCAGCATCTACGGGAAGCTGGTGGAGTGGCCATCCATTTCGTGTAAGTGATTTATCAGGAAAAATACAATTAATGGCTTCCTTCCCAGTGGAGAACGATTTCGCCGGTCATTTGAGAACAACAGGCCGTAAAGTCAAATATCTTCATTCCTTTGGGGCAAACGACCTCAGCAAACAAAAATCCAAAAACAACTCGCCATGAGAGGTGCAGGGAAATACTAAAGACAATGCAAATGTTTAGGAAGCTTAAGGCACGAAATCTCTTTCTCGAAAATTAAAGTAACAAACAAGATCAGAAAGAAATGTGTGAAGTGTTTGGCGTTACATAGAAAATTCTGGGAAACTTAAAAGATAAGCAGATTAAATATCTATCCAATGAATCCAAACTTTTAAACTGATCACCGTATTTCTTACTTATATATATGTGTGTGAGTGTGTGTGCGTGTTTCCATTTGTATTGTGATAACGTTGTGTTGTTTTTGTATTTTTCTGTGTTGAATGAAGTTTTGTGATTATGAAATCTTTCTTTAAACGATGTTTCTGTTGCTCCTGTGTAAATCCTTTCGTCGGTATTGGTGTTATTTATTACGGTTGCTTTGTTTATTATGTTGTTGATAAGGCATTTATTATTAAGTGGACAGCTGTGCAACATACAACAGTAAGAGCAAAAGTTGTAAATTATGCATAGAAGACTAACTCGCAATAATTAACTTTCAAAACCAAAGTAAAATAAAAAAACACGATAATAGGAAAATTCAAACATGCGAAGAAATGCCTACTTTACTACACAAACAACGCTAAATAACAACAAAATCAAACAAAAATAGGTATATACACAATATAAATAAAATAAAAGATTAAAAACTAATAAATTAAAAAACTAAAAATATAATTATAAATACGAAATTACGATAAACACAAGCAAAACATGCACATGATATAAATACGAGAAATAAAAGTACATACAAACATCCAGTCATTAAAAAGAAAACAAAATAATGCAACCACAAAGCAAAAAATAAAAATAAAAATAAAAGCAAAAATAAAATAGCACACGTAAAACATACAAACAGGAATAACCCAACCTCGAAAAAATAAACCGTCAAGCTGCAAAGCATACAAAGACATTAAGAAAAAGTCAAACTAAACAAACATCCATCCACGCAGACACTAAAAAATAAAAATAAACTAACTACACAATAAAAAGAAAAAAAAAGAAAAATTAATCATAAACAAGAAACAAATGAATAACCAACCAATCACAAACAAGAAGAAAATGAATAACCAACCAATCACGAACAAGATTACTCCCACAGTATCACACCATATTCTATATAAACAAGAAAAAACCGTAACTTAACGACAAACGGCCCTGGCGAGGGAGACATTATACCAGTGTCGTCACGAAACTTCGAATTCGGCATGAATCTGCCCTATTAAAGAGATAAAATCTTTGTATCTATCGATGCTCTATCTAGACCCCGATAGCGAGCACTTTACGATAAAAAAAACCTGCTTGCTAAATTCATATTTTATCAGAAAATTTATATTTTAACCACAGAAAAATAACAACATTGGCGCTAAATAGCCCCAAAATTAATCAGTATATATGTTCTCCGCTTATCAAGAAGAACGCTCTCGATTCGTTTACGAGATTTAGCACACTTGACTGCTGGCGTATTAACATTCTCTAAAAATATTACACGATGTAAAATACGCCGATAGATTAGTGGGTGGATCTCCGACTGATGACAAATCAGTCGGGTATCAAACCCGGCTTGTAAGCGACCAGTTATTCTAGCCGCACTGATACAGTGAAACAGGCTTGTATACGGATATATATGAATTGTGTGAACATTATTTTTTATCGATACTCGTATTTAATTAGATATTCTGTAATTTTTTTAAAATTTAAACAGTATTATATATTTATATCTACTGGCCTGATTATTTACGATAAATTGTTATTACGAAAATGTGTGCCATTCAGCAGGATTCGAACCAGCGACCCCTATCTACATGGGGGAAGCTACCATTTGATCTGGCAACGTCTTAGACCGCTCGAACACGAATGGCCTCCAGTCTAAGTCGATGCACTTTCTGCGTAACACCAATGATCCCTTTCTTGACCGAATAGTCACTTGTGAGGAAAAGTGGATCCTTTATGATAACCGTAAACGATCAAGTCAAAGACTTTATCATAATGAGTCCCCCAAACACTTCCCATAGCAAAGTTGCATCAGCAAAAGATTATGGTGACTTTCTGTTGGTCTGCACTGCAGATTTTTGGTGTTATCCACTACAGCTTTTTGGAAGCCAATCGGCGCATTAATGCAGAGTTTTACTGCAATTAACTTGCTGAAATGCATGCACGCTTGCAAAAATGAGACCTGCATTGATCAACCGACGTAATCCAATTCTGTTCCACGATAATGCGTGGCCACATGTTGCAAACATTCAGTCAGTTAAGTGCCATACGTGAAACATGCTTGGGCGATCATGTCTATTTAGAGACATGACTGACTGGGCAGAAGATTATCCCGCAGTAGGTTGCCATTACTTTCTGCGGTAGACTGGTTGCCAGTCAAGGCTATAGAACCCAATCTGTCCTGTTATTTGACTCATAGCTAGAAAGGGAAAATGTGTATTATATTATTATATAGTAATAAGTGGGGGATCAGTGTATTACTTCATAACAATATAAAACTGATCCCCCACTTTATGCCCAGTAGTGGCCTTAATCATTTGTTCAACTATTATATTCAGTCAGTCAGTTAAGTGCCATACGTGAAACACGATTAAGCGATCAGTGTCTCTTTCGAGACATGACTGACTGGGCAGAAGATTATCCCGCAGTAGGTTGCCATTACTTTCTGCGGTAGACTGGTTGCCAGTCAAGGCTATAGAACCCAATCTGTCCTGTTATTTAACCCATAACTGGAAGGAAGAGACGGATTAATACCTTTCCTAAGGGTATTTGCGCGTAAGTGAATACAATGGATTCAACTGGAATTCGAACTCGGCTCCCCGATTTCTCGTTCCGAGTGGATATCCACTGCACCACAACGCACATCCTGCAAACATTAGGTTGCAAAAATTCACAGACTTGGGATACGATAATTTACAAAATCCTTCATATTCTCTTGATCTTTCACCTACTGATTATCATTTTTAAGCAATTAAGCACATTATTATGTAGTAAAACTTTTAGATCCAAACCAGAGGTGGAATCAGTTTTCAAAGATGTTGTTGCATAAGAGTCAATTTTCATCAACGAGGAATAAATAATCACATCAATCGATGGCAGAGGTGCATAGATGTTCACATCAATCGATGGCAGAGGTGCATAGATGTTCACATCAATCGATGGCAGAGGTGCATAGATGCTCACATCAATCGATGGCATAGGTGCATAGATGCTCACATCAATCGATGGCAGAGGTGCATAGATGCTCAGGGCTCGTATTTTGACTAATTTCAACATTTGTGCAGTTAATTTTTCAAGAATAAAATGTTTCTGAAATCGACCATGTAATTTTGTAAATACTTTAGTTCTTTTAAATATAGGTGTATTCTGTTTTTATTTACATCTTGTTTGCATAATTATGTTTATTTGATTGAAATTCGAGTCTCATGCAAGTATCAATCCTCAGCATTTCCAGCAAGAAACGTAGTGTTGCATTGAACGCTGAATAGATAGATAGATAGATAGATAGATAGATAGATAATGAAGAGATTGAGATAGATAGATAGAAAAAATAGATAGATAGATAGATAGATAGATAGATAGATAGATAGATAGATAATGTAGAGATTGAGTGACCGAAATGTTAACAGAACCATATGTGTAAATGTTGTCTAATATGTTGTGACCACATTGAAATGTGATTTTATTAAGTGTGTGTTGCTTTTATTTAATGTAGATGGCCTCCAATATCTGATGGGTTTTTTTTTTTACTATGTATATGATTGAGTATCATTGTATTACTGACTAAAATCCGTCTAATATTACCTACATGGATATGTTTTTCTAAGAAATGTTGTTTAATTGAACTATGATCAGATTTTTCTTTCGTCTAGACATTCACACAGAGGGTAGGGAAGAAGGGGAAAAGACAAAGAAACGGCGTAGAGGATTCAAAACACGATCATTGAAAATAACTTTTAGATTACATCTATGCGAAGAAATCAAAAATTAAAAATTAAGCGTGTTACCAGAAAGTAAGCATGGAAAAGGGAAAACAGAAACGGCAAGAAGAGAAAACGAAAACAACTTCTTCCCTACCCTCCGTATCAATGTCTAGATGAGAACATTTAACACCCCTCCCGTTATTCTTTCTGATATCATCTTATTTTTTCTGCTTTCCTGTAAACTTCCGGGTATAAATGTCTTTTTGAGTATACTTCCAATAAATGAGTTTTGTACTGTATTTGCATAATAAATGAATTTCGCCGCTGAAGAAGTGAGGTTTTTCCTCGCTGAAATGGCCATACAGCATATGTAATTTTCGGAGTTGTATTTGGCTTTGTAAATAGATAATACTACCTGGGTCATTGGAAATAGATAATACTACCAGGGTCATTTTTAATATTAATGAGGTTAATATCAATAGGATCTGTTTAGGGATTTTACCTACATGCCATTTTTATTTTATATATATATATATATATATATATATATAGTCATCCGCAGACAGATCTGTTTCGCTGTATCACAACTCATCAGTACGGTTAAACTCCGATTACTTTTTTAACCCAGGATTGAAACCCGACCGAATTGGCGTCAGTCGGCGATTCTACCTCTGGGTTATGGACGTTCGGTAGAAGAAGGCAGACATTTTTGCGTGTATATTGTCATTATACCCACCCAATAGCCAGAGTGCTCTAATCCATTACTGAATGAGCGATGCGTACATGCCAGAGTAGCTACTATTTTTCAAATATATATGTGTGTGTGTGTGTGTGTGTGTGTGTGTGTGTGTGTGTGTGTGTGTGTGTGTGTGTGTACCTGAAGCGTAATCAAAGTAATCTC
>JBBBDQ010029848.1:0-410884 GCA_037127315.1 Ascarosepion bandense
ATATATATATATACTGTTACCTCTAAGGATGTGCATTGTGGTACAGAGGATATCGGCCCGGAACGAGAAACCAGGGAGCCGAGTTTGAATTCCAGTTGAATCCATTGTATTCATTTACGCGCAAATATCCTTGGGAAAGGTATTAATCCATCTCTTCCTTCCAGTTATGGGTTAAATAGCAGGACAGACTGGGTTCTATAGCCTTGGTTGGCAACCAGTCTACCGTAGAAAGCAATGGCAACCTACTGTGGGATAATCTTCTGCCCAGTCAGTCATGTCTCTTGAGAGACATGATCGCCCAAGCGTGTATCACGTATGGCACTTAACTGACTGACTGTTACCTCTAATTTTACATTTATTTCATACTATAAATTTTGATCTAATTAAAGTTTTATATATAAAAAAAAGAGATTTCCTAAATTTTAAATTAAGTTTAAATATATAAATATAAAAACTAAATTTAAATACAAAAATATTTGTAGCCATATACTTCACTAATACAGATATGTTTATCCACTACCAATTCCTATCAATTGTTAGCTCATCCTCTCCTACTCCCTCCCATCCCATATACATTTCCTTACTTTTTTCTCTTTGTTAAACCCAAAGGACTGGCCATAAAAGGCTGTAAAGGACTATACCTTATCTTCTACAGTTAAATCTATCTTAAAAATTTTCAACATATCTATTAATCAACTCTCTCTTCCTCTTTCTGTTCAAATTCTAACTTCCAACTCTGATTCCCCATTTTCTACCCCACTCACCTCTCACACATAATTCATCAATATAAGGTAAAGAATTTTCCATCTTCCTTCACACTACCTGATGAGACATTGTCCTTTCAATGTCAAAACAAAATGTACACTTTGTAGTAGATGATAATTTGTACATGTTCTGAACTATATATATATATATATATATATATATATATATATACACACACACATACACACATACAGAGCACCAGGCCTGATATGGCAGCCGTGTACAATGTACGGACAAATGATAGATTTAAAGTCATTTTCATTTTATAATAATTTTTTTTTTGTTTATGAAAAAGATAATTAGATAAAATAAGTAAATAAGCAAAAGATTAATATTAACAAATCCATAATTATGCCATGATGATAAATACAAATAAATTCTATTCTTTTAAAACAAAATTGAATTCTTAAATCTTGCACTGGTTCCACCTCAAAAAACTAATTTTGAAGAATTAACATAATTGATGCTTCAACTGAACTTTGGTTTAAATGCATTCATTAATGTCAGCTTGCAAAAAATTTATCAGTCTAAAAATAATATTGATCATCATCTTGTAACTAAATCACACTAATTAACACAAGTCTTTATAAGGCGGTCACAGAGAAAAAAAACACAGAAAAAGCAGTTAAAGGGACACTACTCTGCAATATGCTAATATATATAATTAACATTATTTTCATAAAATTACATTTTGTTCTTCTTTTCTTTCCTTAATTTGCATTTTTATGATTTCTTAAAATAATTTAATATTCATTGCCAAAGTCAATTCATACTTCTTAATCCTGAATTTTTATTATTTTAAAACCAACAATTTAAGAAAAATACAAATTGATTTCCTAGCAATTATAATCAAATGATTAATGCCTTCATGTTAAAAACACCAATCAACCCGGTGGTTAGCAGTCATTCTCAATATAAATTACAGCTGGTATCAAGGGAGTTAACTCTTCAAATAAAATGCAACTAAAAATAGATATTTCTCATCGTTGTCTAATCTGATTCATCATAAACTGTACAAATGTGAAATTAAAATAAGAGGGTCACCAATAGAATAATTTATTAAAGTAGTATAAAAAAATAGCAAAATAAATCACCTTTTTATGAGTGCAATCTTTTTAAAAAATTTAAGGTGTAATCATTACCTTAAAAGTATTAAATTTAGTTCTACTTGAACTAAAAGTACCTTAACTTTTCTTTGAATGGGATGTAACTGAAATCCAAACATTTATTCAATCTATATAACATTTCTTCTTAGCAAAACATAAAAAAGAAACTTCTTACAAGTCAATTTCTAAAGATTTATTTTTGTTCAAAATAAGAACTGATATTTTGGAGAAAAAAATTTTATTAATAAGGCCTCCATGCAAAAAAAAAAGACTAAATATAATGGAGGCCTTATTGATAAAAACGAAAAACCATCAAGTACAAACATGCTAACAACATGCTTACCATGTTCAGTACAAAACATATACCACTACTCCACATTAAACGTCACTTTAATTTTATAATCATTCTGTTACACGTTAAGTAACACTCATCCTTGAAAATGGCTAAAAGTATTGCCGAAAGCGCTTAGATAAACAAAACATTTGGACACTTTTTATATAATTCATGTCCTCAAAAGAAAAAAAATCATACAATCACATGAAAAACTGCATAAAAAACTTAAACATCACACCTTGTCTGTCATTTTTAATGAAACCTGCTTGTTTATATATGATGTTGTTCATAATATTCCATTTTTTAATATATAACATTTTATTGTTGATGAATGAACTCCTTCAAACATTCTAATAACTCAATTTTTCTAATGAGTTCCTGTTCTTGTGTAACTTGTATTTTGACTTAAAATGTCCATACCTTTTTGAACAAACATTTCAATTTCCTAACCTGATGAATTCTAACAAATGAATCATTTCAATCACCAACAAAAAGATGTTTTCTATTACTTTTTCTCCAGCAACACACTGAAACTAGTTTAGAAAACTATATAAAATCAAACTTTAATGCAACATACCACAGGGATATATGTATTCATTCATATATATTATAGTAATTTACTAAATGTAGCTTAAATGTGGAACAAAGCTGAAAGTACAAAGCACAACTCTGCTGTAATTTATCTAGCTAGACAAGCTTGCTAACTATTACACCATATCAAAGTATCCATTCAGGTATAATGTAATCTTTTTCAAATGGTAAAATATTACTTTATTTTTATCTATAATACAATATACATTTTATTTTGCAAAGAAGTTATTAAACACAGTTTTCAGTTTGTGCAATCCATTGTCTTATTTCTATGACAATTTCAGAAGCCAGTGAAAATGCTGAACTTGAATTTGTTTGGTTACCCATGATGCAAATACTAAGAATTCTGGCTTAGACCTTCCCCTGCCCCAATAGTACATGCAGAATAGTTATTTATACAAAGTAAATAAAAATTGTAATTCATTATAACCAAGGAACCATAGTTGTATATGCCAAGTTGGATATTCGTAGATCTTAATGCCCATCATGCTGAGTGGCTTAAAGACTCTGTTACTGATTCAGCTGCCATCCACGGCATGAACTTTGCCATTTCCCAATTCCTGACGCAAGTAGTGGACTTCCCCACACACTTTCCAGCACTCCCTCTGGACACGCCTCTCTACTAGATCTATGCTTTATCTCTGCACCTGACTCCTGCCAAGTCGCAGATTTGCCCTCTCAGCAACTCCGATCATGCTGTTGTCTCTCTTAATATTTCTCTCCACTCTCACTCCCACCCAGCAGCCTCCTGCCTATAGGATCTCCGACTGCTACCAAAGAGCTGACTGGGACGCCTTTCGCAATTTCCTATGTGATGGTTGTGCCTCTGAGATTTCTTCCTGGGTGAAAGCTGGCATTGTAGCCTTCATACCTACCAGGAAGTTTTATCTCAAACCTCATTCCTCCCCTTGGTTCTCTCCTGCCTGTTTGGCCGTCATTGCCCACAGGAACCACTACTTCCGACTATTTCGGAGACATTCATCTGACAACAATAGGTGCCTATTCACATTTGCTCGTAATGAGTGCAAAAGAATACTGAATAACGCCAAGTGGTTGTTTGCTGAGACAATGAGACAACACATAGCTGACCACAAGTTCGGCTCCAAGGACTATTGGCGGTTATGCAAACGGATGCTGAACAATAGCAAATCTTCTATCCCTCCCTTAATCAATGAATTTGAGGTCCTCACAGCATCAGCAGACAAGGCCGAGTGTTTTGCTCACAGATCCAACTCCACATTTGACTCATCTGGAGTACCCTCTCCCAACTTCCCTACTAGAACTGAGGCTAAACTGAATGTATACATTACCCCGACAGTAGTATCTCCAGTAATATCAAAACTTGACCCCCATAAGGCGAGCGGTGGTGATGGAATCCCGATAACTGTCCTTAAGAAATGTGCCTCTGAACTCTCCTCTGTCATCTCTAAACTCTATAACTACTGCCTTTCTGCTTCCTGTTTTCCTGCTTGGTGGAAGTCCTCTTCTGTCATTCCTGCATTTAAGAACTCTGGTGAACCCTCGGACCTCTCTAACTATTGCACTATCAGACTTCTACCAATTTTCGGGAAAGTGTTCAAGGCCATTATTAATGCTGAAATAGTTCAACATCTTACTGCCCATAAACTATTCTCTGACAGGCAGTATGGCTTCCACTTCACTAGGTCCACGGCCGACATGATAACGACCATTACAGAGTACATGTTCCAGGCCCTTGAGGAGTCTGGCGAGGCTCATGGTGTTGCTCTGGACATCTCCAAGGCTTTTGACAGGGTTTGGCAGGCTGAGCTTCTATGCAAGCTACGGGGTTATGGTATTACTGGACGATTGCTTGATCTGATCCAATCTTTTCTAAATAACAGCATAATGAAGGTCGTCTTGAATGGGCATGCCTCCACATCCTACAGCACAAACGCTGGTGTCCCTCAGGGCTCTATCCGAGGCCTGATGCTCTTCCTTATTTTCATAAATGATCTCCCAGACAAGATCAAGTGCCAAGTAGGCATCTATGCAGATGACACCACAGTTTACTCCTGCATCAGTAAGAAATCCAGCATGGCGGACAAACATAATCTCACTGCTGATCTTGAGAGGGATCTACATTCTGTGATGAATTGGGGTTAGAAGTGGTTTGTAAATTTCAATGCAGCTAAGACCAAGTTGCTGTCTGTCAATCATCAGAGGCAACCTCTCCTGCATCCCATAAGCATGGACCAAGCGAGTCTCCTTGAGAGCAATACACTGCGCCTACTCAGCCTTATCCTCTCTTCCGATCTCAAGTGGAACCACTACATTGAGTCAATAGCTAAATCCACTGCTAAAAAGATTGGATTACTGTGTCGGGCCAGGATGTTTTTCCCGTCTGAATCCATCCTGCATATATACAAATCAACCATTCGTCCATGCATGGAGTACTGCTGTCATATATGGTCAAGCACCCCTGCTGTTCATCTCAGTGTTGTTGACAGGCTCCAAAGGAGAATCAGTAATGTGATAGGTACCGACTTGGCGGCTCGACTTCAGCCACTTCCCCACAGACGGGATGTAGCTTCCCTTTGTCTGTTCTATAAATACTTCCATGGCTTCTGTTCCAACGAACTTAAGTCACTGGTGCCTCTGCAACAGGTGTTTACTTGTGCGACCAGACTAGCAACTGAGTCTCTCCCATTCACAGTTAGATCAACCAAATGCAGCCGACAATTCTATACCTTCAGCTTCTTTTCTCGCACTTCCCACCCATGGAACTCGCTTCTATATTCTTGCTTTCCTGACGGCTACAACCTCCAGGAATTTAAATGCAATGTCAATACTCATCTCTTAATCACTTGACTCTAGTTCTTTCTACACCACCCTGTATATCCTTTCCTTTCTCTCCACCTTTGCAACTGTTATCACACCAGTATTCCCATCCTTGTTCCTTTTTAACGAATTCATCTTTCTCTTCACTCTCTCCTATCTAATCTTTTTACTCTTATGTAACCCCCTGCACATCAGTGGCATTACCGCCTTGCTTGGGGTGATACGATTAAAAAAAAAATTTTTTTAAAAAATAACAAGAGCCATTTTAGAATGTGGTTACTTTACATAGCATTTACTTTGTTCAAATGGAGAAAAATATGTTTGGATATAATGACTCTGCATCGTTTTACATTTCTGATAAACTCTACAGGATTCAGATAAAAAAGTTGTTCAGCAAACTTAGAGATTCATGCCCAAACAGTTTTCCCATTGACATCGCTATTATTTTAATTACCTTCACTTCTCAGCAATGTTTATTATCTAAAAAAGCTACAATTAGAATTGTAATAAAATCTAAACACATGAAAGTGAATTTATACATTTTCTTTGTTTTTGAGAATTTAAAACAAAAATAATTAAAACTATTTATTTACCAAAGTATTTATTTATACTATTTATTTATTGGAATGATTGGCAAAACATCAGCTAATAGCCAGTTGATTCAAACTTTATAAAATGGTAAAAGATAACGATCTCCTTATAGTTGGTTCACATATTTTAATAATTTAGTAAATGTTTATCAACTTACGACTAAAAATGTTCATATTCATTCCTTAATAAATAGATGATAAATATTGCTTTGTATTAGTTTTTAGAATGTCATAATTAATATTTATTTAGAATATATAACATAAATCAAGTGATCACGTGATAAGACACAGTGTCAAAACAAAATAGCTACTTTTGTAGTAATATTATAACATTTACGTTAAAAATTCTAAATAAATATAATTTGTTCTACTTTGTATTGAGCACTTTTTTAAGAAAAGTGTTTTTTTGGTACTGAATTTTATTCCATCCATACCTACCCTATACTTGAATGTTATAAATATAAAATTATTCTTGTAAATAAACAATCTAAAAATAATTAGTGTTTAATATTTTTGTTGTAAATTCTCACAAGCCAAAAAAATGTATAAATTCACTTTCATCATGTTTAGATTTATTACAATTCTAATCACCACTTTTTAATACAATAAACATTGTCGTGTGTGAAGGTTGTAAAAATAATAGCGGTGTCAATGGAAAAAAGCGTTTTAACAATTCATTTTTTAATGGGCACAAAAGTCCAACTTTGCCAAAAGTTTTATATTGTACAAAAGATTAATCAATAATTCCTAATTAAAACTGAATATGTTAAATAAATTCTTGTTGCACCATATTTTAAATAATTTTCAAATACACTGAATAAAATTAATAAATGTTTGAAACTGCATGACAATCTCTTTTCTGTTAGACAATATATATATATATATATTATATATAAACAAATTACTGAAACATTTAAAAGCTGCAGAGTTTTGCACAAAGCGAAATTTTTAATGCAATTTCTTAATGGAAATTGAGGAATTTGTTGTCATGACAGCTGCTTCAATAACTAAAATGATCACAAACAGACAAAACTGCCGACTGTCAAGATTGGAATGGTTGATGAAAAATCTTGTGTCAACAATGAAAAAATAAATTAGTGTATGTCAACAGTTATAGCATATAACATTTGTAGTTGACAGATACAAAAAAAAAATTCAACCCCATTAACAAGTAATGTTAATGGGGTTAAAATAATGTCATTTATGACATGGTGACAAAGAAAAGAGTGCTGAAGTGTCATGTAACATCATCTTCTTGTTGTATGTGCCCTGTCCCTTCAGGACGTAGGCGATCATGGTTCTTCACATCTCCCTATCCCTTGTGGCTCTTAGTATGTTTGTTCCTGTTACTCCTGTCAACCCCCGTTCCATCAACCACCTGATCAGGCCCTGCAAATATGTTATCCGCTGCCTTCCTGTCTCTCTTTTCTTCTATCTGGCCAGTCAGTATCAGGTTCTCCAGGCTCTCCTTCACCATTGCATGTCCTAGGAACTTCAGTTGTCTTTGTTGCCATTCTTTCCAACACCTCATCGTTGCTTGCATGCTCAGTCCACGATATCTGCAGCATCCTTCTGTAGAACCACATTTCCGCTGCTTCCAGTTTTGTCCTCATTTTCGATGATATTGTCCAGCATTCACTACCATATTGAAGAACTGACATCACGTAGCATTCCAGCACTCTTTTCTTTGTTTCTAGTGAGATTTTCCTGTGTGTTAGTAATCAGTTCTCTTATATGGGCAGTGAATGCTGGACACTCTCCTCAAAGATGAGGAAGAGACTTGAGGCAACAAAAACAGGGTTCAACAGAAGGAAGCTGAAAATACCATGGACTGAACACGTGAATAACGACAAAGTTTTAGAAAAAATGGATACAAAAAAAGAAACTTACACTTAACATCAGAAAGAAAAACTTGAGCTTACAAGAGTAGAAGGCTTGAAATATTTGATACTCACAGGACATATTGAAGGCAAAAGGGATAGAGGAAAACAATGCATAAATCTTCCTAGCAAGCCTGAGTAAATGGATACCAAAACAAGATTTAGGAGAGATAACAAAAAGACAAAACTACTACACTGTCAAAAAAGAAAACATAGTAGCATGTATATATGAATACATGCACACATATGCATACTTATACATGCATATATGCATACACACACGCATAATTATACTCACACACATGCACACTTATACAGATATATATGCATGCATACTTACGCATAGACATATCTACGCATACACACAGCTGCATACTTATGTATACGCACACATACTTATATATACACAAGCATACACATGATTGATATGGAGGAAAGAAAGAAAGAAACAGTGATGAATAAAAAAAAATTGTGATAGGTAGAAAAAATTCTAATAGATAGATGATAATGGTAATATTTGTCATTTCCCTACAAATATTTGGCATTCTTTGACCAAGCAGTCAGTATTGTTTTTCATTGAAATTTATAAAATCTTTCTCTTAATATAATTTTTTTAAGAAAACAGGTTTCTCAAGTCCAATAGCTGTTATTGCTCTTTCCAGTTTTGATGGTGCTTTCCTTCCTAACCTTCTATTTCAAGTGGAGTGGAATATTAAAGTCTTATTTATTTTATTATTTTCTCTTTGAGTTACATGGGATATCCATTTTAGCTGTTGCTGCTGTTGGTAGTCTTCAAGTGATGTGTTTTCTATTATTTGGCAAGTTCTTTGTCTGTGGATCTGTAGCACAAACCCACAATGTTCAAAGAAGAATGATCTTTGCCAAGACCCTCAAAGTTTACTTGCTCAAAGCTTTTTTTCACCATTGATCTGAGGAGGTGGTTGTATACAGGTGACAGTTTAGATTTATTTGAAAGGGTTTGGCACCGTGCATGGCATCCATCAGGTGTATATTTTAGTTTCATAACAATTTGTAATGTTGAGCAAAACTACTTCTGTGTGCAATTTCTTTTTCTCCTATATTTGTTTTAGATTCACAAAAACAAGGCAGTATCAATAAATTAATAGCTTAACAGTTAACTAAATTTTTACATGAAAGTTTCACTGTATACAAAGATGAAAATAAAAAATGCTATTTTCAGCTCAAGGGTAGAGTGGAACAGCACCCCCACCCCCAACAGACTCTTTTGCAATAGGCTTTTGCTACTGTGATATTTGAATTTAAACATATATTTTTCTCTAAATATACAAAAGAAAGAATACCTCTTTTTTAAAAAAAAATGTTTTCATGTATAGCTTTCTCCTCTTCCCCAGGATATTTTAAAAAAGTTAAAAATCTAAAAATAGCTTAAGTCTACACACTTAAATATATAGGTGCATTTGATAAAAACTTATTTCACCTTATTACGGTTTAGAATATTTTCAAAATATTTATATCATTGAAAAGAAGCGGGATTCTCAGAAAATCTGATGTAAAAATATTTAATCTTTTCAGAAAAACACAGTTATGTACATTTAAAATCTATATTTACATTTTTTTGAAAATATCTGTGCCAGTGTGCTTTTTTTCAATACTAGACAGATTTTATAATGTGTGTTTTCAGTTCAGAATGTTCAAAATCTAATAAATTCAATGAAGATTTAATGAAATTTCAGTATTTAGTTTTTAAGTTTTGATTTAATCTATAAAAATTACTTAAAAAAATATGATGTACATATTTTATTTTACAATCTCATTATCAAAAAGTTTGTAACAGCTATTCACCAGTATCAATACATAATTTAGTATTTTTATTGATACCCCATTTTAAAAACATAATTGAAATTTTAAAAATATGATTCATGGATTTTTTTCCTTAGTTTTCAGAAAAAGTAAAAGTCAAAATATTGGTTAAGCAAAAAGAAAAAATGAATTAGGTTGTAGTGAAAATTTAAAGTTTGTTTAAAATTCTACTGAGATTTATCAATTTAACATAAATATAAAATACATATAATAACATATAAAAAGTTAACATTTTTTTTTTTTTCAGTAGAAACCTACTTTTCTAAAAATTGATCTCTGGTCTAAGTATTCAAAATTTTCTCAATATTTTAAAAAATGACCTAACCTTTGTAGATAAAAAAAAACAACTGAATTCCACAGGTTTGCAAAAGTTCTCATCCTTGTATATAATGTTCAATCTATATGATAAATATTCATTCCTGAATTAATCTTTTTCCTTGTCAGTGCACTTATGTTGAAAAAATATAAAATAGTTGTGTACAAATTTTAATTAGTCTAGAAACTAGTGTGTGTGTGTGTCACTAACAAAGAAGTATTCTTCACTGTATGTTCTAAATATTGTCTTGTGTCATAGCTGGTTTTTATTGATTGATTGATTCATTTTTTATGATTTATCAACCTTTTGCAGGTTATTTAAAGCCAGAAAATAATTTTAGATTTTAAGAATGTTTTCTTTGTTTTTTCAGATGATGATCATTTTAGTGATACAAGTCTTACTAATTAATCCAAACCTGGGTGAGAAGAGGTGGATTCATACCATTTCCCAAGGGTATTTGCACCTAAGTGAATATAACAAGCCCAACAGAGATTAAAACTCAGCTCACTGATTAATAATTCCCAGTTATTTTTCATTACACCACCTGCATATTCAAACTCACAGCACCTGGTATCCCCAAGTAGTCACCCATCTACATATTGACCAGGCTCAATGCTGCTTGACTTCAGTGATCCTACAGGAATGAGTGTTTCACCATGACTTGGCCATAAGCCTCATAGCTGGTTTCATACAATTAAAACTAAGTAAAGCAACAATTAACTTATTTTAATTTAAATTAATAATACTTACTAATTATATATTTCACTAATTGAACTGCATTTGAGGTTTAAAAAGAAAAAGAATAAACTTGAATTGCAAACACATAGCAAAGTCTTATTATCCCACTTATTAAACAGAGAAGCAAAAGCTCTTAAAAAAAAAAAACCATTAGTCTCAAATCTTAATAGCAAGTCTACTCATGCTATTAACAGTATGTCATTTGGGCATGTGGCCAAGTGGTTAGAACTTTCACTTTCTGACTATGAGGCTCAGGTTTGAATCACACCATGGTAGATTTATCAGAAAGGTGACTTCCTGATGTTGTCAGCCTGGAGGAGGCAATCCCAGCTAGCAGCTCCTTTAGAAAGTGTCTAAAAACCATACCACATGTTGACTCAATACTTTGGTTAAATAGGACCCTTTGGGAAGTCATCAATGGTTGTGCTAGCACAAAATCACAAGTCATCGTGACCAAGTATCCTGGCTTTGTTCAGACTGTTGTTCATGCTAAATAATACGCTCTCACCCAGAAACTGTAACTAAGGTTTGCTCAGCATAGTTTCAGTATAAACCATAGGTGGACTTTTTGGGTGTTAAGCAAACAAATGTGCCTGAGCAGTCGTTTGCAATGGGGATTAGCTATCCATCCTTGTAGACAGGCATCCTTGGATATGAGTGGCCATCCATACTTGTGAGTATGGATGGCCACAAAAAATTTTCATATAAAGCAGACAAATAGATTATCTAATTGAATCATTACTAAAAATAAGTTCAACATATGGAGTGTGCTGAAAGATATCAGTTTGAAATAATATTTTCCTAAAATAGTTATCAATAAAGCAGAATATCCTGTCAGACTATCTGGCACTTATCAAACATCAAAAGATAAATAAAAAAAAAATGGTTTCAGGTTTTTATGATTAGGAATCGCTGTCAGCTTGTGAACTATTTGAGCCAATCTTTTTTTTTTCCTTTTTTTATAAAAAAATTGTTTATAGATAATCATGGGTTTTCATATTAACAAATCTATGCATATGAAACAAGAACCTAAATGGTCTTGTATTACACTCAAGATATAATTAAAAAAGACTTCAATTAAAATATAGTACAAACATAGATCAAATAAGCTTTAACCGATTTTTTAAATTTTTATTTAGACTAAAATGGGGCCTATAGTCATAAGTAGTAATTGAAGTACTCAGTTAAATTATTAATCCAGATTATGAAAAATGTTTTGTTTTATTATCATCCCAAGCAAGGCAATAAGGCTACTAAAATGCAAGGGGGTTGAGTGCAAAAGAATATGATAAAAATCAGGAATTAAAAAGACAGAACATAATGACTGACTTTGCATTTAAATTTCTTAAGTTCAAAGATGACTGGAAATAAAGAAGCCAGAAGAGAGTTCCAAAAATGAGAAGTGAAAGAGAAGAAACTGTTACTGTAGAACATATGGTTATATCTTGCCATTTCAAATGAGACTTTGCAGCCAATCTAGTACTAGGTACCATAGAAGAAAGTTCATCAAAACAATTAATATGGAAATACTTACAGAAAAGTTATAAGGCTGTTAGAATGAGACTGATGCCAAGATGCCAGGTCAGAATCAATAACATTGCAGAATCTTCTTTGTATTTTATCAAGAATCTCTAAATACATAGCAGAAGCATCAGACTAGATGTGGCAGTAATATTCAGTGTGTGAACAAATGGAAAACTTATAAATGTCCAAGATGGATTCTGGTAAGAAAAATTGTCTAGTGCAACACACAAATCCAGGTAAAGAGAACCAACAGTTTTACAATTTCAGTTCTCCAGCATTTACTTCTTTAAAAAAGTGCTCAAAACAACAAATATTGTAGAGCATAATATAATTAAATTTGTTTCTTTATTAAAAATTAATATAGTTTATTACATTGTGACACTGAAATTTCTGTTTCGAGATTTTTACTTCGTCATCAAGCAATGTTAGATCATTATTGTGAAAATGGTTTTCATTTGAATATAAGAAACGATACATTTGTTATTTATAGATGAGGGAAGACAGAAAAATGTGTGTGTGTGTGCGTGCACACACACACATATATACACACCCATATACACATATATACACATGCACTCATATACACACACATTCACCCATATACATACACACACACACATTTCACTACACGATGATATAATTATTGCAAAATAAAATAAACTTAATAAGGCACCGTTAAAGAGCAAACACACAGCAAGAGGTTTAATAACTGGTACTAAAGAGAAAGAAATGAGATTATAACAGAGAGAATTTTCCTTTCTAGTTACATGTACTAGCTATTTTTGCTGAAGCTACTTTGAAATTTTACTACCATTCTATAGTGTTTGATGAAGTAGCATTGTCTTTAAGATTTATGAGATATGTTCTTTTGAAGCCATTTTTAATGATTGATCTGAAAAAAAAAATAGTTGTATGCAGATGATAGTTTAAGCATTTCTAAATGAGTTGGATGTCATTTAAAATCTATTAGTAAACAATTGATTCTTTTATTTTCTACAATGTATCAACCCTTAGCAGGTTACTTAAAGCCCCAAAATATTTTTAGATTGTAAGAAATTTCTTTTTACAATTTTACAATAATAAGAAGTTAGTGATACAAGTTTTACTAATTAACCCATAACTGGAGGGAGAAGAGGTAGATTTATACAAATGAATATAATGAACTCAATGAGAATTAGAATTCTGTTCTCTGATTAACAATTCCAAGTGATTATCCATTATACCACCGGCACATGCCAGCTTACAACACCTGATATTCCCAAGCAACCATCCATCTAAATACTGACCAGTATTGACATAGCATAACTTAAGTTATTGTATGAGAAATAGTGTTTCAATGTGATATGTCCATAAGCCATTAGTAATCAATTAATCATTAGTAATCAATGTACTCAGATAAAGTACTAATTCAGATTAAAAAAAAAATGGATTTGGAAGAATGTTATATTATAGCATACACATTACTATAAAAAAATGGCAACAAACAAATTAGAGAATCAACAAAATAAATCCCATTTTTTTTCTTGTAAACAAAAAATAAGTTTGACCCCCCCCTTATATATATATATATATATATATATATATATATCTCAAGACTTACCTTTGTATCATCAACATCTTGTTTCCACCCACTTGCAGAAGGTCTCAATTTAATAGGGCCCCTTTCAAATATATTGCCAAATCCAACCCCTTTGATTTTCTTCCCTTTTGTTTCAGGATCAGTACTGATATCTTTCTTTTCTGGTTCATCTTAAAAATAGAAATTATAAAAAATGTTTTTGAATAAAAAAAAAATATTATTATTTGTATCAATACAGAAAAATGTAAACAAATAATTGAAAAAGAAAATTTTCTTCAAACTCCTTGATTACTACAATCCTCTATTAACATTTTCATTGTCATAACATTGTTGTCTGACTGTGCTGGATTGTGTTTGGAAAAACAGGAATTGGCATATATTAAAATTAAATGACTATAAAAGATGCATATAGTAATTTCTCACAAGTAGCTTCAATCTGATACTCTGCAGTACAGACAAACATGAGCAATACCCCTATACACAATAGGATAAAAAATGTCACAAAACAGATTGTCTACGCTAGTTTGGAAATAGCATTAAGTGCCAATTAGTTTTAATACAAATGCTAAGGACAAATAGTTCACAGTTTCTTGAATATATATATATATAGTAATATTAATTATAGTAATAATACCAATAGCAACAGAACTAATTCTGTCAAGACTAGCAATAACTAAACTACAAATGAGATCATCTTGAAACACACCAAGAACTAACCCGGAGGGAAAAGAAGGGGAAGAAAAAAAGAAACAAACGAAATACCTGAACAAAAAATCAAGCATTCGTAAGAAAGAAAAAATCCCCAAGACGAAAACCTTAACAATAAAGAGCTCAATACGAAAACAGAGTACACAAAACACTCAAAGCGAAAGTAGCGCAAACAAAATCGAAAATCTAAGAGTGAGCAAATAACCTACCAAATTGGCCTCTTTTCCCTGACGAGCTGTTAAGCAAAACCCTGGTAGGTTATTGGCTCACTCTTAGATTTTTGATTTTATATATATATATATATATATATATATAGTTTTAAGCTATGCTATATTTATGGAATAAAGTTTTTTTTGTTTTTTTTTTTAATCATCTCACCCCAAGCAAGGCATTCCACTGCCACTATTGTGCATGGGGCTACATAGGGGAAGGTAAAGAGAAGGAGTGGTTAGACATAGGGAATGTCAGGAGAAAGGTGACAGATGAGTAAGGATACCGAGGAAGAGTGTTTGATAGAATGGGAGCAGGTTAGTGTGTTAGGAGGTGTCTATTGACCTTACATTTAAACTCCTGGAGATTGTACCCGTCGGGGAAGCAATCGTGTGGAAGGGAATTCCACAGTCAGGAAGTGCGAGGAAAGAAACTGTTGGAGTAGAAGTTGCGGTTGCATTTTATCGGTTTCACTGTAAACTCTAGTTGCTAATCTAGTATCTCGTGCAAATTTGTATTTAGGGGGCACCAGTGATCTAAGTTCATCGGGGCAGAAGCCGTGAAAGTATTTATAGAAGAGACACAGGGAAGCCACGTCGCGCCGGTGGGAGAGAGACTGCAGGCGGTCTACCAAGTCGGTATCTATCACATTACAGACTCTCCTCTGAACCTTATCGAGAAGCCTGAGGAGAATAGCAGGGGCACCCGACCAGATATGGCAGCAGTATTCAATGCATGGGCGGATGGTAGATTTGTATATGTGCAGGATAGATTTAGACGGAAAAAACATCAGAGAACCGACTTTCATAGCAGCGGATTTAGCAATGGATTCGATATAGTCATTCCATTTGAGGTCCGCTGAAAGTGTGAGACCAAGGAGGCGTAGTGTTTTACTCTCTGGGAGGCAAGCCTGGTCAATGCTAATGGGAGGTAGGTGAGATTGTCGATGATGGTTAATTGAGAGTAGCTTCGTTTTAGAAGCATTAAAATTTACGAGCCATTTCTTACCCCAGTCCAATATGGATTGGAGGTCTTTTTCAATCTCGGCTGCGAGGTTAGCTTTGACGCCTACACCAGATTTTTGTAGGAGGCAAGAGTAAACTGTGGTGTCATCGGCATACAAACCTACTTGGGCTCTTATGGAATCAGGGAGATCATTAATGTATATCAGGAAGAGTGTAGGACCTAAGATGGAGGCTTGGGGACACTTGCGTTTGTATGGTAGTTCTGGGAGGCATGTCCATTTAACACCACCTTCATTGTGCGGTTAGAGAGGAATGACTGGATTAGTTGAAACAAATGTCCAGTTATACCATAGCTCCGCAGTTTATATCGAAGGCCAGCATGCCAAATTCTGTCGAACACCTTAGATATATCCAATGCAACGGTTTGGGCTTCGCCATTCCTGTCGAGTGACTGGTATATGTACTCAGTGATGGTCGTTAGCATATCAGCAGTAGACCTGGTGAAGCGGAAACAATATTGCTTGTCCGAGAGGAGCCTGTGGGCTGTGAGATGCTGAACCACCTTGGCATTGATAATGGTTTCGAATACTTTACCAAAGATCGGAAGAAGGCTGATAGGGCGGTAATTTGCAGGGTCAGAGGGTTCTCCAGTGTTTTTAAATATAGGAACTACAGAGGAAGATTTCCAACAGGCAGGAAAGCAGGAAGCAGATAGGCAGAGGTTGTACAGCTTAGAAAGGACAGAGGAGAGTTCAGGGGCACATTTCTTTAAGACTATGGTTGGGATTCCATCACCACCGCTCGCTTTGTGAGGATCAAGTTTTAAGATTATCTTAGAGACAAGCAAAGGTATAATGTGGACATCATTCAGTTATGCCTCGGTTCTAGGTGAGAAGTCGGGTGGAAAAAACTCCAGATGAGTCCAGACTCGAATTGTTCGAGAATCTGCAGGCAAAGCATTCAGCCTTATCTGCTGGGGAGGTGAGGACCTCAAATTTGTTGATTAGCGGGGGTATTGTGGACTTGCTCTTGTTAAGTACTCTTTTACAGAGTCGCCAGTAGTCTTTAGCGCCGAATTTAGAGCATGCAATGCGTTGCTTCATTCTGGCAGCAAACAACATCTTAGCTTCCTTAAGTATCCTTTTACACTTATTACGAGCTGAAGTGAAAAGGCACCTGTTTTGGTCCGACACGTAGTTACGATAGAATTGGAAGAAATGATTCCGGTGGGCAATGGCAGCCGAGCAAGCGGGTGAGAACCATGGAGACGAATGACATTTAAGCTGGAATTTCCTAGCAGGGATGAAGGCATCGATGCCAGCCTTAACCCAGGAGCAGACCTCGGATGCACATTCTTCGATGGGAAGACTAAAAACGTTGTTCCAAGGGATGTCACAGAGGAAGTCTCGGAACGAATCCCAGTCTGCTCTTTGATAGCAGTAGGATATTCTATTTGTCTGGGTTTCATGGGTCGGGCGGGAGTGGAGTGAAATATTGACGGACACTACAGTGTGGTCAGAGTTTCCGAGTGGGCAGAGTTGTCTGGTAGTGCAAGAGTCTGGGATGGAAGTGAAGCAGAGGTCTAGAAATGAGTCCCTTCCATTAGGGTTGTCAGAGAAACGCGTGGGGAAGTCCACTACTTGCGTAAGTGATTGGGTGATTGAAACGTTCATGGTGTGGACACCAGCAGGGTCGGTGACAGCGTTCTTCAGCCACTTGGTGTGGTGGGCGTTAAAGTCACCAAACACGAATACATGGGTAGAGGGATGGGAAGAAATGGCTTTGTCGATATTGTCAGAAATGATGTCAAGTAACGAACAGTCAGGGGAGGAAGGAGAGCGGTAGAGAAAGAAGAGATAGCTAATCTAGCTGTGAAGTGAGAGGCGGAAGCACATGAAAGAATGATCTGGGGATTCAAAAGATGACACCCTAGCTAAGGGAAGGTGTTCACTGACATAGACACCAAGCCCATGCATATGAACATTGGAGTCCTTCCTGAAGAGGGGAAGGTAGCCAGCAATGTAGAACTCAGATGAGGGGATAGAAGGGTTAAGTTTAGTTTCACATAGGGCTAATATATCAGGTGAGTTATTATGGAGGAATGAATCTATGCTGAGGAAGCTGGTGCAGATGCCACATATGTTAGTGAAAGAGATGCAGACAGGTTTGGGCATTTTCAAAAGTGCTCAATATCAGTAATAGAGAGTATGTAAATATAAAAGTGGACATTGAACAGTCTGTTTCATGCTAAACACAATCATCAGGCCATGTGTGTTGTGTTTTTTACTTGACTATTTATATATACAAGTCAGTGATGCATTGTGGGTAGTCTATTTTATTATTCTAACAGTGATTTTGGTGGCTGATAACAGTTGTGTTTCAAATTATTCTAGGGGCTCTTCACTGGGAGTAAATGTGGGTGAAATAAGTTTCATAAAGACATAAGTACATCACCAGCAGGCTATATATATATATATATGAGTTAGGATCAAATATAGATCAAATATGAATCAGAATCTGACAGAATGATAAGATAAAGAACAAATAAGAAATGTTTATCAACCTAACATGTTCATTTTTATTAATGCTTTATCAGAGAATGAAATATAGAAGAAAAGAAATTTTATTTTTTTACTTTTGTGTTGTGTGATTTTTATTGGTCAATCATGTTTCAGATGCATTCAACTTGTTAAACAAGTGTTAGTAGTATTTTTTTTTTAATCATTTCACCCCAAGCAAGGCATTCCACTGCCACTATTGCGCTTGGGGCTACATAGGGGAAGGTAAATAGAAAGAGTGGTTAGATATAGGAAATGTCAGAAGAGGGGTGATAGATAGTTGGGTGGGTGTGAAGAGTGTTTGAAAGAATGGAGGCGAGTTAGTTTGTTAGGAGGTGTCTATTGACCTTACATTTAAACTCCTGGAGATTGTAGCCGTCAGGGAAGCAGTCATGTGGAAGGGAATTCCACAGTCGGGAAGTGCGAGAAAAGAAACTGTTGGAGTAGAATTTGCGGTTGCATTTTATCGGTTTCACTGTAAAAAGGTGGGATCTAGTTGCTAATCTAGTATCTCGTGCAAATTCGTATTTAGGGGGCACCAGTGATCTAAGTTCATCGGAGCAGAAGCTGTGAAAGTATTTATAGAAGAGATACAGGGAAGCCACATTGCGCCGGTGAGAGACAGACTGCAGGCGGTCTGCTAAGTCGGTATCGATCACATTACAGACCCTCCGCTGTACCTTGTCGAGAAGCCCAAGGAGAATAGCAGGGGCACCCGACCAGATATGGCAACAGTATTCAATGCACGGGCGGATGATATTTATGTAGTTCCGAATTCAAAGCAATATCATGCATCCATTCAAATTTCCAAGAAATTAATAGATAATAATAGAGCCTAACTGAACTTTAATAAAAGTGTAACATGTTAGAGTGACAGACATTTCCTATTTGTACTTTATCTTATTATATATATATGTCAACAGTATGCAATATTAGTTTCATCAACACATATCAGTACATCTTGAAAATGGATATATACATAAACAATAGGCAATATAAGCTTTATATAGATGTATAAGTACATCATGAAAATGTATATATATATGCATCAACAGCAAGCAATGTAAATTCCGTAAAGACGTATGTCTTGAAAACATATATATATATATATATACGTTAAAAGCAGTAATTTAAGCTTCATAAAGACATAAGAACATCTTGAAAATGTGTGTATATATATATATATATATAAACTTTGTGAAGCTGTATAATTATGTCTATTGTAGCTAAAGTGTTAATCATTTGGAATAAAGTAGGGCTTTCTTATTGAGATTGTGGATAATAATGAAAATTAGCTTTTCCCAGAGTATCTAAAGCAAAGTTTTATATATGTATATGTGTGTGTGTGTGTGTTAAATATTAAAAAAAACCTTCTGAATAAGTAACAAATGAACATTAATAAATGTCAGACAATTCAGTACTCTACATAATTTCTGAATTTTTGGGATGCTTTGATTTTTGAGGATTTGTATTTGCATTTTTCTTAATGAAGACATAAGTCTCAAGAAATCTTGGTTAATATGTTTTTGTATTTTTTATATATATCTTACATTCATTATATTTACAATGTACAAATAAAAATAGTTCTGCAACACAAAAAAAGTAATATCTTCACACAAATAAGCTACTGAATCTTTTTTAAGACTGACACTAGAATAAAGAAGGTTACAAAGAAGTTAGTGAAATAAAAATCTGTGAAAATAGAAACTAAATTAATTTAACCAATACTAAGTTACTATTTAAAAATAATAATGGCAAAATCATTACAACATAAAAAAGTAGGCGATTATACTAAAGAAAACAATTACACAAGCTATTACGTTTTTTTATTGATCAAATGATAGTGCTCAGCTTAAGAGATACTCTTCCATGACAGTTCTATCGAGATAATCTTCAGTAGAAATTAAAAAGTCCATGAAAAGCTAGAAAGAAAAAAAAAACAAATTTTTTTTTTAAATTATTAAAAATTTTAATAGTAAGTTTATGCAAAATTTTCTGGTGCTATGTTTTGCCCAATGTGAGGGAAATATTAAAAGTTTCCTTAGAACTTTATTGTGTATTCAGTCAAGCAACTATCACATGTTCTTTATAATCCTTCAAAAAAACTTCAGAAGCAAGATATACATATTTTACATAACTTAAAGAAAGGAACATAGTTCAGTGTTCAAACATTTCTTTCTCTTCTTGTTCAATATCATTTGTTTGTGTTCAATGGATTCATTTAACTTTATTAAGCTTAAAGAAAACAACAAATATTTTATCATTAAAAACAAAACTATGACAATTTGATTACTATATCATTGCCACTGCACTCATCATTGAGCCACAATACCTATATACAACATAAAAAAGTGTATGCCAAAAACCTTCTGTCAAACTGTTTTGATTAGACCAATTTCATTAATACCCTTTTTACAGCAGATACAAATCTCTCAAAGAAGTGACTTCATAGTATAGCATAGAAAATGGAAATGAACTTGGCTTACTCAAGACAGTGTATCATTGCTGGTATACAGGGTGTCCATAAAGTTCATGTGCACTTTAAAAAACAAACTTTATATGTATTTGTGATAGAAATAATTTGTAAAAAGGATTAAAAAGTAGTAAATCTATATTTTTTAAGGTTTTCTTGAAATTTTATTTTAATTTCCAAATGTCCTCCATCATTAGCAATACAAAGGGTAATACAATTTTGCAGTTCACAGAAAACATTTGCCAACTAACACAGTAATGCCTGAAATCACATTAGTTATTTTAGCTTTCAAATCTTCTAATGAACTAGGGTTGGTTGCATATATAATAGTTTTCACATGTCCCCATAAAAAAATAGAATGGAGTCAAATCTGACAAATGTGGATGTCAATAAAATGGTCCACCCCTTCTGATCTATCTGTTTACTTATCTAAAAAACTGTTGCAAATTTTGTGGTAAAGAATTATTCAATAACTACACTTAAAATTAGGTACATAAACTTTATAACATTTTTTACAGATTATTTCTATCACAAATACAAATAAAGTTATAAATTTTTTCAAGTGCATACGGACTTTATGAATACTCTGTGTGTGTGTGTGTATATATATATATATATATATATATATATATATATATATATAAAAACAATCCTCATACAAAGAAAAAAATATTCTAACGATTTTTTACCTGTCTTGACACTTTTTTCTTTCTCCTCATCATCTGGATTTTCACAGCTTTCCACAAAATTTGAAGGAAACAATCCTGTTTTGCCATTTAGCCGACCCTCCCACCAGCCTACTTCAACCTGAAGAAAAAAGGCAAACATAAAAATATATTTTTAACTGTCATATACTGAATAATAAATACGTACACAAAATCAATGAAGTCCTGGTTAGTAAAACAACAAAAAAACTCAAAGAACTGCAACATTTTGTACCTTCCAGTTAAAAAATAAAAGCAGTGTTACTGCCGCCAAGAATCTCTTGATGAAGATCAAGTGTCAGCAAGTTTCAACTCACCAGCGCTCTTTTCAGTATTCTTACGCTTTTTAATAATGTTTCCATTTGGATGTTTCCAATTCTTTCTTAGATTTTAAAAGTTTCTAATATCTTCAAAAGACTCTTCAGGACTGTTCTCCAGTTCTCTTGCAAGTTTCAGGCTTGCAGCCATATCAATTAAATAATTGTTCTTGTACAATCATTAAAGTTAAGCAATGTTGAGCCTGGGAATGCAAGAAGCTGTAATAAATAACAGCTCAGAATTGGAAATCAGAGAATCGTGTCCCAATTCCAGTTGAATTTGTTATATTTAGATTTGTGCTTATACCACCAATGTGCAGAGTTTGCACAATTCTCAATCAATCAAAATTCCTGTCCAGCCATCTCTTTTTGTCTTTTTTCCTAACACTTTCATAGTATTCAAAAGAAAGGATCTGCTTAGAATGAAGTAGTGGTAAATTTTTATACCTATTTTCAAGCACATTTGAACCAAAAATACCTAAATTTTAAAGTACAATATCATTATTGCCTAGATACTTTTTTTTTTTTTTTGCAAGGGGTTACTGAGTGTGAGAGAAAATGAGAAAAAAAACTTATTAAAGTGAGAGAACAATAAAAGAAAAAGAATTAAGAAGGCAGAAGATAACAACTGCCATAGTATTTAAGGTTTTGAAGATCAAAGTTGACTGGAAAGCAAGAAGAGAAAGAAGAGAGTTCCGACAGGTTGAGCCTTACCATTCTTATCTAAAGCTTGATAGACTTTTTCAGGAATAGCCATTAATACATCATCAGTTGACCTAGAGAAGTGAAAGCCATATTGCTTATTTGAAAGATGTGAAATGCTTAACCAATTCATGGTTTACTAGACTCTATAGTACTTTGCCAAAAAGGGGTAGAAGGCTAAAAGGCTGATAAAAGGATCAGATAGTTTGCCTGTGTTCTTAAAGACTACAGGAAAGCAAGAAGCAGCATGTTTATTACCATATCAGTTTTTAATATTATGATAAGCAGAAACTGTACATTTTTAAGTAAATACAACAAAGATAAGTCCAAATAACTCAAAATTTCTCAAACAAGAGAAATGTCATTAAAATTGCAAAATTCATTTAATTCTCTGTATGTATTCTTTTGCCTTCATTCACTCTATGCCTTCTAAACAGAGGAAGGCTATATTTAATATATTTCTGTCTGAAATTCATTGTTATTCTGATTCTCAGTGAATATTCCACAAATATGTGCTTGTACTCTGCTTTTCTTTTTTTAATCAATTTCATGCCAAGTAAGGCAGTAAAGTCACTAAGACACAAGAGAGCTATTGGCTGTAGAAGAATTAGAAAACAGAAATATTACTAAGAAGTGAAGACAAAAGAAGTGTAATCAGGAGGTCAGTAGATAGTGATGGACATTGCATTTAAATTTTTGCAGATTAAATTTGGTTGAAATGCAAGAGAGTTCCACAAGCAAGAAGTGCAAGAAAATAAACTGTTAGCATAGAACTTACAGTTACTTCTAGCCAATACAACTGTAAATTAATGAGACCTCGTCACCAGTCGAGTACTGAACTTATGTTCAAAAAGTCTAAATACCATAGCAAAGAGCTCATCTGAACAATTAGCATGAAAGCATTTCTAGAAAAGGCACAGATAAGCAACTTTAGGGTGGTGAGAAAGTGAAAGGTTGTGCAATAACCTATTCTGTTGCTGTCTGCTTTCAATATAGAAAAGAAAGAAAGGATTAATTCTGACCTTCACACACCTTATTAAGAACCAATTAATCAATAAAAGTAAGAAAACTACATTACTATTCTCGTATTTTAAAATCCTCTTCAATCACAATGCATTTAGAGAAGCAATTGTCAGGTCTGTTATAAAGGGAATAATTGTAGTATTAATAATTCTTCAGACATTACATCCTATTTTATTTCCAAAACACTTTGAAGGCAATGAATATTATCAGCACACAGGTATCATTAGGGTCAGAGTTAACAAAACTTACCACCAACAAAAAAATATACCAAATGAACAACTATCAGCAATAAAGGAAATCAACCAGACAATTCATACAAATAAAAGCTAAATCAGAAACATTATCTAATTTAGATAATATGTCAATCAAGATATGAAAACAATACACACAAAATTTACACTATTTACATTGTTCAGACTATTGTCCTTATCTTTCCTGACATGTAAAGATGAGGACAATAGTCCAAAGAATGTAAATAATGTAAATAACACCTCATCTTAAAAATATAAACAGACACACAAAATTGTAATGAATCTATGCCTTACACATGTTTATTATATTCAATGGATACACATTGTGGTGCAGTAAATATCAGCTTGGAACAAGGAATCGGAGAGCCGAGTTTGAATTCCATTCAAGTTTGTTGAATTCACTTATGTGCAAATACCTTTGAAAAAGGTATTAATTCATCTCTTCTCCCTCCAGTAATGGGCTGGACAGTAGGAGAGATTGGATTCTATAGCCTTGGTTGGCAACCAGTCTACCGCTGAAAGTAATGGCAACCTACTGCAGAAAAAACCTTCTGCCCAGTCAGTTATGTCTCTTTCAAGAATGAGTCCCAAGCACGTATCACGTATGGCACTTAACTAACTGAATGATTATATTCAATGGCAAAAATTCTTTTTTTGGGAAAATAGGTTGGTTTTTCTTTTTAGAACACAGACTTTCTTATCAAGGTAAGTGATAAAATACTTTTATCATTGTCAAGCAAGGCTACGAAAAAGTTAGTAATAATACATTTGAGCAGAGGAAAATGTCTGATTGATTTCACTATTTGTTCTTATACTGAATGTATTTTGAAAGAAAATTATTTTCATAGCAACATTCTACCCAACCCAATGTGATTATTAGAAATAATTGCTCATTATATTTAGTAAAAGAAACAACAGTTGCAAAGAGAAAAAGTCCTTTATACCTATAAAATATCTTTTATAGGTAAAATGGCAAATTTTCATGGTAACCATTCTGATTAACTTTCTTCTATCATACCTAGACTTTATGAATTTAAGTGCATTACTACATTAGTGGTAAGGTTTCATCATTTTACAGCTGGAATGACTAGATGTAACTGTAAGTTCTGCACTAACAGTTTCTTCTCTCACACTTCTCACTTATAGAACTCTCATCTGGATTCTTGTTTTCCAATCAACTATGATTTTCAAATATTTAAATACAAAGTCAATCATCATCTTCTGCCTTGTTAATTCCTGTTCTTTTATTGTTCACTCTCCTTAATAATGTTTCCCTTTTCTCATATTCTCTCACATTCAGTAACACCTTGCATCTTAGTGACTTTATTGCTTTGCCTGGGAGGGAAATGATTAAAAAACTAATTCACAAATCTTATTCCTCAAACTAAAGATTCATAAATTAACTTTTGCTTTCATATACAAATTAACATTGGATGCCTATTATGATATCATAATTAAAATTCACATTCACTTAATTCTTATTGGATACTTACTATAACCTTGTGCCAGATTAAACAGAATTTAATGAATAATTGTACATATTCACACAAACACATCAATATCTAAACACACATACACACACATACATTATCTGTATAATGAAGCAAAACAGAACAAATAAAACTATAAATAATAATAATAACATTATTAAAAAAAAATGAGAAAATGAAGAGAATTTAATGTGCTTTTCCAAGATAGCAAAACTTCTGTCAACAAGCACGGAATAGATAACTAGAACTATATTATTCAATACATTAAGTAAAATTTGACTTATCTGGTTAATTTGAGTTGAAACTCATTAGAGTCAAATATTTGATAAATCTATTGAACTTATTAACAGAATTCATATTTATACTCTTCTGGAAGAAACCCTAATTTTAACTTACAAATTTGAAATTCTTTACATGTTAGAGTTTTGTTAGTAACTTCACAAGATTTAAATTTAGAACCAATTAATTTTTTTAATATCATTATATATATATAATATTTAAAAAAATGTCCAGATTCACCATCGGAGGCCACATTTTAAACAATATAAGGTACACAGATGATACAGTACTGATAGCAGACACAAAAAGGAAACTACAAGACCTTCTACAGAAGGTAGCTGAAGAGAGTGACAAGAAAGGACTACAAATAAACTGCAAGAATATCAAATGCATGGTCATCAGCAAAAAGGGCAGCCCAATATGCCAAATACATGTGGGGGGGGGGGGGATACTAAAATCAAGAGACAAAAATTTAAATACCTGGGAAGTGTTCTAACAGAAGATAGAAAGTGCAACACAGAGATCCAAAGGCGAATTGGCATGGCGAAGGAAGCATTCCAGAAGTTGAGTAAAGTATTAAGAAACAGGACAATTTTGCTAGAAACAAAGAAGAGAGTACTGGATTGCTCTGTGATGTCAGTTCTTCAATATGACAGTGAATGTTGGACAATATCTTTGAAAATGAAGGAAAAACTTGAAGCAGCTGAAATGTAGTTCTACAGTGGGATGCTGTGAATATCATGCATCGAGCATGTTGGCAATAATGAGGTTTTGGAAAGGATGGAAATGAAAAGAAAATTAATACTGAGCATCAGGAGGAGACAACTAAAGTTCCTGAGACATGCAATGAGAAAGGAGGGCTTGAAGAACCTGATACTAACAGGCCAGATAGAGAGAAAAAGAGAGACAGGGGAAAGCAGCAGATAATATATTTGAAAGACCTGATCAGGTGGAGGACAGAACGAGTGTTGCATGGTGTAACAGGAGAAAGCATGCTAAGAGCCACCAGGGATAGGGAGATGTGGAAAGCCATGATCGCCTACATCCTGAAAGGACAGGACACATAAAAGAATATTTTTTTTTTTTTTAATCATATCACCCCAAGCAAGGCGGTAACGCCACTGATGTGCAGGGGGCTACACAAGAGTGAGAAGATTAGAAAAGAGAAAAACCGGAAACCGCATCCTAAACAGGAAACAAGGGATAAGCCTCTTCACCTGTTCAATAGACGTGGGTGGAGTGAGAACCGGGCGATAGTTTAGTCTATCTACTCCAATTGAAAAAAAAAGAACACAAAAAGACAGTAAGATTAGAAAGGAGAAAAACCGGAAACCGCATCCCAAACAGGAAACAAGGGATGAGCCTCTTCACCTGTTCAATAGACGTGGGTGGAGTGTAAACCGGGCGATAGTTTAGTCTATCTACTCCAATTGAAAAAACAGTGAGAAGATTAGAAAAGAAAAACCGGAAACCGCATCCTAAACAGGAAACAAGGGATGAGCCTCTTCACCTGTTCAATAGACATGGGTGGAGTGTGAACCGGGCGATAGTTTAGTCTATCTACTCCAATTGAAAAAACAGTGAGAAGATTAGAAAAGAAAAACCGGAAACCTCATCCTAAACAGGAAACAAGGGATAAGCCTCTTCACCTGTTCAATAGACGTGGGTGGAGTGTGAACTGGGCGATAGTTTAGTCTATCTACTCCAATTGAAAAAAATTAAAAAAAACAGTAAGATTAGAAAGGAGAAAAACCGGAAACCGCATCCCAAACAGGAAACAGGGGATGAGCCTCTTCACCCGTTCAACAGGTGTGGGTGGAGTGTGAACCGGGCGATAGTTAAGTATCTACTCCAATTGAGAACAAAAAAAAAAAAAGAAAAAAAAAAGTTAAAGATTTCAAAAAAAAGAAAAAAAAATGTGACTTATTAAGTTTTAACTTAGTTAAAGTCCAGTCAAAAATTTCTTCTAAAAAATAAAATCAAACGTACAGTTAGACATGAAAAGTTCTAAAATTAAGCAAAAATATTGGGCAAAAATGAATAAATAAATAAAAAAACAAGCGAAAAATACCTCACAGTTTAACAGAGGAAATTTGAATTAAAGTTTCATTCTTCAATTCTTGCTTTTCCCAAAAATCAGCATCAAGTTAACCTGCTTGGTGAATTCTATTCAAAGAACAGAACATGGCGTGGGGGGGTGGGGGAGACTAATGGCTGCTGATACCTTGGCCAGGGTAGCTTCGCATAACAGAATAAATAAAAAATTTCAAACTTTTTTTTTCCCTCCCAAATGAAGCATGAACTCCAAAAAGGGGGGAAAAAACCCAAAAAAAACCCCAAAAAAACGAAAAATTCAGATATATATATATATATATATACAGAAATAAAAAAAAAGATAAAAAAATAAATAAATAAATAAATGAATAAATAAATTAAAAAATAAGCGAAAAATACCTCACAGTTTAACACAGGAAATTTGAATTAAAGTTTCATTCTTCAATTCTTGCTTTTCCCAAAAATCAACATCAAGTTAACCTGCTTGGTGAATTCTCATTCAAAGAACAGAACATGGCGTGGGGGGGGGGGGACTAATGGCTGCTGATACCTTGGCCAGGGTAGCTTCGCATAACAGAATAAATAAAAAATTTCAAACTTTTTTTTTCCCTCCCAAATGAAGCATGAACTCCAAAAAGGGGGAAAAAAAACAAAAAAAACAAAAAAAAAATATATATATATATATATATATATATATATATATACACACACACACACACACACACACACTAATCTAATTTATTAAATTTTTGTAATATGCAATATAGTCACAATTTAATCTAAAAATAGGATTGGTATTTACTGGAAATCAAAAATATAGAAATAAATTAAATCGATAATTAATTCAATGATAGTTGATAAGATTGAATATTTTAAATTATATGATACTTAGAAATGTGAAATAATGACAAATTATTTTTAAAAAAATTAAATTAAAAAATTAAACAAATCTGTATATGCGTACATTTTATTGATATATATATATATATATATATATATATATCCTGGCCAGAAGCAAGTGGATGTCTAGCCACACTGATGAGATGTGATACAGCAAAACAGGCTTGTATGTGGATGAGGAATATATTATGCTTTTATTACAATTGAGATCTCTAGAGAGGGAAATTAAAAAAAAAAACAGTTACCACTTCTGCAATATATGCATTACTTTTTAGCAATGAAGTGAGTTCTTTCGGTGACTAGCATGTGTATATACCGGCTTATATATAACACGCTAAAATTTCCCTTCTCTGATTCCATGTGCCTATGGCTTAGGGGTTAGCGACCCCGACTGACACTAAATCGGTATATGAATATGACACAAGGGGTTACTTAGTGTAAAAGAATAAGAAAAAACAGAAACATTATTAAGGAGTGAGAACAATAGAAGAGTAATCAAAAATACAGTAAATAACAAGTGACAGTGCATTTAAATTTTGGAAGATCAAAGCTGGCTGAAATGTATGCAGCCAGAAAAAAGTTCTACAAGTGAGAAGTACAAGAAAAGAAACTTTTAGCATAGAACAGATGAGACTTTGCAGTAAATCTAGTCAGTCAGTTAAGTGCCATATGTGATACACGCTTGGGTGATCATGTCTCGAAAGAGACATGACTGACTGGGCAGAAGATTATCCTGCAGTAGTTTACCATTACTTTTTGCAGTAGACTGGTTGCCAGCCAAGGCTACAGAATCTAATCTGTCCTGTTATTTAACCCATAACTGGAGGGAAGAGATGGATTAATAATTTCCCCAAGGGTATTTGCACGTAAGTAAATGCAAGGAATTCAATTGGAATTCGAACACCTGATTAGAACAAATAATATTGCTGATTCTTTGGATTTTATCAATAATCTCTAGATGTACTGCAGGAGCACCAGGCCATATCTAGTAGCAATATTCAAGGCATGGATGAATGGTAAACATATAAATATGCAAGATAAATTCAGAAGAAAGAAATTATCTAGCATGAATGTGAACCAACTTTCTTAGCAGCAAACCTACAATTAATTAAATATAATTTTTCCAGATTAACAGCAGAGAATCTAAGCTCAAGAAGGCATAATAAATCACTCTCATGGAAGTTAGTATCAGCCATGCTAATGGAAGGCAAGAAGGGGTCTTTTAGGTAATTGATAAAGAAAAGTTTCATTTTGTAGGCATTAAAATTAACAAACCATTCTTTGTTCCAGTTAACAACAGACCATAGATCATTCTTGAGATCAGCTGCCAATTTGATCTTGATAATAAGAAAAATTAATTAGTCCTAAATTTAAACTGTGATGTTTGAAGGACAAATTGGAAATGGACACTCAATAATAGGACACACTAAGAGTAGCTCTAGTGACATTGGCAAACATCATCCCAAAGGAAAAAGCACATCGAAAGAAAAATGAATGGAACACTGAAGAGATTCTGATGCAAAAGAGACAAAAAAAATGATACCAAAATATGGAACAGAATACAAGAAACTACATAAGAAAATAAAGAGAAAATGCAGACAGGCTAAAGAAAGATGGCTCAACGACAAATGTGTTGAAATAGCACAACAAATAATGGTGATATGCATAAAAAAATCAAGGAACTAACAGGACAAAAGACCTACTCAGCAACAGGATGTATAAAAGCAAAGGACGGCACACTCATACTAAAAAAAGAAAAAATACTTCAGAAATGGTATAAGTACATTGCTGATCTCTTCCACGACAAGAGAAAACAACCAACAAGACACAAAAATATGCATGAACCAGAAATATTAAAAACAGAAGTGAAATCAGCAATGGCCAAATTGAAAAGAAATAAAGCAGAAGGACCTGATTGGATTGTAATAGAGATCTTGATGCCCTTAGAAGGCTTTGGCATAGACAGGCTCACAGAAATAATAAACAAAATCTACAATAGCGGCAATAAATCAGAAGGCCTAAGCAGATCAATTTTCATGGCACTACCTAAGAAACCAGGTGCAAAACTATGTCAACTCTCCTGAACAATCAGCTTAATGAGCCATATAACAAAACTCATCATCCTAATTCTGATGAACAGAGCATGCAGCAATATTGGCCCAAAGATAGGACAAGAACAATGTGGCTTTGTTGAAGATACCAGAATAAAGAATGCGATATTCATGCTCAGAAAGCTATCTGAAAGAGCAATAGAAATGCAGAAAAACCTCTATGTTTGCATTATAAACTATGCAAAGGCATTTGACAAAGTCTTGATAGAGATGCTCAACAATCTCAACATTTTCGGAAAAGACGTTAGGATAATCAAGAATATATATTGGCAGCAAACCACTTGTGTACAGATAGGAAGTGAATTCAGCAAGTATACAAAAATAGAAAGAGGCATAAGACAAGGATGTGTTTTCTCTATTCAACTCATACAGCAAAACAATTCTGAGAGAAATAAAACTTGAAATTCGAATGTAAGATACACAGATGACGCAGTGCTGATAGCAGACACAGAAAGGAGAATACAGGACCTTCTACAGAAGAAAGCAAAAAGAAAAAACTAAGCATAAACTAAGAAAACCGAACGTATGGTCATCAGCAAAAAGAAGACCCTAAAATGCCAACTACAGGACAGAGAAACTAAAATAAAACAAGTAAAGAAATTTAAATACCTGAGAAGTGTGCTGACAGAGGATGGAAAGTGCGACATGGAGATCCAAAGACGCATTGGCATGGCCAAGGAAGCATTTCAAAAGCTTACCAGAATACTGAAAGATGGGAAAATCTCAATGGAAACAAAGAAAAGAGTGCTGGATTGCTGTGTGATGTTTGTCCATATGTATGTCAGTGAATGTTGGGCAATCTCAAGGATGAAGGAGAGGCTTGAAGCAGCAAAAATGTGGTTTTACAGAAGGATGCTGAGGATACTATGGACTGAGCACATGGCTAACAATAAGAGGTTGGAGAGGATGGAAATGAGGAGAAAACATACTTAACATAAAGAAAAAACAGATGAAGTTTCTGAAACATAATAAGGAAGGAGGGCCTGGAGAATTTAATCCAGAGAGATGGGAAAGCAGCACAAGACCTACTTGATAGGCCTGAGCAAATGGATGGCAGAGCAGGGTTTGGGAGAGATACCAAGATGAAGAATTTTGAGAGTAACAAGAGACAGAGCCAAGTGGAAGTCCATGGTCCTGAAGGGACTCAGCACATAAAGAAGAAACTTTTTGACAAAACTCTAGTGTGTTAAAAATTTTAAGTTTGAAAGTTAGAATGCCTTGATGAGCACTTCAATAGGAAAATCACTAGTCAGCTAAACAGATATTCCCTTGAACTTTTCTTGGTTTAACAAATAAAACTAGAAATAAAAACATAATTCTTAACTTACTTATTCTATTTGGAATTAAATTCATGAGGTGAATTTTAATCATAAATGATAGAACAATGAAAAACTATTTTCTTTTATTCTTATTTTTGCTAGCTTAAATAAAATTCTTTACTTTTAATAACAATACATTCACAGACATGTAAATGTAGTATGGCGCCAGTACTGATTAAAGTATTCTTTAAACAAAATAGATCATTTTAAATTTTTTATTTCTAAGTTTTAACTTAAAATTTACTTTTCAACTATCAGGAGATGAAAAAATATTTTCTATATTCATTTTATTCAAATATGTCCAACTGATTTGGAAAAGCTATCATATTATATATGCATACTTGAAAATATTTTTTTTATTTATATTGCACCTACTTTATTTCTGATTATTATAAGAATTATATTTAGAGGGTATAACCCACCCCACCCCACCCCACCAGTGAAAACCATTACTTTCAAATTAGAAACCAATGAATATGCTTTAGACCAACTTGGCCACAAAGTGTGTCAATGATCAAGCAAAGTTAAATGAATTGTGCCTTATAAACACAAATCTGCTGGAGAGTGCATATATTTTCTTTAATAAGATTTCTCAGATATTCTGGCTGATAGATGAAAATAAATATGCTGTTTACCAAATAGACAGAGCATCTACTCAAATATAGGCATTTTTTTTTTTTTAATCATGTCACACCAAGCAAGGCATTCAACTAGAGCGATTGGGTATAGGAAATGTCAGAAGGAGGGTGATAGACGAGTTATGATGTACATAGGGAGAGAGTTGGAGAGAATGGGTGTGAGTTAGTGTGTTAGGTGTCTATTGACCCTACATTTAAACTCCTGGAGGTTGTAGCCGTCGGGGAAGCAAGCATGTGGAAGGGAATTTCACAGGCGGGAAGTGCGAGAAAAGAAGCTGTTGGAGTAGAAATTGAGGTTACATTTCATCGGTTTCACTGTAAAAGGGCGGGACCTAGTTGCCAATCTAGTATCTTGTGCAAATACACACCTAGGGGGCACCAGTGATTTAAGTTCATCAGAGCAGAAGCCATGAAAGTATTTATAGAAGAGGCACAGGGAAGCCACGTCACGCCGATGAGAGAGTGACTGCAGGCAGTCAGCTAAGTCAGTATCAATCACATTACAGATCCTTTGCTGTATTTTGTCAAGAAGCCCAAGGAGAATAGCAGGGGCACCCGACCAGATGTGGCAGCAGTATTCAATACATGCGTGGATGGTAGATTTATATAAGTGCAGGATAGATTCAGACGGAAAGAATTTTCGGGCCCTGCACAGAGAGCCGACTTTCATAGCAGCGGATTTAGTGATGGATTCGACATAGTCATTCCACTTGAGGTCCGATGAGCGTGTCAGGCCAAGCAGGCATAGTGTTTTGCTCTCTGGGAGGCAAGCCTGTTCCATGCTAATGGGAGGGAGGTGTGGTTGTCTGTGGTGGTTAATTGACAGCAGCTTCGTTTTGGAAGAATTGAATTTTATGAGCCATTTCTTACCCCAATCCACCACGAATTGGAGGTCCTTTTCAAGCTCGGCAGCGATGTTCGCCTTGTCACCAACACCAGATTTTTGATCAAGGTGAGAGTAAACTGTGGTATCATCGGCGTACATGCCTACTTGTGATCTTATGGCATTGGGGAAATCATTGATGTAGATTAGAAAGAGCCTTGGGGGACACCCGCCTTTGTAGGGTAGTTCTGGGAGGCATGCCCGTTTAATACCACCTTCAGTGTGCGGTTAGAGAGGAATGACTGGATTAAGTCCAACAAAAGTTCAGTTATGCCATAGCTTCACAGTTTCTGTAGAAGGCCGGCATGCCATACTCTGTCGAATGCTTTAGAGATATCCAAGGCGACGGTTCGGGCTTCACCATTCTTGTCGAGAGCCTGGTATATATACTCGGTGATGGTCGTTAGCACATCAGCAGTAGACCTGGTGAAGCAGAAGCCATACTGTTTGTCTGAGAGGAGCCTGTGGGCTGTGAGATGCTGAACGACCTCGGCATTGATAATGGCTTCAAACACTTTGCCAAAGATAGGAAGAAGGCTGATAGGGCAGTAATTTGCAGGGTCCGAGGGTTCACCAGTGTTCTTAAATATTGGAAACACAGAAGAAGACTTCCAACAGGCAGGAAAGCAGGAGGAAGATAGGCAGAGGTTGTAGAGCTTAGAAAGGACAGAGGCATCCACCAAAAATAATGTTTAAGCAATAAAATCAGTCAGATGAATAAATCAAAATCCATTACTTCTTTAGAAATTACTTTGTTTACATTATGATATGAAACTGAGTAGATATGTATATTTCAATAGTCAGGCCTGTAAACAAGAATAAATAAATATACTGTTTACTAAATAGAGCATCTACTCAAAAATGTGCATCCACCAAAAATAATGTTCAAGCAATAAAATCTGTCAGATAAATTTTTCAAAATCCATTACTTCTTTAGAAATTACTTTGTTTACGTTAAGATTAGAAACTGACGACGAAATGTGGCCTCCCTTTATCTGTTCTATAAGTACTTTCATGGCTTCTGCTCGGACAAACTTAAGTCACTGGTGCCTCCTCAACAGGTGTTTACTCATGCAACCAGAATGGCAACTGGGTCCCACCCATTCACAGTTAGGTTAGCCAAATGCAGACGACAATTCTACTCCTGCAGCTTCTTCTCTCACACTTCCCGCCTGTGGAACTCGCTACCATATTCTTGCTTTCCTGATGGCTACAACCTCCAGAAATTTAAATGCAATGTCAATACTCATCTACTAACCACTTGACTCTAGCCCTTCCCCCACCCCGTATATCCTTCCCTTTCTCTCCCCCCTTGCAACTGTCATCACACCTGTGTTTTCATCTTTCTATTGCTTCTTTCTAATTGGTTTGTAATCCTCTTCTCCCTCCTCTAATTAATTTTTCTTTCAGTTATGTACCCCCCAAACCCACCCACCCACCCTGCACATCAGTGACATTTATGCCTTGCCCGGGGTAAAATTAAAATTTAAAAAAAAAATATAAGTATATTTCAAGAGTCTAAGAAAGATTTGTGTTTGTAAGGCACTATTCATTTAGGGGTATGCATATCTGAGTAGATATCCCTGTTATTTTGAATCATGAAATTAATGATAACGAGCCTAAAGACTGAGAATTTTTTTTTTTTAATCATTTCACTGCCACTTATTGCGCAGGGGATTACATAGGAGAAAGTGATGAAAAAGAGTGGTTAGGGGGTTACATAGGGAAAAGTGATGAGAAAGAGTGGTTAGGGGGTTACATAGGGGAAAATGATGAGAAAGAGTGGTTAGATGTAGGAAATGTCAGAAAGAGGATGATAGATGGATAAGAATAAGGAGGGTGACAGACGGGTAAGAATAAGGAGGGTGACAGACGAGTAAGAATACGGAGGATGAGGGTTGGGTAAATGGGAAGAGTGTTTGAGAGAATGGATGCGAGTTAGTGTGTTAGGAGGTGTCTATTGACCTTACATTTAAACTCCTGGAGATTGTAAGCTTTCCCGACAGCTACAAAAAAAAAAAAAAAAAAAAAGTAATTGAGTTACACTTTATCATGATGGTTTCCAGTAGCCTAATTGGTAATGCACACTTGATTTGATTTGGTTTTCTTGATGGACAAATGGAATACAGGTTCAATTCCTGTCAGGAGGCATATTTTCTTTAGTAAGGCTTCGATCTCTACTTGACACAAGTAACAGAGATATCTACTCAAACACTAAAACTCCACTCAATTTAATATTTATTGCAACAAGAAATAATATCAGATTTAAAAAAATCCATTATTTGCTTTAAAATTGCTTTATTACTGGCAACAATACCTGACTTACAAGTAACACTTTCTAAAGCTTTCACTCAATGACTAAAACATTAGAAATTCAAACATACTGGGATCATTGTTATTTGACTGATTTAGAAATGACCAGATCTTAGTTTTCTTTCATTCCAAACAAGAAAATCAGAACTTTTTTTGCTGGCCTGATGTCAGTAGATGAAGAGGGTCAGGAAACCATGGGAAGATTAACTTAGTTCCATCAGTGAATGGTGCTGATCAATTCATCTAGAAAAATTGACACGATAACTGAAGACAAGAGAATACTAACTAAATCGATTTAACAAGTGATTCAAACAGGAATATGACTACCTAATACAGCAACACCTAGATGAGCAAACAAAAAAATTCTATTATAATTCTGCTTGTATCTCCTTTTTGTTAGTTCTCACAACAATTACAGCCAGCCAATACTTAATAAATAATGGACTCTTCCATTTTGATCAAGTAGTAAGAGGAAATGAAAAGGAAACTAATATTTAACATTAGGAAAAGACAACTAAGGTTCCTGAGGCATATAATGAGAAAGGAGGGCTTGGAGAATCCGATATTCACAGGTTAAACAGAGAGAAGGAGAGACAGGGGAAAGCAGCATGTAACATACTTGCCAGGCTTGTGCAAGTGGATGGCAGAGCAGCATTTGGGTTGGGTAACAGGAGAAAATGTGAAGTGCCATTCAAGATAGGGAGATGTGGAAGGCCATTATCACCTTCATCCTGAACATAAAAGAAGAAGTGAGAGGGGGAAAAGACACTACAGGTTTCAGTAAGAAAATGAAGGACAGATAGAACAGTTAAATATCTTCTGCCAATAACTCATGAACTATTCAGCTTTGACTATGTGAAAAGAGAAGAAAAGACACATTTTCAATGAGAAAATGAAAGAAAGAAGAGAAGATAGAAGTGTTTAACAGCTGTTTCAGGGAAATAGCAAAATTGTCAATTTCAAATCTTTTCATTAGTATCCACTTTTTAAAATAACAACTAGCATTCATATTTATGATTGTTATTGCAATATTTTGTTAAAGTTGTTAAGATTACATATTTAACTATTTGATAAAGAATTTCTACAGATATTTTATTATCTTAGAACTTGCCATGAGCTGATTCAATCATTAACTGAAAAATTAAGATTATTCATCAGAAATTTAAAATCGGAAAACTGTGAAATTTCATGAACTAAAACTAGTCAAACATAATTTGATACTTGCTATTAGTATTTACTAATGTTCACCCAATAGAAATCTGAAGAGACAAAGTAGAGTGTTAATGCTAAAATGGTTATGATGAATGGGGATTGTGATATAAATAAAAGAGGTGGTTATGAGAATAAGGAGGGTAAAACAGATTCCCACATGAATGCTTCTTTGAAAACTACTATTTTACCGCTTCAAATCAGTCATTATCTACTCTTATTCTTTAGCCTTTTATTGAGTAAATTTTTAGTATTAAAAATAATCATTTTACAGCCAATCTTTGAAACTTTAAGTTAAATAATTCAAAGCAATAATGTTTTGAATTAGATTCAAATTTACATTTCAAGTCAAAGGAGCATGCTATGTCATTTAGCAATCACTGACATTGAAAGTACCAATAGACAGAGGGCACATTTATGAGTAAATATAAAAATGACAAGGTAGAAAATGAAGTTTTGTTTATCTCCTAAAAGATAAAGCTAATCATAATAAAGACAACAGTTAAGAAATAAAAGTGAGGAAAAAAATAAAAGTGCTCAAATAAAATGTTCCTTCACTGAAAATTCTCTTCTTTTTTGTTTATGTATATGCAATTCTTCTACCAGCCATAAGAATTGTAGCTAATTTTACCTAATTGGGGTAATGACCTACCATCATTATCTAAAAAGCTTATACTTAACTGATAGACAGATTCTCAAAGCAATGAACAGCAATTGGGATTTTTATCTTATAATAAATTTGCAACCTGATAACAAAAAATAAAAACATGATCTTTGAAATTATTCCATACAACTGCATTTTTGTTTAGTATTTTATGGCCAAAACCAGTTTTTAAAATGTCCTTGAAAACAACTTGGCTTATTGAAATACAACAAAACTGGTAGTTATCTGATCTATACAATACTTAGCAAGTACTCATGTCAAGTGAGAGAATAAAAAAAAAGACAAAGGTTTTTTATAGAATTATTAACATTGCTTGTCTGGAGAAGGCTAAAAAATATATTCAAAGTACACGAGGATGTGATAAAACGTTCCCAGCCTGAGTAGAAGTGGATTTATACATTTCTCAAGGGTATTTGTGCCTAATTAAATATAACAAACCCAATGGGAATTGAAACTCAGCACTCTGATTAACAATTCCAAGCCATTACCCATTACAGCACTCATTCATCCAAGCTTACAGCAAGTCCCTTTGATTATTATGAACAAGCTGGTTATGCAATGAATGATATGGATGGCTTTTATTAAACAAGTTAAGCAAAAAACATTTTTAGATTATAATTTATTTTTTTTTAGATAATAATGAAAGTTTACTAATTAACTCACAGCTAGGGAGAAAAGATGAATTTATACCTTTCCTAAGGGTATTTGTGTCTAACTGAATAAAACAAACCCAACTGGAATTGAAACTAAGCACTCTTGTATGTGTGTGTGTGTGTGTGTGTGTGTGTGTGTACAATCTCATTAAGAAGAAAAGTAAGCATAACTGTCATGTGAAAGTGTGTGTATAAGCACATGTGCCCACACACTAGTAATCAATAGCCTATTTTAAAATATTTGTTGATATTTGAGGATACAACAGTAAAGTCAAATAAAAATGAAATCAGACAAAAACATTTCAGCAGCCAATGAATTTTTTTTTTATTTCTTTATTAATAACATCTTTTCTCCCTGGGTTTGATGATGATAACTTAGAAGACATTTGAATTAATTTTTTTTAGTTTTGTTTAAATACCATTAAAGATTTAAGTATCTATGTTTCTGTTCATTTGTTATATTTTACTCTCTCTTTTAAAATATATTTTGCAAAAGAGTTCAAGCTCTTTTGCAAAATAAATCTAATAAAAGTCTCAAACATAAACATTTTGTGGATTTGAGCCAACTGCAAGTAAGTGAAACTAAGATTGGTGATTCCTGTGAAGGTAAAATTCTTGTTTGTGTATCAAAAACCATGACATGGATTACAAATGTTTACTTTTGGGATTTGTTTCTCTTAACTTAAATATCAGCAACAGTTCTCATCATTGCATTTTTGCAATAACATTTGCATTTGACATCACTTGATGTATGTTCAAAAATTCTTGTAGTGCTATTTCTTCAGCTTCCAAGCCTTTCACTTCTCTTAATGCTCTTTTGAAGGTGTCAACAAACTGCTCAGCTTGACCATTCAACCTCAAATGATAAATCGGCATTGTCGAATGTTCAACCACATAGCTTTTGCAGAAAGTTTTAAATTCACAGGAAGTAAATTGAATTTCATTATTGAATAGTAGTCTTGGGTACTCCAAACACTGCAAAAAGTTAGCATAAGAATTTAATAGTTTTGTGGTAGTAGGTTGTTTACACTTTAATATCTCAGGCCATTTTGTGAAACTGTCGACCACAACTGAATAGTATAAACTGTTTAGTGGCTAACTATGTCGTCTTGCTTATGGTTTATCAGTGCTCAGTCATGCCTGATAATTTATAGATGATGATTTTGCTGCTACACCACAATTATTATATTTTCTAACCATATTTTGAATATCTTTGGCCAACTTTGGCCAATAAATGTAGCTTCATTCACAGTATCCCCGGATGTCCTGCACGGAATTATTTCCTCATATAAAAGTAATCCATCACAAACAGAAAATGCTGTTATAGGATTCAAATCCTATATCATCCAACAGTTAACTGAAACGCAAAAAGTAAAATTGCACATCTGCAAAAATGGATCAGAATGACTAAAAGCATTTTAGAAAAACCCAGACCAAAGCAAAAATTCACAATCAAGTGTGAAATTTAGTTTTGTTAAATTGGAAAAGGAATGACCATGTGCTGAAAGAAGAAGATGAAGTCAAATTTCATGATCAGATGTTAAATTAATTTTCTAACCCATGAAGGTAAGCAATTTGCAAAATTGAGAGAAAAGTTAGCAATCCAGTATGAAAAGAGGAATCAGTATAAAGTAAAGAAGGAAAGAAAGTCAGAGTAAGTGTCAGATGGGAGCATAGAGTTGACACAATAAAATGTAACAAAAGAAATTTCAAGACGCCAACCCTGTCATGTCTTGTTGGCATACATTCATTCTTTCTCTCCTTCCAATTTTCCTTTCTTTATCTTCATCTCACACACAGTCAAAGAAAGAACAAGATACTTCAACTGACTCCTAAAAAACTGAAGTCCAACAAGTACAATTTCCTTTACTGCTGCACCTTACTTTTCACTCTCTCGCCAACCATAAAAAAAGGAAAGAACACAAACTTTATTAGTAACCTGTTAATATTTCTACATACACATATTCTGCTACTATCAACTATAAGCTGGATTCATTTAACTCCTTACTAATATTTCTCTGGAACATTTAACTATGTACATTTTTCTCTTTGAACATTTTCTTCTTACAAATTTGTTATTCTGTTTAGTTAACAAAATTTCACTTATTTTACAAACACTTTTATTCTATCAACCATTCCATCAACTTGATGATAGCTTTAAACTGCAGGGATTGTTGGCTATGTTTTTAAGTGGCCATTTCTAAATGAATTGTGACCCCCACAAAAAACACACACCCTACACTGTATTATTTTTATCAGGTTTAATTTTAGTTTTACTCCATTTTGACTTCACATTTTTACCTTCACCACTCATAGTTTTTTGAACAAACATATCCTTTTTAGAATGAATTTCGATATCATCTATTGTGACTGGCATTTTATTTTCACTTTTGAATTACAGCAAAGCAATCACCATATCTTTTTTTATATCAGTCTGAACAAGCCATCTGTGTGTCCCAATTTTTTTGACGATAGAAATTCCATCTTGAAATCATAGTTCAATAAAATCTTAGCCCAATGCTGTAGTCTGTCTGCAGTATGCATGGGAATCCTTTTCTTAGAACCAAAAATACTTGATTATGGATGGTGATTAGTTTGCAACATGAATTTCCTTCTCAATATCATCCTGTGAAATTTCTTCACAGCCAAAATTATAGCAAGTGCTTCCTTTTCAATTTGACTGTAACATTTTTCCATATACTTCTCGAAATTCTTGAAGTGTGGGCAACAGCTTTCACTGTTTTTAATTATTTTTTAATAAAGTAAATTGAAAAATGCAAAACAAAATGAAGGAGTTTTTGTTTTTAACTATTTTCAATAAAGCAAATAGACATTCTAAAATATTTTTATAAAAAATCTAAACTTATTTATAAATGGAACTTTGTCTTTGTGTGTGTGTGTGTTTATCCATTACCTATAGACTCCAAAACGGCTGAACCAATTTTCTTGAAAATTTACACAGTTGTACTATAAGCATCTGCGAGTGTTCTTAGATAGGTTTTGTGTCAAGGTACCCCCGATAAATATGGAAAATCGATAATCAAAAAAAATCGGTTTATAGAAGGAGTGGTCCGATTTGGATCAAATTTGATACACTCATAGACAAAGACATAAGAAATGATATTCAGAAGTTTCAAGGTTGCAGTTCTTACAATAGTGCAGAAAATCGATAATATATATATGTATAAATCGATACCAGGAAATCAAAATTTGACTTACATCCATTCATTTTTCTTTCAGTCTACGGTTTCGCTTTAACTGGAAACATTTTAGTCTTTCGTGCCAACGTCCAAAGAGTCTGAGCTCCAGAACCATGGATTAGTTTTAAAGCTTTCATTACACCCGAGCAACGCCAGGCTATACTGCTAGTAATTTATAATTCACAATTTACTTTATTAAAAATAACTGAAAACAAAAAACTGGTTCATATTTTACATAATGCCTTTTCAAATGCTTTATTTGAAGCAAGAGGTTCACAAATTAATTTCTTAATCCTTATTAATTTACTTTTATTCAGTTATAAAATGTTATGTTTTTCTGGTCCCAAGTTGTCTCGACACTCAATCAGCAGTGTCCCTTCTCAGTTGAAGAGTGAATAAAACATAAAATAGCCAAATTATGATTTGGAATCTACCATGAAACAGACCATTAATTCCAATAATTGTCTAAAATTCTGACACATTAATCAAACTTTATTAGGTCATCTCTGATGTATATTTCTATGAGACCAAGGTGTGTGTGTGTGTGTGTGTGTGAGAGACCTTTCTACATATCAACATAGTAATATATTCAACAGTGTCGATTTGTTGCGTGGTTCAATGAAAGCAAAGCACTTAATCAAGTCACATGAATTCAGATAAATATCAATGATTCAAGGAATCAGATTCAGATATTTCTCATTTCATTACTTGTTATTATTACAATTGATACAATGTCTAGTTGTTTTGTTGCCATTCATTTTATCATCGTTGGCATCCTGCTAAAGGAAAAGACAGCTCTCATCTCAATCAATCACTTAGATGTTCATCACTGTAATAAATGCAACTAACATTTCTAATTCAATGGAAGAACTTTTCATTACTCTATGTTTAAACTGAGTTAATGTTTGAATCAAATAAGGTTTGAAGATTTAACTTTCTTAGGCCTCACAAAATAAATATTTCAAAAACCATCAATTCCTTTTTGCTAATATCGAATGAAGTACAGATAATAAATAGACAAAGTTTATTAAGAGCTACAAAGGACAGGGAATTGTGGAGAGCTATGATCGCCTATGTCCTGAAGAGACATGGCAAACAGAAGAATATTAGTTCTTGATTAACGAGGGTGCAGTAAAATATCAGATGCTTTTTTTGATTACCTCATTTTTATTTTTATTAATTCATTCTACGCAAGGTGATAATGCCACTAAGACACAAGGGTCTACTGGGAGTGAAAGAGACTAGAAGGAACTGAAAATCCAAACCTAAACAGGGAACAAGGAATACATCCCTACTCCTGTTCAAAAGACTGGGGATGACTGTGAACCAGACATATTAAGGATTACTTTCATATGCCAAGAAAGAGAAAAGGAACTGTCAATAAGTTCCAGTATCTAGTTTTAATAATCATCACCTTTGTCATACTATATCAATCACTACAATCTTAACTTGTTCAAGTTTAAGGTTAACCATTATCTTCTCCACATATCTTCATAAATTGTGCCTTTTCCTCTGTAACCCTCTACCTTGAGTGGTTTTTGGGTCACATACAGCAGGATGAACATTATTGTAAAAATAAATAAAAATATAAGAACTATCATCAAACAAGCTACTTTTGATACATAGAGCTAAGAACATTTAAACTACTAAGCGATGGATTTTCAAAATGCCTGTAGAAAGGAGTATGCTTTGTTTACATTGCAATATTTGCTGCTAAGATTCAGGAAAGCATTTCAGCTGAAATTTGATAAGGATTATAATGTGAACATTGTTCTTTTTAATACCTAAAAGTAAAAAGTTGGGGTTGCAATCATTTGAAATTTTTGGAAGAAATAAAAGGAGTGCCTTTTTAAAATCACAGAATAATAAGGAAGCAGTTTAACAATTATGCTTTTGCAGATTTTTTTGTTTTTTTGTAGCATGTATATTGCTTACGAGCACATAAAAATACATTTGTAACTATGATTTGAGAAAAACATGAAAATTATCATCTAATACACTGTTATGTCGCCAAGTATAAATGAATAACTCAACAACAGAATCAGAATATAAGTTGTATTCCACGGAAAGACGGTTAGTATGTACAGAAGTGATTAGTAATATTTACAATAGAAAGATACAAGAGTCCAATCCGTCGTAAGATGTGTGTATACGTGATTACTTCCGGTACGCCACCGGAAGTGTGACTAACTCTTCACTGACTCGCACTGACTCGCACTGACTCTTCAGTAACTCATTAGAGACTCTCAAGTAACTCTCTACGACTCTCCTGTAGAGAATCCACCATTGCTATATATAGCAATGGGAACAGTCCATTTGTAGTCAAATAGGAGCAGCGCCCTAATATACACTTAAATACTTGTTAAGAGAGCAGAATAACTGGGATACAAAATAACAGCATTGGCAATGATGATAGCTAAGCATACTAACAGTATTTTTACCACTTTTTTAACATAATCGCTTCAATCTAATCATATAAGTGAAATATTGAGGAAACATTTTCTAGGGAAAAACTAATTGAAATTAAAACAGTATTAAAAAAAAAATTCTGATATACTGACCAAATGTACTCAAACAGCATTCACCAAATCTTTTAGTTTGCAGGCTCATTAGTAATGCTAAACATTGGTGTCTTCATTATACAATATGCAAACCAATTCTTAATCAAATGATTTAGCTTTATTGCCGAATATGTTTTCCAATTAACTTCACATAAGTACACAATGATTTAACTTAACCCTTTAAGATCGGTTGGTTGATTTTGTTTAGTGGCATATGAATCTCAATAAGTTATTTAATGCAAAAATCTAAATATTTTGAACACAATTTTATGGCTTCAACTAAATATATTTTGAACACAATTGGATGCTTTCAACTACAGATAAAATGTAATGCTAGTCATTTTGCTTTAAAATGTATTGTTCCTAATTAAAAAGAATACTCAACACTATATTTTAAAATAAATGATAAAAACATTACTCTAAAGTAAATCAGTCATATGTCATTGTGTAAATATGAAATTATTTCAAACAGATTGTTTTTGTCTTTAATGCAGTATGAAAAATTATTGCAAAGAGAACAAACCTCTCTTAATACTTCAAGAACGTCCCCCGTATGAAGCTCGAGTTCATCTTCAGCATTTGGAGTGTAATCGAAGCAGACTTTGGCTAATCTCTTTTTTGTGAATCCTGAAAATAATTGAACAAGAAGAAAATAATTTATTGAAATAATATGAGAATTAATAATGCTATAAGAAAATAAGTTATTATGAATAAAAGTCACCAGTATCATCTCTCTGAATGTGCCTATTACAAGTTCACAAAGTCAATTTCATTCTATATTTGTTTTGATATCCAGATATTTTTTCTGAATTTTTTTTCTTCTAAATTTATAAAAATACAACAAGCTTTTTCAATAAAAGGTTAAAAGTTAACCAACAATTTCAAGAAAAAAATTAATTTCACATTGACCGATGGAAATTTAAATTAATCTATGCCAGCTATATTGGAATTTTTTTCTTTTTCTTTTTTGTGCTTCTGTCTCATCACTGAATGCAGGTTGAGCAATCTTGAGTTTGGCTGGTAACATATCAGTGACCATTCACAAACTGAAGTTTTATATTTCCTATATTTTAAAAAGGAAATAGATTTCAAATCAGAGAAAGTCTGGCATTCTTGCAATTAGTCTAATTCAACACTTCATTCTAATATTAAAAATAGTTAATGATATGCAAAAAATTAGAAAATATTTATTTTTAACAGCTTTAAATATAAAACAAAATAACACATGATGCCTTCCTTGGTTTCATTTGTCTCCAAAGCATTCTGAGTAATCAAGTACTAGCCATAGCTGTTGAAATCTACTGCTTTACAGACACTATCTGTACTCCGTGTTTAACTACCTTTGTACAGTTTCAGGTAGCTGGGTTTCAAACTTGCCTTTCTCCTCAACAGATTGCCACTTCAACACAAGGTAGTTCAGTCTACCCTGCTATTAATCCATAGATGAGGTTAACAGAGATGGATTCAAACATTTTTCAATTATATTTGTATGAAAATGAATACAACTTGACCAGAATTTGAACTCAGCTCACTGATTTTCCATTCTGAGTCATTAACCATTACATTACCTGCATCTCCCACTTCAAAAAAATTAAGTAATTTTTTTTTAAAATATTGCAAAAAAGAAAACGTTTGGTTTATCATTTACAATATAATTCATTACCTAAAGACGAGGACAGCAAAATTGATAAGAAAAAAAAAAAGAAAACCACAAATTACATGGTAGCATTTGCTGTAATAAGAGACATATGTAAAAACTTTTTCTTGTATAGAGTTGATAATCACATATATTTGCTGTTATCAGCCAATGAATACTTAATTAAAATCTGTACTCTAAAATCTTGTTTAAAATATAATAGCAGAATTCTGACAAAAAATATCAATAATCTAATAAAAAATAAAGAAGGATTTTTTGAAACATTCCACTTTATTTTCTCTCATAAAAATGAAACTGGGTTGTGTGACTTTTTTTAGCATTTAAAAAGTTCAACGTTCAAGGGGTACAGAAAAACGTTGTTTAGTTTGAAATTAACAAATTTATTCTAGAAATATAAGACACAATTTTGTCTCAATTTTAGAATTATGATCTCTTTTGTACTATATCCAAATCAAATTCCTTTTAAAGAGAACTGCTGATAAAATCCACATGCACACAAGAGGGTGTTAAAATGTTCTTAGAGAAAGTCATTTAAAAATTTTACCACATAATCAAATATCCTCTGTGTGTGTGTGTGTGTGGTTAGGTGTCCATAGTCAAGCCAATAAACTTTTAGTACTTTTTCATGCATGTATTCTTCCTAACAATCTACTGGTATATCTTAAAGTAGAGTCATAAAATACCAATCAATACACATATCAAAATATCTACAATCAACAAGTTATTCTTCTTATAGGTTCAACTAAAAAAAAACAATGGATTCAAAGTTATTCTTAGCAAAGAAAAAATCTTTGAGCATTTGCTTTCTTATCAAGTATTTACCAAGTAGAATGAGAGGTCAGAAATAAAATATGTAGATCTTTAATTAAACCACTTGAAACAGCAAAGGTAGTAAAGAGCCACTCCTTGTATCACATTCTGACCCCAGTGATAAGCTGTTTACAGGATACATCAAGTGGTCAAAATTTTCAAATAGAAACTTGACTATTTGTTTACAATTTTGTATATATACAAACATATAACAGCCATGAAAAAATAATAACATTTTAACCATCAACTTTAAATCCATATCTAATTTAGTTTAAAATCAAATATATTAATCCAAGAAAAATTAGAATGCATATGTTGTTGCCCACAAGAAACAAGTTTATTTTGTGGTGCAGTGGATATCGGCTCAGAACGAGAAATCGGGAAGCCGAGTTCGAATTCCAGTTGAATTCATTGCATTCACCTACGTGCAAATACCCTTGGGAAAGGTATTAATCTGTCTCTTCCCTCTAGTTATGGTTTAAATAATAGAACAGATTGGGTTCTATAGTCTTGGTGGGCAACCAGTCTACTGCAGAAAGTAATAGCAACCTACTGCAGGATAATCTACTGCCCAGTCAGTCATGTCTCTTTCGAGACATGAGCACCCAAGCGTTTATCATATATGGCACTTGACTGACTGATAGTATTCTGCAGTCCTGGAATTTATGAATTCCTCAAAAGTGATTAGAGCTGCTGCTTGATTCTTCATGAACATCTCTTGCAGAAAATTGTCAAGACACTTGAAAAAAAGCATTAGTTGACTGGATAGAGATTATGTAAGTAATTTAGGTGAGGTATAGAGTTGCTCTCAAATTCTGCAGTTAAAGAGAAGAACTGGTCCTTAACATTTAATCAATGTTGTATTGCTTGAGTGATTGTCTGATGTGTTTTTATTGTTTATCAACCTTTTAGAGTTTATTTAAAGCTGAAACATTTTTTGATTGTAAGAATTATTTTGCAGATAATGATTTCCTGATACAACTCTTACTATTTAACCCATCACTGGGAAGTAATGTTGGACAAAAATGTTCCAGTTCTTGATAAATTTTGTTGATTTTCTGGCAGTAGTTCTCTGCTGTAATAGTTTTGCTAGAATTCAAAAAGTTGTGGTGGATGATTAATAACATTCTCTTTGTACAACTTTGGCTTCATCTCAGTCCAGTCAGTGCACAAATTATTGTTATGCAGAATTCATTTTTTCTAATCTGTCATGAAACAAGTCAAAAAAAAAAAAAAAAAGAACAGTACACACAACTGATATTTTTTAATTTTCTTTCAGCTTGTGCAGTATTTATTGGGACTACTACACTTTATTTTTCAATTTGGTGCAACTGTTGTATGATTAAATGTTAACATACAATGGGGTTCTGGTTCAGCTTTCCACCAACCAGCTAGATTCTCATTCCCATTGGAGTGCAACAAAAACTGGGAAAGGTCCACTGCACATTCACAAAAAGACAAAAAAAAAACCCACCACATCAAGAAAAGCCTGTTTCCAATATATTTAGAAAACAATGTTTTATTCAGGTCTTTGCTTGCTCAGTCTGGGTGGTTAGGTAGCTAACACTTGGGACAAATTCTGCTATATCAGTCTAATAGCTCAGGTCTTCTCTCTTACAAACCTTCTGCTCACCTATGACATATAGCTAGCAATACAAATCGGTGGCATTGGAACTACTTGAAGTACAGTTTGTCTCCCACTAAGGGCAGACCTGAAGTGACTTCCTTGATTTCAAGTATGACTGTTAATAGAGACCAGCAACGAGATATCATCAATGTCCAGTTCGTTGTTGCTTGATCTCAAATGCTTTTTTTACCTACTTGTTCTCTTGTTCCTTTTCAGTCAAGTGGGTGCCACTCAGACCATATTCAAAAAACTCCATCTGCCAGTCATAAAACAAAAAAATTTGAGATCAAGATCACACGTTCCTCCTCTATGTGAATATCACAATCATAGTGTCACACATTTATTTCATATACCAGCTCTAAGTTCTTTTTCAGTAGTCCACTTCAATAATGACTAAATTAGATATTGTCAATCACAGGACATCTATTATTCTCCTCTTCTTCAGAGACCTCAAATTATGTTCAGGTATCTACCTGTCAAAAAACAAATTTGTTCAGACTGACACGTGTTATCCAGGCAATACATACAACTACCCCTGAGAAGAAATTGAAAGAGCTTATAATTGATAATGTGAACAATTTCAACTGATTTACATCTCATTTTGAAGTTATATGATAAAATAAATAAATAAAATATTTAATATTTTTAAAAAAAAGCTCAAATTTACTTTTTTGGCATTTTACTAAAATAATCATGAACACTGAAAACAAAATCATTAATATAGATTTTCACTTGAAAATCATATATTGCACAAACATAGGTAATTCCATAATAAGAATAAAAGTTTAAAATACTAAAAACCCCAAATATGTTGCACTGTTTACTATACTTTAAAGCATTCAAATAAATAGCTTATATCCAATAGTTCATCACAGGGTTTGATTTTTCTACTACTAGCACTATAGCCCGACATTGCTTGAGTGTAATGAAAGCTTTAAAACTAATCCATGGTCCTGGAACTCAGACACTTTGGACAGTGGCACGAAAGACTAAAAAGCAATAGTTGTTTCCAGTTAAAGTGAAACCGTAGACTGAAAGAAATTGAATGGATGCAAGTCAAATTTTGATTTCCTGGTATTGATATCAAATAAGTTTTTTTCATCGTAAACTGAATTTTGAAGGCTAAATATGTCCTCTGAGTAAATGGTATCATGGCTGAGACTATGAATTACAATTATACCTACTTAGAGCCAAACCCAAAGCAAAAACTAAAATAAAAGGGCTGAAAAAATACAGACATGCAGACACACAAACATCTTGCTTATATATATAATCGATTTTCTGCACTATTGTAAGAACTGCAACCTTGAAACTTCTGAATATTGTTTCTTACATCTTTGTCTATGAGTGTATCAAATTTGCTTAAAATCGAACCACTCCTTCTATAACCCAATTTACAATTATCGATTTTCAATATTTATTGGGGGTACCTCGACACAAAACCTAGCTAAGAACACTTGCAGACGCTTATTGTACAACTGTGTAAATTTTCAAGAAAATCGGTTCAGCTGTTTCAGAGTCTATAGGTAATGGACACACACAAAGTTCCATTTATAAATAAGTTTAGATATTCTTCTCTTTTTTTGAAATCATGTTGTTCTTGAGTTAGTTTGCAAGTTTTCATTAGGTCTGATCAGAAAGAAATCTGATAGAGGTGCACTGAAGGAGGGAACATGTGTTTAAGAGATTATGATCTTTGAAAAATATTTGAAAAATAGCATGAAAAATTAACTAAAACTAAGTGTTTTACTAATGATCTTCATCATGGCATTTATTCAGTACTTTTAAATAAAAGACTCTAGATAATCATTAAGGACTTTAAACTCAAGTTAATTGTAAATGAATGGATTCACATCAGAAGTATTAAAAGTATCAACAAATCCTAAATCCAGTGGTTATTACTATGTTTCATAAACTGTGTAGAGATGAATATACTGAACAAAACATTTTTCTGAACTTATAATCCTAATGCAAAACTTCATTTGTAGTTGATCAAATTCTGCTGTTTGTCTATGGAAACAAAAGAAAAAGGTAGGATTAAAAATGTCTTTTATTAGGGAAATATTTATATATGAGAACATCTGATATGAAACATGTCCAATCTTCAGTTTAATAATATGCTTAGACAAGAGGGTTTCCACCCCCTCCCCATATATACATGAGAAGAATAATGATTTCCTAACATACTATGATTATCCTTGGTGTAGTGATTACTTATTGCACTGAACAAAAGACAATTACATGTAAATAATGAATTATAAGCATGGCTCATAAATTTGAATACTTCCAAAATGTAGCTGCTCTCCTCTAATCACCATAAACAAACTCTCTTAGTATGAATCAGACTAGTCTCCCAGAAAGCCATACACTGCACCTCCTCGACCTCACTCTCTCAGCCAACTTCAAGTTGAATGACTACATCAAATCAATAGCTACATCTACTGCTAGGAAGGTCAGGTCACTGTATCAAGCCAGAAAGTTTTTTTCATCAAAATTCATCTGGCACATATACAAATCTACTATCCGTCCATGCATTGGATACTGCTGCCATTTTGGGTGCTCCTGCTATTAATCGCAGGGTTCTTGACAAAATCCAAAAAAGGATCTGCAGTGTAGTCGATCCTGATTAGGCAGCTCAACTTCAGTCACTTTTTTGCTGACAAAATGTGACTTTCCTCTGTTTTTTTTTCTAAAAATATTTTCATGGCTTCTGCCCTGACAAGCTTATCTCCCTGGTGGTCTCTCTCTACAAATTTACTAGAGCTACTAGGCTGGCAAAATAGGTCCACCCTTTTACAGTCAAAACAGTCAAATGTAACCACCACTTCTATTTTAGCAACTTCTTTTTCTTGTACTTCCTGCCTGCGGAACTCACTTCCGTATACTTGCTTCCCTAACAGATACAATCTCCAAGAGTTTAAGTGCAATGTCAATTGCCATCTTTATCTCCTTGATTCCCATTTTTCTCTTATTCTTTCCCTGACACCCCATTTCTGTACTTTATTCTTCTTTCTTTTTGCTCTCCTTTCATGTAACTCCATGTGCACCAGTGGCAGTACTGCCTTGCTTGGGGTGAAACAATTATAAAAAAATAAGTATTGCCTTTTAGAAATCTATATGCTTAACAATGGAATTCTTTTCCAATATTCCCAGGAGTGCTTGTAAAAATATAAAATTTAAAACACAAATAGTCATTAGCTGAAATAACTAGGTTACTCATTGTTGTTTGAGTGAAAACAGCTTCTGCATTCAAATTAGTCCTCATTGACTGATTTTGTTTCCATGTTTTGTATTACAGCTACAAACTACTATGCCTGAAGGTATTCAATTGTCCTTTCTTTAGTTCCTTATTAGAAAGATTTTTTTTCAAAGGAAAGTTACCCTTTAACCTAGATTAGCTGCACAGAATCCATAAAAAGTAAATATAAACTGGCTGTTTCTTTACACTTTCTAGGTACCTCCAATTTTTTCACGATACTTCAGTTTTAAAATTATTTTTTATAAATGGAAAAGCTTTCTTGAAGCTTTTATTTTAGTTTTAATTGAAAGCTAAAAGATCAAATTTACTATTTCTGGTAAGCAAAATATTCTGTAGTGTATTTTTCAAGCAGAAATTATATTGATTGGAATTGATTTTTTGATTTTTTTCTAAAATAGCTAATTAGTAAATATAGTCATCATTTAATAACCTAACACCAATAAAATTTTGAAGAATTTTTAAAGATTTTTGCAACTATAAATTATTATAATATAAAAAAGAAAAAATTAAAACTATTCTTGTAAAACTTCACAATTTTTTTTTCTTCAGATAATAATGTCCTTAGATTATTAATAAAAGCAATTAAAAGCTTATCTAATTAAATAATGTCATAATTTTATTGCTTTTTCTATTTTACTATTTTTCGGGAAAAGAGCAACTCTTTAAAAAAAATAAAATGAATAGATGATTTACATTCTTGAAGGAGTCCTGCATTTAGCTAATAAAACAAAGTTTGCAGACAGAATTTAATTCCTAGAAATTAAGTTGCTTTTTGTTTGTGCTTTTTTTTGATAGGGGGAATATATTTTTTAACCAAGATTTTATAAAATTAATAATTTCATTAATAAATTCATTCACTTGTGAATAAATCCTGAAAGTTTTATTAAAATCTGGCAATTATTTGATTTTTACAAGAATTTCCAAATTAATATGTTTTTTACTGGAAGCAAAGGTGATAAAATTCCCATAGTCAGGTCTGGTTTCCCAATGACACAAAAAAAAAAAAAAAAAAAAAAAAAAAAAAAAAGATTTTTAACCAAAATTTCAAACATGTCAGAAACAATTAAAAAATAAATAAAAAATACTTTGGTCTTTCCTTTTTATAATAACAAACATTTTGATAACAAACTGTTTTTGTTAAGTTTGTGACCTTTTTTATCAAGCTATCAACCTAATTTGGACCATCTGAAAAAAATATATTGACGGAACAATAAAATATGGGTGGAGATGCTATGAAAGAAAAAAGAAATAAATTGTTCATTTAAGCTAATTCTTTTAATAATGCAATACTAAAACCTAGTCATTTTTTTCTCTCAGTCTACCAGAAAGAAGCTACTTTTGGTGCATGATTATATTAAATTTTAACAAAAAGAAAAAAACAAACTAATCCCAAGTAAATAGATGAACAAGCTTAGTAATGTTTTTAATAGAAAATGACTCTAGCTTTAACATTTTTACAAAAATCTCAATGGATATCATTAACATTTCTTTCACAGAGTGAAAGATACAAAGGCCATAGTTTGAATTTTTCAAATACTAATAAATTAATTTTTCAAATTCTAATAATGAATATTATTTACCAACTCTTTTCAAAATACTCTCTACCACTTAGTATTTGTTTCTTATTTGGGATATGACTTATTATTTTCAAATTAAGCAAAGACTTTATCAGACTTTCCAAAAATAGTGTTCAAGCAATGTTTCCTTAATTTTGGAGATCAGCTTTTAAAAAAAGTAACAAAGATCTGAATTAGGGCTTCATGCAAAGTGATTAATCATACTGGCATTTGAATCAATGTTTAAAGTTTATTGTCTGCGTTACAATAGTAAAAAAACAAAAAAAAATTATTAATTTTAGTTTTCTTCCTGTTACCACAAATATCTTGAAAGCAGACTTCTGACAACATACCATGAAGGTATGACTTTGAATCTTAAAGTGCAGTTATTGCCATATGTTTTGTCTAGCATCTTTTGATTAACACAGTGACCTTTGTTTAAAAGAAAGGCAACCATGTGGAAATTTCCAGACTGCAAGCTAAAATCAAACTGGTAGACTTTTCATCTTCTATATCAATGTCTTAGAAATGCCATGTGTTTTTATTGTCAAAGCAAGGGAAGATGTCATCATACAATCCTAACTAAATAGCTTCTTATTTTAAAAAGAATTCAGAGCTTCAACTGAAAACAATTTGACAAACAGAAATATAACAGCTGATGAAATTTTTAGATTATCCATTTTCTATTTACTCATATTTCTTTCATCTTATTTCCATTCCTTTCTCTTATTATTTTATAATCATTAAGTAAATAACATGGATGGGAAATAAAGAATTAACCTCCAGTGAGAACTGAACTTGCATCATTTATCTTTGGGAACCTATCTTTTCATGACAGCACCATTGCAGCTTAGGTTACAAAGAGTTCACCAGCAAGTAAGCCATATCCTCACTTCTCCAATTGCTACATACCACCATTTGTTTTTGTATATATGACTAATATGAGATGAAATGGTCTACAAATTCCATATTGTCATTATGATTAATTTTTGATAAGTTTGTGCTCAAAATTTATGTAACCAATAAGAAATAAATATCTACGGTTGCTTATATATTTTGTTTAAAACATTATCATCCACCACTGCTGATAAGCTATTTCTGTGTTAAAATGCAGTGTTCCATTTGTTGATTTTCGAAAAAGAGACATAGTGAATTTTGATATAAAATATTGATAGCAGCACAAGTAAGAACTACAAATCAATTAACTTGGTGGCTAGCATTTACCTTTATATGCTGATGCACAAACTTTGATTAAATCCAGAAAATTAAGTAAGTTCCGTACATCACAAGAGTATAAAATTTGATGTAATTCATGATGCTTTTCCATGAAATAGTAAAAATAACAAGACTGCATATGGATGAATTTATTCATTGAGGATTCATTCAAAATATTGACACTGTAAGTGGAGAACTCTTGATAAGGACTTAACTGTATTTCAAATATATTTTGTCAGTATTACAGGTAAATGTTTTAAGTTCATTATAATTATATTTATGTCAAATTTGAAAGTGGAGAATTGTCATTTTACTTTGTATTTTTAAATAAAACACAAATAGTTCATAGGCTTCAAAACTTTGTTTTACTAATGTTCACTCAGTACCATGCCCAAGAGCCGTTCAAGGTAGAGGACTACTGTGTGGAGTTCTATTCGTGCAAGAAAGGACAAGCATTAGGAGCATAAAGTTTAAGTAGACTTTAGAAGAAACCAGAAACCCAATCCTAAACAGGAAACAAGGAATAAACCTCTACTACTGTTAATATGCAGATAATATTAATTACTTCATCATGATTTCACCTTGTGAACACAAATTTTAAATGGCTTTTCCACATCTGTTGTAAGTCTTACAATGGCCACATGGGATAGATAAATTTTCTCCACAGGGGTTGTATGTGAAAGAATAACACCCAAAAAATACTTCAATTTTAGAGCATTTTACTTTTACTTTTCCTTTGCATTTTACTTAAGAAAGTGATCTTGTCTAGTAAACCTTATATCACCATGTATACCAGTCAGTAGACTGTTGTCCACAAGGGCTAATTGGTTCCATTAAAGATATGGGCTCTTTTTAAGGAGTCATTGTATCTCTTCTGTATCACCAGTCCAACTTGCTGTTAACTAGAGACCAGTGCACTGAACAAGAATGTCATTTTGAAAATTATAGTGTAGTTAGTTGAATGAAGTGTGGCAGGTCAAAAAATAAATGTCCACTTGAATCTGTTCTTGCTGATTGTTAATGCAAAAACTGGAACAATGCTTCACTCGAGAATGTTCTCTACGCACTGTGAATAATAGTACTTTCATTCTTTCTCTCAAACACTGATTTACTTGAAACCAAAAGTCAACTCCTTTTATCCGTCCTTGGTCTTGGGCATGAAACAGAGATCTCTCACTTGTGTCAGCCTTGCTTTCGCTGATAATGCATGTACCATGCCATTTTAACACTGCCTTGCCGAAGCTCACCTTATGAGTCTATGATGTCTACAAGCACATATACAATCCACCTTCTCTTGCTTTGGCAAGGTAAGTCTTTTCCACAGATAGTGTTAAAAAATATAGCAAGGGTGTGTTGAGATTGGAAGAAACATTTAACCAATTGCTCTCCTAAGAACTATGGGGTAACAGGCAAAGAAGAGAAAAAACAACACTGCCTCAAAATCCACAGCACAGCGAGTGGCACGTAACTTAAGGAACAAATTGTCCCAGTGAACAATTTCACAAGACAAGTCTAGCCAACAGCATACTTGACTTTCCCATGACTTTTATTGACAAGATACAGTGACAGAAACCCAGATCAAGAGAAGATGAAGAGAGGACTGTATCTGAACATGCAAAGCTGGTTTGCTACTAATAGGGAAAACCAGGATGTAATGAATGTTGACAGAAGTAGACATTTCAGAGCTTCTTTTGCATCTGTACTGATGCATGTTTGCCACAGGTAGTTTTCCTCTTTAACACATAGCCTGCCCATTAAAGTTAAGACTTCAATGCTCGTGATTTTGATTAGCTTTCTTCCTTTTGTTGAAATTATTTAACCTCAAACAAGGTAACAAACCCACTAAGTAGCAGGAGTTTACTGAGTGTGAAAGTATAATAAAAAGAAAAACATTACTAAGGAGTGAGAACAATAAAAATAACAAGAATTAAGAAGACAAAAAGTAATCAACAACATTGCATTTAAATTTCTGAAGATTAAACTTGACTGGAAATCAAAAAGCCAGAAGACAGTTCCACAAACAAGAAGTGTAAAAAAAGCTGTTAGCATAGAACTTTATGGATACATCCAGCCATTTCAATAGTAAAACAGTGTCTTTCTGCTAATTTAGTACTGCACTTAAATAAACAAAATCTATGTACCAAAGAGAAAAGCTAATCAGAACAATTATGATGAAGGTATTTATTGAAAAAACACAAGGAAGGTACATTACAATGGTGATGGGAAAATGATCGAGTTGAGATAACAGGTCAAAGACATTACAGATTATTCTTTGGATTTCAAAGTTTTCTAAATATATAGACAGAAAGGGTTCTCTCAGTCACTTTAGAGAGAGCAGTTTAATTTTGGAGGCATTAAGATTAACAAACCATTTCTTGCCCCAGCTAACAACAATATGTAGTTCCTTTTTGAGATCAGCTAATAATTTGACCTTATTGGACTGCTCAGTTACTATTGACTTAAAAACTTCAGTGTAAGCAATGAAGGCACAAGTGCACAATGAAAATACTGCAAAAGCAGTTTGAGGAGGTGAAGAAGGTGCTAATTTGTGATTTGGATCCATATAAAAAAGGAGGCAACACTTTATCAAGTCTTATTATTCCTAAAGTTCTTGTTTCTTTAGAGTTGATTATGCAGTCTTCAATTCTTCTTATATAGATAAGCTACAAGAAATAAGGAGAGATTGATAAAACAGTTCAAAATCTATCAAACTTCAAGTCGTGCAGATAAATATAATGAATTTATTAGCTGGTATCATTTTTATGTCAGTCAGTTAAGTGCCATACGTGATACACGCTTTGGGCGATCATGTCTCGAAAGAAACATGACTGACTGGGCAGAAGATTATCCCACAGTAGGTTGCCATTACTTTCTGCAGTAGACTGGTTGCCGACCAAGGCTACAGAACCCAATCTGTCCTGTTATTTAACCCATAACTGGAAGGAAGAGAAAGATTAATACCTTTCCCAAAGGTATTTGCGCGTAAGTGAATGCAAGGAATACAACTGGAATTCGAACTCGGCTTCCCGATTTCTCATTCCGAGCCGATATCCACTGCACCAAGACAGAAAAAAATATAACATTATAACATTTAGATATTAAAATGTTATATGACAATATCTATACTTAAATTGTTCAATTTTTATATATTTTCATCACTGAAAATGGTATTTTAACTCATCAAATGTTACCAATGATTCTTCTTCTATGTATCATATCCCATCAGGATGTTGATGATCAGAGCTCTCTACAATCAACTATTTTTTGTAGCTCTGAATAAATTGTGTCTTTTTGTTATCTCTCCTAAACCTTGCTCAGTTATCGATTTACATATGCTTACTACCAATGATTACATATTTCAAAATAGTAGAAATATTTAAACAATCATAATAATCAAAATTGCTGCTATCCATTTTACACATGCTCACTACAAATTATTACATATTTCAAAATAGTATTAGAACTTTGAATAAGCTCTCACTGATTTTTCATGAAAACATTAGTAAGAAACATATCACTGAAAGTATTGTCCATCGCTAGTCACTACTTTTTCCCCTCTTTCCAGCAGTATTTGAATTCCATGTCGGAAAAACGTTTTTCAAAGTTAACCACAAATTGACCCATTTTCTGCCATCTTCATAAGAATGAAAGTGCTGCTCAGCCAGATCATGTGCCATCAATCAAAACAAGTGATAATTGGATAGGGCAATATCTATTGAATACAGTGGGTAGAGTAGGACTTCCCATTTTAGAATTTTCAAGTAGGTTTTCACCTGTTTTGCAACATGTGGCCTAGCATTGTCATGTTGCAAAATCACTTTGTTGTGCCTCTTTCAGTGACATAGAAAGAGTTAAGTTTTTCATATTGATATTGTTAACTTGATAAGCTGTTTGTATATAGTTTCATTACAAATATGGAAAAAATAAATGACAGTTAAAGAAATTTGTATAACAATGCATGATTACTCAGTTCATTAATTATTTCAGTTCATCAAATAGCTATAAAAAGACACTGTTGAATATTTACAGCTAATTTTTTAAAATAATGCACTATTTTTTGTGTCACATGTTAATAATTTTAAATAAGATGATGCACTGAAATAAGTAATCATTTTAATTTCTCTAAATACCAGTGTCATTTTTTTCTATTAAAAAGAAACAGAAAATGGTTATTAAACAAGTCAAGACTAAAGAAAGCATAAAAACTTGTTCAGATTGAAAAAACGTAAAAGTTTAAATCCATTTAAAATATAAAAAAAAACTGTTTCTTCATTAATTCAGCATATGTAAAGTTTGAAATGAATTTTTAAAAATGAAAAGGCTTTCTTGAAGATTTTATTTTAGCTTTAATTGAAAGTTAAAGGATTTAAAATTTACTATTTCCAGTAAGCAAAATGTTCTGTGTTATAATTAAAACAGAAATTATATTGATTGGAATCGATTTTTTTTTTTTTTCAGTAAAATAAATAAAATTGGCCATTTTGATGTATTTGTAAATAAAAGTTAATTCTTAGTTTTAATAAGCTTGCAAAAACAAAATATATATTTCTGAAATGTTATTTGAGAAAATTAGCAAATTTAAAGTTAAATTAATCTGATTTGAAAGAAATATTACTTATAGCATAAAATGTTGTCTACAAATAATTCTTAACCACAGAGCCTTGTTTTTCTGATGTATTGATCAATTTATGGAGCACATGTGTTCACAAGTATGATGAAGCTGAATTGCTTGTAGATAATTTTATATGAGGGGTTTTGTTTTTCATAAGTGGAGAGAACCTTTTAAACATGTGACCTTTTAATGATAATGTCAGGTATGAACAACTGTACTTACAAAATCTGCATAAAAACAATTAAAAGCTCCAAAACAATGTCTTAGTTCTATTGCATTTTAATTTTTTAATTTAGAACAGTTTTTCAGTAAGACAGAGTTAGATTTTGCAAAAAATTTTGGTGATTTCAATTCTTCAAAGAATTCTACTTTTAACTAATATAGTCATGAAAAATTATCACATTGAATTTCTCAAGTTTTTGTAAAATTAAGAGTGTAAAAAAAAAGAATGGAAAAAAATTTTTTTAAAACAATTCAAAATAAGGAATCTGTGTTATTCATCCTATTAAAATAAGGAATCTGTGTTATTAATCCTATTAAAATTTTAAATGTCGATAAGTCTTGAAAATATCATTAAAATCTGACAATTATTCAATTTTTGCAACCATTTCCAAATTAATGTGTCTGTTATCACAAAAAGAGGCTAAAATTTGCTATGCTAAAAATTAGTACAATGATTGATGCAAGAAAAACAAGTTTTAGCCAAAATTTCAAAAAGGCTAAAATGTTTCATTAAACATTAAAAAAATATTTTAATCCTTCCTCTTAATAACAAATTTTCATATTTTGATAATAAAACTGTTTTCACTATGATTTTTAGCAACATCATGAAGGTACCTATGCTAAAGCATATCAGCTGTTGGCATATATCATAATTCCTTCCCTTTACCAAAGTTACCCTAAAGCAGTTATTAGATAATAAAGGCACGCCTTGCTATCATTCAAAGTCATGGAAACCAGCACTAAGAGTAACATCAAAGATATTTATCATCATCTAGTCACAGTAAGTAAATAAACAGTCTAAAATTTTTCTCCTCTCCTGCTCAAAATAAGGAATCTGTGTTATTAATCCTATTAAAATTTTAAATGCAGGTTCCGTTATGAATGAAGCAGGAAGCAGCAGTATAGCAGACATAAAGATTAAGCCCAATATAATTTTACTCCCTAAATCCCTTATTACAATTAACGAATACAGACAGCAGGTGCAATGGGAGTACAAATAAATAAAATATTACCTTAGGGGTGTTGGCTTCCTAATTTGAAATTGAACTTCCTTTTTTTTTAAAGAGACCAAATGATGTAATAATTAATGAATGTTAATAGATACATTTACTTATCTCCAAAATGCTAAAAGCAAACGATACGCTATTTTTATTGTGTGTGAATGTATATATACATGCACTCTCACAACTTAGAAGTGTATACAGAACACCCCTAACCCACTTCTGACCAAATATTTATCTTTTCAAAAGCTTCTTCGTCAGACTTTAAATAACTTTTCAGTCCATATATATATATATATATATTGTTAAATATCACAGACAATGATCGTCTATAATACATGCATCTGTTACTATTGCAACCAGATGCATACTAATTACAAACATGATGAAAAAACTCAAAAACATAATAGGCAGAACTTTTAAACTGATTAATAATAACAAACAAATTAAGCTAATCATATGCCATAAAAAATTTAAAACAACTGACCTCTTAGTAACCCTACAACCACACAACTAAATCCTCTACAGAAAACCAATGTAGTGTATCAATTTACATGCCTGCTCAGTGATTGTATCTCTTATATTATTAATAAAACCACTGCATATATTGGTTTTACTATAACTATGCGCTCCCGGAGACTTACCTGTTACCTTTCTGATCATAGCTCTATTAAACAACATTTCTTAGAAAAACATAGCCATGTACGTAAAATTAGAGAGATTTTAATCAATAACGTAATAATACTCACACATACCACATTAAAAAAAAACTTCAGATATTGGAGACCATTTAGATGAAATCAAAGCAACCCACACTCAATAAAATCTCATTTCAATCTAGTCACAACACATTACATTGCATTTAGACATATGGTTATGATGTTAACATTTCGGATTTTCATGTGGTATGATGTCATAAAACTTCATTACTAATTTACAACCTGCATTTTCTGTTTGGTGACTGTTATTGTTGCATAGCAATGTTTTATGTCAATGAAAGAATATCATCTTTGATGATGGATATCTTTATCATTACAACCACTCTGAAGATAGCTTATGTGAACTGAAAGCGTAGAACCAGAGTAATAAGAAAATATCTAAACATTGGACAATTTTTGTCCTTATTTTTACCAAAAATTAAAGCCAAAATACAATGTTTATAACTACTTGATTAAATATAATAAACATTCATTCTGTTATATTCAACAATATATGTTGAGATAATTATCTGCTGTCTAAATATCCTATATATATATATATATATATATATATATATATATATATATAATAAATAAATAATATTTTAGAACATGTACAAACTACAAGTTACTACAAAATTGTACATTTTGTTTCAACATTGAAAAAAACAATGTCTCATCAGGTAGTTAATGAGGATGGTAATAAACATTTTTTTTTAAAGAAAATTCTTTTTTTTTTATTATTTAAAAAGAATCACTTCTTTTTATTTTTAGAAATCTTCTTGTATGAGGTAAGAAGATATTAAAAAGAGGGGAGGAGAAAGAAGGCAGAATAGATAAGAAAACAAAAAATAAATCAAGAAATGGAAAATGAGGTAAAAAGATTTAAAAAGAGGGGGGAGAAAGAAGGCAGAATAGATGAGAAAACAAAAAAGAAATCAAGAAATGGAAAAGAAAGAGGAAAGAAAACGACAGAAGAAATAAAAAAAATAAAGAGGAAAACAAGAGAGAAAGAACTGAGAGGAAAGAGCCAATGGAAATGAGAGAAAAATTTTACATTTAAGCAGGAAGTAAATTGTAGACAGATATAGATATTGGTTACATGGTGTCTGGGTTTAACAGAGGATAAAGTGAGAAAATGCACTGAGGGAAGAAAGTAGGGAAAGGTGACAACAAACAATCATATTGGAGAAAGAGGAAATACTCCAGTGATGGGAAGAGTATATAAAGGATCGTTTTTTGACAGGAGAGAACAACAGAGAATGCACAAGGAGGAGGATGGACCAGAAATACTAAAATCTAAAATGGAAGCTGCAATGGGCAAACTGAACAGAAACAAAGCAGCTGGTCCAGACGGCATCATAATAGAGCTGCTGATAGCCCTGGAAGAATATGGCATAGAAAAAATTACCGACATAATAAACGGAATTTATAATAGTGGAATAATACCAGACGACCTATGCAAGTCAATATTTATAGCACTGCCAAAGAAACCAGGTGCAAACGAGTGCAAACTACACAGAACTATCAGCTTAATGAGTCACATGACAAAACTGATTGTCAGAATCCTGATGAATAGAGCGAGAAGCAGAATCAGGCCAGAGATAGGACAGGAACAGTGCGGGTTCTTCAAAGACACTGGAACAAGGAACACTATATTTATGATTAGGATGCTCTCCAAAAAGGCAATACAAATTAAGAAAGACTTGTACCTATGTTTTATTGATTATGTGAAGGCATTCGACAAGATACGACACAAAGAATTGATGGAAATGCTCAGCAGCCTCAACATTTTTGGGAAAGACATCAGAGTAATCAAGAATCTCTACTGGCAGCAAACTACCTGCATACGGACAGGTAATGATTTCAGCAGATTTACAAAGATAGAAAGAGGTGTAAGACAAGGATGTGTCTTTTCACCGTATCTGTTCAACTTGTACAGCGAGAATATTTTGAGGACCCTAGATGACACGCCAGGATTTGTTATTGGAGGCCACAACTTGAACAACATAAGGTATGAAGATAATACAGTGCTGATTGCAGACACGGAAAGGAAACTACAAGACCCCCTACAGAAGGTAGCGGTGGAGAGTGACAAAAAAGGAGTACAAATAAACTAAGAAAACTGAATGCATGGTCATCAGCAAAAGGTGCAACCCAAAATGCCAAATACAGGTGGGGGATACCAGAATCAAGCAAGTCCAAAAATTTAAATACCTAGGAAGTGTTCTAACAGAAGATGGAAAGTGCGACACAGAGATCCAAAGGCGAATTGGTATGGCAAAGGATGCATTCCAGAAGCTGAGTAAAGTACTAACACACAGGAAAATTTCACTAGAAACAAAGAAAAGAGTGCTGGATTGCTTTGTTATGTCAGTTCTTCAATACGGCAGTGAATGCTGGACAATATCATCAAAAATGAGGACAAAACTGGAAGCAGTGGAAATGTGGTTCTACAGAAGGATGCTGCGAATATCATGGACTGAGCATGCAAGAAACGATGAGGTGTTGGAAAGAATGGCAACAAAAAGGAAATTAATACTGAGCATCAGGAAGAGACAACTGAAGTTCCTGGGACATGCAATAAGGAAAGAGAGCTTAGAGAACCTGATACTGACAGGCCAGATAGAAGGATAAAGAGACAGAGGAAGGCAGCAGATAACATATTTGCAGGGCCTGATCAGGTGAATGACAGAACGGGGGTTGTGAGGTGTAACAGGAGCAAACATACTAAGAGCCACAAGGGATAGGAAGACGTGGAGAACCATGATCGCCTACGTCCTGAAGGGACAGTACACATAGAAGAAGAAGAAGAAGAAGAAGAAGAAGAAGAAGACCAGGAAGTGAATTGCAGATAGATACAGATTTCAATGTTTCAAAATAAATCCTTTGGTATTTTTTAAATGATGAAATCACATACACAAACAGAGGAATTATTCATAAAACGTAAATTAAAAGATATTGAAAATATAACAGGAAGATATAAATTCATAAGCGCTAATATAATAAAATAATAAATTGAAAAAGTAAAATTTTTTTAAAAACTTGAAGTTAAAAATAAAAATTTAAAGAATAAAAATTTTTAATCAAAATTAAATTTAAATTAAAAATAAAAATTAAACAAAATTAAAATTCAAGCAGTAAATAGATCACTATTTGTAATAGAAAATGAAGATAAAATAACAAGAGAGATCATATAGTTAAAGTAAATCTTTCAGATAGCGTGATTAATACTCTAAAAAGTTTACAATTGCTAGAGTTTCATACCTTAGATTCATAATTCTAGGAGAATTGTAAGGTTAATTCTTTAACATGTTTACAATTTACTGTAGTTTCATGCCTTTGATTCATGCCCCTTATCCAATAAGTGTTTAAGTAAATCCCTGGCCTACATGTGCTCTATCTCTTCAGTAGAAAATCCTAGGGTTACTGAAGTTTATATTGGTAATACAATGAACTTTTTTAAAAAGCGTTTTTACAATCATCTCTCATCTTTTACTAATAAAAATAAACAAAATATGACATCACTTTTTTAAAAATTTTGGGAATTAAAAGAAAAAAATAAAACACCTAAAGTTAAATGTAAAATTCTCAAACAAGCTAGAATATCCAGATTGGTAAATGAACCATGTTTCCTTTGTCTGTAAGAAAAAAATGGAATTTATTAAGTACATGAAGAGTGACACATTACTGAATCAGTGGCATGAAACTACAGTAAATTGTAAACATGTTAAAGAATTAACCTTATATTCCTGCTAGAATTATAAATCTAAGGTATGAAACTCTAGCAATTGTAAACTTTTTACAGTATTAATCGCACTATCTGGATAATTTACTATAACTATATGATCTTTCTTCTTATGTTCTTTTATCTTTATTTTCTATTACAAATAGTGATCTATTTACTGATTTAATTTTAATTTTAATTTATTTCCTTTAAATTTTATTTTAATTTTTAACTTCAATTTAAAAAAATTATTTTACTTCTAAAATTTATTATTTTATTCTACTAGCACTAATAAATTTATATCGTCATGTTATTTCTTTAATATCCTGTAATTTACATTTTATTAATAATTCCTGTTTGTGTATGTGATTTCATCATTTTTTTTTAAAAATGTTGAAGATTTTGAAAAAATGAAACAAACGTCTGTATCTATCTGCAATTCACTTCCTGCTAAAGTTTTAAATTTCTATTTCTTTGCTATTTCTGTTGTCTCTTTCTCCCACTTTCTTCCCTCAGTGCATTGTCTCACTTTTTCCTCTTTGCTAAACACAGACACCAAGTAACCAATATTTATATCTGTCTACAATTTACTTCCTGCCTAAATTTAAAATTTCTCTCTTAGCCATTTCCATTGGCTCCTTCCTCTCAGTGCTTTCTCTTGTTTTTCTCTTCATTTTTTTTTGTTTCCTCTGTCTTTCACTTTCCTCTTTCTTTTCTATTTCTTGATTTCTTTTGTTTTTCATTTTTTCTGTCCTCTTTCTTCCCTCTCCTTCTTCCCCCATGTTTAATATTCTCTTACCTCATACAAAAATATTTCTAAAAATAAAAGTTGTTCTTTTTAAATAAAAAAAAAGAATTTTCTTTTAAAAACAAAAAACGTTTATTACCATTATCATTAACTACCAGGTGAGACATTGTTCTTTTAACGTTGAAACAAAATGTACAATTTTGTAGTAACTTATAGTTTGTACATGTTCTAAAATATTATTCATAATAAATATTCGTTGCTCTATTTTTATATTGAGCACCGTTTTAAATTAATGCTTTAAACACTGCAATTATTTTCTTCGTTCCTTATTCATTTGGATATATATATATATATATATATATATATATATATATATATATATATATACAGTTACAATTTATAACATATAACATCACTACAATGTAGCTATTTTGTTTCAACACCCCCTGTGTCTTGTCAAATGATGGTGTTGATTGCAAAATAAAGTTTAAAAAAATTTAAAACTAACCAAATCCCCTGAATAGGGGTGACATTGTTACATAGTCTGCGACGTCCAATTAAAATACAAGTAAATGCTAATTTGAAAAACATGACAACATACTCTAAAAACAATTTAGTGAATTAATGTTACTGTTTGATTAAAATAAAAAAAATGATAAAACTCTGCTTTCATAATTTTTAGCATTATATGGATTACCAAAATATACACTCTTCAGATCAGACAAAAAAAAACATATTGCAGAATCTATCACTTCCAGATTAGCTCAAACCTATTTGCCAAGTGCATTAAACTATGGTTATGCTATCAAGATCGTTTACAAATGCTCTGCTTTTGATGAACTAATAATATGCATTTTATAGAATTAACTTCTCAGAACATTGCAGCTTTACAAAAAACATAAAATATTTGCAGTCCAACAGTATTATTTCCTTTAGTAATTTTTTCAGTAATTCAACTCTGAGACATGATGACCCAAGCGTATATCACATATGGCACTTAACTGACTGAACTAAATTCTTCAACTCTTTCAGGTATTGAACTCCCAACTAGGTCAAGTCACTGAATTACTTCAAGCAATGCATTTATTAACTGGGCTATGTATTGCCTGAAGAAGACCGGAGTGTACAACAGCCAAAATATCATGAATATGACAATAAAGATGAGGACAACAGTCTGAACAGTGTAAATATTTACAATACCTTATCTCAGTAATATAGACAAATGCTAAAATATCTTCTCTTTGTTTTAATCAGATTCATGTATACACTTCTGATTTATATTTATATCATAAACAGGAAAAAAACAGGTTTTCTCAGAATAGGATATTAATATAATGATATATATTATTATATAATAAACTAGCAGTATAGACTGGCATTGCTCGGCTGTAATGAAAGCTTTAAAACTAATCCATGGTCCTGGAGCTCAGACTCAGCCTAAAGAATACCTGTGTGAATTTTGGTGAGAATTGGATAAAAATTGTGGATTTGTATAAAGGACATAAAGACAGATAAACACACACACACAAACATCTTGCCTTTTATATATATATATATATATATATATATATATATATATATATAAAATCGATTTTCTGCCCTATTGTAAGAACTGCAACCTTGAAACTTCTGAATATCGTTTCTTATGTCCTTGTCTATGAGTGTATCAAATTTCATTAAAATCGGACCACTCCTTCTATAACCCGATTTTTTCGATTATCGATTTTCGATATTTATCAGGGGTACCTTGACACAAAACCTAGCTAAGAACACTCGCAGATGCTTATAGCACAACTGTGTAAATTTTCAAGAAAATCGGTTCAGCCGTTTCGGAGTCTATAGGTAAGAGACACACACACAGACAAAGTTCCATTTATAAATAAGTTTAGATAACCTTTACAAGTAATATTTAATAATGAGTCAGCCTGTGCCATAAAAAATGACGGCAAAATATTCATATCAATATGCCATCTAAAATGACAGCAACATATATATTGATATACCTACTATTAAAGCATAAGAAAATATATTCTTCACTGCTTAAAAACATAATTATTGCAAAGGTCTATCTATCGCCTGGTTCACACTCCACCCTTGTCTATTGAACAGGTTAAGAGGCTCATCCCTTGTTCCCTGTTTAGGATGTGGTTTCCGGCTTTCTCTTTTCCAATCTTCTCACTTTGTTCCCCCCCCCCCAATTGGAGTAGATAGGTCTATCTATCGCCTGGTTCACACTCCACCCACATCTATTGAACAGGTTAAGAGGCTCATCCCTTGTTCCCTGTTTAGGATGTGGTTTCCGGCTTTCTCTTTTCAAATCTTTTCACTATTATGTAGCCCCCTTAAAAAAAAAAATTAAAAAAAAGATGTGCATTGTGGTACAGTGGATATCGGCTTGGAACGAGAAACCGGGAATCCAACTTCGAATTCCAGTGGAATCCACTGCATTCACTACACACAAATACCCTTGGGAAAGGTATTAATCCGTCTCTTCTCTCCAGTTACAAGTTAAATAGCAGGACAGATTGGGTTCTATAGCCTTGGTCGGCAACCAGTCTACCACAGAAAGCAATGGCAACCTACTGCAGGATAATCTTCTGCCCAGTCAGTCATGTCTCGAAAAAGACATGATCGCCCAAGCATGTTGCACATATGGCACTTAACTGACTGATTGCAAAAGAATAAAAGAACAGGGTACAGTTAAACAGCAAATGTTGCAAGATGTTTAGTAAATGGCAGTACAGAGAATGAACTGAGCTGACACTGCCTCACTATTGTCTCTCTCTCTCCATGAGCGTAACAGGATAGATAAATAGATAGATAGAAAACAAATTAATACACAATGGTCTTTATTATAATAGGGAGGATTGTACAAACAACTCTATTTTTAAAGAGAAGCAATATCTATACAAAAGCTTGTTTTTATCCTTGTATACATTCTTGTTTGTTATATATAGCTTGAATAAGTCAGATATACTGTCAAAATATTGTTAAGCATTGTTAAAAACTGTCTTCTCTGGAAATCACACTCTTCTGGAAGTGATGCAAAATACAGGAAGAGTTTCATCAATTATTTTGATTTATAATGATAATTTATTAATCATCAATCAATCAATCAAACCATAAAATAATTATGAGTGCATTTATTCATATATTTCCTGTCCCATCTCTAGTGGAAACAGGTAAATCAACTGAAGTTAAAGTCTTGAGTGATTACTTCCATTAGTAGTATTAATAAACTATAAAAATTAAATATTTATCTACAATTAGAAAAAATTACTTAACAATCAAAATGAACCATTTAATTAATCAGTTCCTTTACTCCTATGTGTCTGTTGTGGAGTTGTGGCAAAACTTTGCCGTAAAGTTGTAGTGACCAGTCTGTGCCAGAAATAAGACAGAACAAGAAGGTAGGTTCAAAAAAGTACATTAGGAGAACAAGAAACAAGACATGTAAAGGAAATGTTAATAATAAGTAATATAGAAATAAGTAAGTCTGAAGGTATTATTACGCTGCTTATTGCCTGACTAGTAACTATCATTAACTGCTTCCATTAACTGCATCCCTGGAAGTCATGCAGATAATCACATATAACAAGAGGAAGAGTTCATTCCTCATAGGAGGACACCATAACAGTTTCATAGAGTGCAGTCTAATGTGTTCAAGCCATTCATATGAGGCACTCATACATTTGTCCATTAAAAGATTATTTTTGCTTCAACTTGGTTTTGAAATGGGCTTTGTCATTGCTATTTTTGTCATTCTGTTGCTCATCTTTTTCTTCCACAAAATATTTCTCTTAAACACATAAAATTTTTAACATGAAAAGATATTGAGCAAAAACAATTTATACAATACTAAGAGTAATTAATGAATCATAGATACCATTGAATGGCTATAAGATAAAACTGGCAATGAGGTCCCACCCTTTTACTGTTAAATCTACCAAATGCAATCGACAATTCTACTCCAGCAGCTTCTTTTCTAGCACTTCCTGCCTTTAGAACTCCCTTCTGTAAACATGCTTCCTGACAACTACAACCTCCAGGAATTTAAATGCAATGTCAATTCCCATCTCTTATCCACATGACTCCAGTCTTTCCCTCAACCTTTCTACATCACCCAGTGTATCTAGTTCTTTTCCTTTCTCACTCTACCTTCAGAACTGTCATCACACCTGTATTCCCATCCTTCTCTTGCCCTTCCTCTGACACCCTGACTGTAACTGATTTGTCTTTCTCTTCACTCCTTTCCTGCCTAAACTTTTACTCTCTTATGTAGCCCACTGCACATCAGTGGCAGTACAACCTTGCTTGGGGTGAAATGATTAAAAAAAAATTTAAATAAAGAGAATAGATTAATTAAACAGTTGCTTGGCCTCTACCTTTATTTTTTTAATTCTTTACCTCCACTTTATTGAATCTCAATACACTATTTTAAGACTTGTTTTATTGCATCTCACTACTAAAACTTACTTACAATTGCCATCATTTTTGACAGCACAGATACACTAGTATTATTGTAATTATTAATATGAAAATTTATGACAAACTGGAAAAATTTTCATGTGATATGTTTTGTCGATTAGGATTTCATCAGACTAAAGTGATGTTTTAATGTGATTACAAAGAAGGAAAGGAAAAACTGGGAATTTTTTTTTTTTTTTGTAAATATATATTTTTGGTATATAGTCTAGTAGATTTCATTTAGTTTATTTTTCTTTTTGTTTAAGTTCCTATTACTTTTGCTATTAAATATTCCACATTGGGAGAATAGAAGATCTGTCAATCTGGATGCAATTTTATTGTGGATGACCTAGCAATTGAAACACTTTCTAATTATTTTCACCTTAGTTAATTGTTTTCAGTTTTAATTAGAGTTAAACTTTAATTAAATTTGAAATTCTCAGCATTGCCTTTCCTTTGTACGCATGTGTAGCTGCATCAATGTAAACATCACTTTAGCCCGATGAAGTCTTAAAGGCTGAAATGCAGAACACCAAAATTTCTCCATTTCATCACAGTTTTCTCTAAAACTGTTTTTGACATATAAAAATGTATATATTGTTTTCCCATAAAATATATATAATAATAATAATATATAATACATACACTTATTTTTCAATGTTTTCTTTAATAAAAACTACTACAAATGTTTTTGTCAATCTGTTTTCCATAAGCTAACCCTACAATTTACAAGTGTTTGCATGTGTGCTTTAACATAAACATGGATCATTACATATCTTTGCAGGCATCCAACTTTCTCTAATGAAAAACATTTCCATTAATAGTAACATAGGGGCATAATAAACTGAATGGGAATCAAATTCAGTCTCCTGACAATCAGAAACAGACATCCCTACCTTCATACCCTAATAGTATACACTATTCAGGTCTTGTAAACAAGTTTAAGATGCATGTACTCTTCCCAAAACAAGCAGAGACATGACACAATACATTTAAGTATGCTCAAAATTCAACCAATCCTTGAATGACAAATTTATAACAATAAAATTTTCCTGTTTGTTATCTTCAGGCTGAGAGAATACATAAAGAAATTAAATTTAATATTTTTTTTAATATTAATATATTAAAAAAAACAAATCTATTTCCAATAATTATATACCATTAAATGCTTATATCTTTCGTCAAATTTCAAATTGTAGTTTTAAAAATCATAATTTAAAAAAAGCAATTCTAAGCCTTCTTTTACAGTGAGTGGATATGCAGGTTGTGTAATGTATAGAAGTCACAGAATGAGAAGTTGAAGAGCCATGTTCAAATTCCACTATGCTTGGCTACATTCACTTATGCACAAATACCATTAGAAAAGGTATGAATACCTTCCCCACAATCTATGAGTTAAAAAGTATTTGTGTGAACGTGACTATAACAAACCTAACTGGAATTGGAACTCAGCTCACTGATTTCAAATTTGAAGCTATTATCCATTACACCAACAGCACATGTAAGCTACTGACCAGGCTCAACACTGCTTAATTTCAGTGATTGTATAAGAACTGATGTTTCAACATAAAGCCATAATTGGGGTGAAATGATTAAAAAAAAATTTAAATAAAGAGAATAGATTAATTAAACAGTTGCTTGGCCTCTACCTTTATTTTTTTAATTCTTTACCTCCACTTTATTGAATCTCAATACACTATTTTAAGACTTGTTTTATTGCATCTCACTACTAAAAAGAAGGCATATAAAATCTCAAATTAATAAAAGATAAACACTGCAATATCTATGACTTTCACTAGATTTATTTAAATATTCTGAGACAAACTGATTGACAGTTCCCATATTTATATAGCTTTACAAAACTTATTACACTGCCTGCTGTTGATGAATATATATACGTTATTCTAAACACTATAAAATGTTGGACTCTAGTTTTATAAACTAGCACTTAGAGCTATTTCCAAACCAGTATAGACATATAGTAGAATATAATCTTTGTTTTGGGATGGATTTTTATTGATTGTTGGAGGTATCACTTAGCTTAGTCTCTATTGAAAAGTGTCTAATCAAAATGATGATGCCCATCAGAAATCTGTCAGAATCTTTATAATTATTATTTCCAATAAATGGCAATTTCCTATTTAAAAAAATAATGGGCCAGCACAGGCAGGTAACAATGCTATAACAATTCAGCATAGAAGGTGTGAACTACATTTGAAAAAGTTTTATATGTTTATGGATAAATAAGAATTTTTATTAGAGCGATAAAAGCAGACATATTAAGAAGTAATTTACAACGAGGAAGAAACAATTCAGAACCAAAAAAGAGGGTGTAGCAAAAAATATGTTTCCATAAAATGGTGATACTGAAATATAATAATGATTAAAAAAAACAGCTAAACCAGTTTATTGGTTCTGTCTGGTCAGAGCAAAAGTCAAGGACAAAATATTTGCACAATAACTAAAAAATATACAACCCCACAGAAATTATATATGCCCCCAACGATATAAGTTAGCTGTTATAAAAAACTTACTTCAACGCACACAAATGATATCTTCTTCCAAATCTATATTTTATAAAGAATTACACAACATTAAGCAAACACTAGTCAATAATCAAGATATCTTCTTCCAAATCTATATTTTATAAAGAATTACACAACATTAAGCAAACACTAGTCAATAATGGATTTCCTAACTCCGTTATTGATCAACAAATTAAAATGTATCTCAACAAACTTAACAATAGCTCTAACAATAATGATAATATTAATAATAATGGTTTACATCAAAATAAACATAACACTATTAACTTATACTATTGCAACCAAATACATAATAATTATAAACAAGATGAAAAAACTCTCAAAAACATAATACGTAGAAATGTTAAACCAGTCGAAAGTAATAATCAAATTAAACACATTATATATTATAAAAAGTTTAAAACAATTGACCTCATAGTCTATAATAACCCAACAGGCACTAAACTAAATTCTTTACAAAAAACCAATGTAGTGTACCAATTTACATGCCCATTCAGAGATTGCATCTCTGATACTACTCAAAAACCTAGTACATATATTGGTTTTACCACAACCACGCTCTCCCGTAGACTTACATGTCATCTTTCTGATCAGAGTACTATTAAACAACATTTCTCTGAAAAACATAAACATGTAGGTAATATCAGACAGATTTTGGTCAACAATACGGTGATCCTTACTCATACACACAGTAAGAGGAACCTGCAGATATTGGAGGCCATGTACATCAAATCAAAACAACCAACACTCAATAAAATCAACTTTAAAACAGGAAATAACATTACATTGCATTTGACTAGATGGTTTTGTTGTCATTTCGCGCTATTCCGCGGTGTGACGTCATAAAACCGCATCGCAAACTTAAGAACTGCGTTTATTATTTTTGGTAACTATTGCCGTTGCCAAGCGGAGTTTTATGTCAACACAAAATAAAATCGTCGGTGATGGTGGATTTTATAATATTTCAGTTTAAACTACCTCTCTGAAGATGGCTCATGTGAGCCGAAAGCTTAGAAGAAAACCAATAAATAATTATCCAAATGTTGGAGAATTTTTGTCTTTATTTTCAACTGAAATTAAAGCAAAAATACGACGTTTAGAACGGCTCATGATTAAACATAATAGACATTCATTGTCTCTTATATTTAATAGCATATGTCTATAAAATATATATATATATATATATATATATAAAGGAGTGAAGAGAAAGACAAATCAGTTACAGTCAGGGTGTCAGAGGAAGGGCAAGAGAAGGATAGGAATACAGGTGTGATGACAGTTCTGAAGGTAGAATGAGAAAGGAAAAGAACTAGATACACTGGGTGATGTAGAAAGGTTGAGGGAAAGACTGGAGTCATGTGGATAAGAGATGGGAATTGACATTGCATTTAAATTCCTGGAGGTTGTAGTTGTCAGGAAAGCATGTATACAGAAGGGAGTTCTAAAGGCAGGAAGTGCTAGAAAAGAAGCTGCTGGAGTTGAATTGTCGGTTGCATTTGGTAGATTTAACAGTAAAAGGGTGGGACCTCATTGCCAGTTTTATATCCAGTTTTTTTTTTTTTGCCAGTTATTATCCGACGACTTAGTACGCCGGATTGTAACGGATTTAGGTTCTGTTTGTTAATGGTTTTTTTTGAGAGTTTATATTGGCATAAATTTACCGAGTGCATTCTTACAGAGTTTAAGTAGTTATTATTATCATTATAAGCTCTAGGTTTTCCTATCGAGCACTTTAAACCTTATTACAATGGAACAAATAATCTTGGATTGTTCACTAAAGGATATCCCCATACCTAAAAAACATATTTATGAGTTACAATTACTACAGAAAATCGAAGCTTTTATATCTAAGTTAAGATGGAGAGCAATTTTTTTCTTACATAATATAGACAATAGCGAAAAGTTTAACGATTATGGATTTAAAACATATAAACATCCCCCGTATTGTAAAGAACTAGAATATTTTGAAAAAGATTTGATAGGTTTAATTAGAAGAATTAAATATAGAAAAATTAAACAAAATAATTATCAACGACACTTAAGTAAAACTTTAGACTTATGCAGTAAAGATAATAATATTTATATAAAAGGCGATAAATCAAATAACATATATAGATTGTCCAAATCATTCAATAGAGAATTGAAAAATACTGTAACTAAACACTATAAGAAAATATCACCTGACATAGTATCAAATTTGAATAAAGAGGCTATTACATTGGTTGCTAAATTTAAGCTGCTCAATAGGGTCGAAAAATTAGCTCTAAAAAATAGTTTCTTAACTATTAAAGACCATAAAGAATCATTCCCCAATCACCCTGAATTTAGACTGCTTAATCCTACTAAAACTGAACTGGGAAAGATTAGTAAGGTTATCATTCAAAGAATTTGTGATAATTTAAGAATGGTTTTAAATATTAACCAGTGGAAGCCTACAGGTGATTGCATTAAGTGGTTCAAAAGTTTGAAAAGTTATAAAAAATCTGCCTTTATTAAATATGATATAAAAGATTTTTATCCGTCTATAACTGCTAAATTGTTTACAGAGGCTTTAAACTTAGCTAAAGAATACAATGATATTTCGACAGCGGAATTAAAATTAATTTGGCATTGCCGTAAAACCCTCCTATATTATAATGATGAAATATGGATAAAAAAAACTGATGCCCAAGGATTTGATAATCCTACGGGGGCATATGATGGTGCGGAGGTCGCGGAGCTCATCGGTTGCTTCCTACTCCATAAACTGAATAAAATCATTGACTTCCATAATCATGGGCTGTACCGTGATGATGGTCTAATTATGGTAGATCACTGTACACCACAAATAGGCAATAAAATTAGAAAAAAACCTACAAGTATTTTTTAAAGCTTACGGTTTCTCAATTGAAATCGAATATAATATTAGGATAGTTAACTATTTAGGCATTACACTTAACTTAAATACCAGATATATCACACCATATATTAAAAACAATCATATCCCTATTTATGTAAATAAGGATTCTAATCATCCCACTCATATACTTAAGAGTATTCCCAATAGTATAGCTTACAGATTATCTACCAATTTGTCTAATTTTGAAATTTTTGATAAATATAAAAATATTTACCAATCTGCACTAATTAAAAGTGGATACACTGATGTCCTTAAATTCTTGAACCATAATACTGATAAAATTAATAAAACCAGATACAGAAATATAACATGGTTTAACCCCCCATATAACAAAGAGGTTAAATCTAAAATTGGAAATATGTTCTTTAATCTTATTGATAAACATTTCAATAACGATAGTCCTCCTAAAAAAATATTTAACAGAAATACTATCAAACTTAGTTATTCTTGCTTTCCAAATATTGGCAAAAAAATAACTGTAACAAAAGGAAATTGAAAGCAACCGCTACCAATAAAAACAGCAATAATAAATGTAACTGTAGAGCGAAATCTGAATGTCCTGTTAAAGGAAATTGTAATCAATCCAACGTAGTTTACAGTGTCAAAGTTTATAAAGATGAGCACGACAAATATCCTAAAACGTACATTGGTGCAACGCATGACTCATTCAAAGTAAGATTTTACAATCATAAAAGCTCATTTAAAAATGAAAAATATAGGCATAGTACAACCTTAGCGGATTACATTTGGAATATAAAATCTAAAATTAAAAAAGACCCCATTTTAAAATGGGAAATAATAAAAAAATGCACAGATTATAATAAAGGCAGAAAATTCTGTAATTTATGCGGCGAGGAAAAACTAGCAATAGCCTTATTCAAACCCGCCCATAATCTACTTAATGCTAACACTGAAATCTTAAATAAATGCAAGTTTCAAAAAAATAAATTCATTGCTTAGTACTTGATATTCTTTTTTTTTTTTTTTATTGTCGTAGTTGCTGTTATTTCTAATAAAGTTTGTTTTATTAAAGTTTTTTACTCCCCTTTCTTGTGTTGGTATGGTTTTTCCCATTCTTTGTGAAAGTTTATTTATTTGCTTTTTATCTTTAGTAATTCAGGCTTTTCCCTGACGATCAGTAGTGTGAAACCGCGGTAGGTTTTAGCTCACTTTAGATTTTTCGTGTATGTATATATATATATATATATATATATATATATATATATAAATAAACATTACAGGTTAATTACCTGTAAGTCCAACAACCATGCCTGCTGACAGAGAGATGGCTGGTATGGATACTGATTTCAAGACTTTGAAGGTAAACAAAGTTAGCGAGAAATGTTTTTGTTTTTTTTTCTTTTTTGTAAAAAAAAAATCTTTACCACAGGTGTACAAAATGATACAAACATTTGGGTTGCAAAATTTTTGTTTAAAGAGAAAAAAATTCTAATTTTCTAGAGAGTAAATTTTTTTACGTTTTCTACAGAAGTCACCTAACGCCTTATAATTATAACATTGACTCATAGCATTATAGCAGCTATACTGCAGACTGGCAAAATGGCATCTGACATGAAAGTGTATACAAAGCAGAGATGTATTTTTAAATCTCTTCATGTGGAAAAAAATTGTATTCATGCTTGCTGAACATTTACAAAAAAAAAAAACATACAGTGAGAATGTGGGCAATATATTTTGAAAGTGACACATGCAGCAAGCTTAATTCCAGGTTGAACCTGTACTGCTGTCAACCTGCAAAATGTTCATCACTTCACTTTTGGAGCAATGCTTGCATATAAAGGATAATAATTCTTATAACTAATTTTCTGTCATAGTTTGAACTGACAATATTCACTACAAGTGTTCTTTAATCTCATTTTTTCAGTATACAGCAATAATTAAAACTAGCAAGCAAAGCATTAGGAAGCAAGAAAATTTTATTAGAAACAATGAAAAGACTGCTGAACTGTTATGTGATATCAGTGATATGGCAGTGAATGTTGGACAATCTTCTCACAGATAAAAAAGAGACTTGAAACAACAGAAATGTCATTCTAACAAAAGATGCTGATAATGCTATGGACTGAATATGTAAGCAACAATGAAGTTTAAGAGAAAATGGAAATGAAAAGGACACATACTTAGCATCAAAAGGAAATAGTTGAAATTTCTAAGGTACATAATGTGGAAAGAGGGCTTAGAAAATTTGACACTGACAGGGCAGACTGAATGCAAGAGCAACAGAGGAAAGCAGCACACAACCTACATAACAAGCTTATGTAACTGGTTAGCAGCACAGAGAATAGGAGAGATAAACGTTATCAAGAGCTATAAAGATCAAGAAATTGTGGAGAGTTGTCACTGCCTGCTTCCTGAAGGGACACGGCACAGAGAAGAAGTACCTGTGAAAATTTCAGTTTAGCTATTTTAATTTTCTAAAATATAATTTTTAATCTAACAATTGAATAAGAACCTTGGAACAGTAAAATACCCAAGGAAGTTCCCCTGTTGAATTTTTAAATACTTGAACTTAACAACTTTAACAAAACATAATCATCTGAATGCAAGTCATTATTTAAAGAAGTAAGAGGTTACCAATAAAAAGATTTGAAACTGACAAGGTTTCCCATTTCAATGAAGCAAATGTTTAACATAAGTTTTGCTGCCTCTTCTATCTTCTCTCTATAACTCAGACTAAACAGCATCTCTTACAAGTTGTCTCTATCTTTCCTCACAATCAAAATAGAATAGTCTATTATTTACATGATATTGGCAGAGTGTAATGGATGTGCTAACAAAGGAACAAGAAGAATTATATGATGACTAACCATTTTAAATAAGCAAGTTAAAAAAGTAATAGATTTACAAACAATTTTCTTCTATTTGTAAGTAAAAATTATAACATAAACATTATCTTTTCAATGCACTTTTAATCCTCATGAACAACAAGAAAAGAAAACACATACCTTTTTTATTTGACATCATGGGTCCAACTTGTATTCCTTCTTTTAATTTATTTGCCATCTCAGCAATATGTCCTTTTTTCATAGAACTCTTATTGCTCTTCTGAATTTCATTGTTAGTGTTCTTTTTATCCTCATTGTTTTCACCAGTGCTTATGACCTGAAATAACAAAACAGACTCAGTTGATTATTCTATTAAAACAAAAAATTATTATTCAAATAAAAATAAATCTTTAAAACACATGCTAAAAACAAATGCTTCTTATACTGGCTAAAAAGAAATTAACTCTTTTTTTTCTTTTTTTTTTAATACATTATGACTAAGTCAACAAACTAGTCATTAATGTAAGTAATCCAACTAAATGGAAAAATAAAACGGCAGTCTTGTGATTCTTAATATTTTGAGAGACCTCATTTAAGTTAGTTGAGAATAATCCATCTATCAGAATTTACTTTCTTTTCCTATGTGCTAAGTCTCTTCAGGACATTGAAAATCATGTCTCTCCACAACTTCCTGTCTTTTGTAGCTATTAATAAACTGTATTTTTTTATCTCTCCTAAACTCTGTTTCACCATCCATTTATTTAGGCTTGCTAGATTATGCATTGGTTTCCTCTCTCCTTTTTATCTTCAATTTCTCCTGTCAGTATCAAATTTTCCAAGCCCTCTTTTCTCATTATGTGCCCTAGAAATTTCAATTTATTTTTTCTAGAACTTTATCATTGCTCACATATTCAGTCCATGGTATTCTCAGCATCTTTCTGTAGAACCACATTTCTGTCATTTTAAGTCTCTTCATCATCTGTGAGGAGGTAGTGTCCAGACTCTGAATATAAGTGCAGTACTAGACTCACCAACTTCCAGTTAAACTGGCTAGATGTAACCATAAATTTCATAGTAACAGTTTCTTTTCTAGCACTTCTCATCTATAAACTTCCTTCTGGCAAGATGCTTTCCACCCAATTTTAATCTTCAAAAATTTAAATGCAATTTGAATTGCTATCTGCTGTCCTCCTGATTACTCTTCTTCTGTTCTCACTCCTTAGCAATGTTCTTGTTTCTAACTCTTTCACACCCAATAATCCCTTGTGTCTCTGTGGTTTTACTGACTTGCTCGGGGTGAGCTCAATTAAAAAAAAAACGAAGTAAAAAAATATAGAAGGACTGATATTATATAACAGTTCAGTAGTATCTATGTTTCTGATGAAATTTTCCTGTTTCTTAATGCTCTACTTCTGAGTCTAATACTTTTGATGTCATAGCAAAGTGGCAATCTGAAAACTAATATTGCCAATGCCCAAAAGAGAATCAAGTTATTAGACTAAAGTCAACTCAAGGCCCAATATATACAGATTCAACTGAAAAACTAACATAAACTGCAGCATTGCCACTCTTATAGGAAGGTCATGCAAATACTGCTTTGAATAAAATGAAATGGAAGGTTATTTTCAATTACCTGTCCTGTTAACTGCTTAATGCAAAGTTCTTCTTTAAAGGTTTATTTTTCAGAGATGTATTTGTTGAAACAAATACATACAATTCCATAACATATTACAATAACAAGTAGTAATATCTCAATCTGATGGAGATTTTAGATTCTATTATAAGCAGCAGATTGTTCAAACTGAAGTACTCTTCATGCTCTTTCGCAATAGTCATCAATATTGGGAGATCCAGTTATATGCTTTCGTTTTATAAGTGCAATATATGCTGGAAATACAATACTACATTTTTCTATAGGTAGATTTTATCATCATCTTTTATGTGTAGTGTACCTTTAGAACATAGAAATCATGGCTCTCCACGTCTTTCTGTCCCTTACAGCTCTTAAGTTTTGTCCTTTTTTGTTTCTCCCAAACCCTGTTCTACCATCCATTTACTCATACTCATCAAGTATGTTTTGCACTGATTTTCTCTTTCCCTCAATTTGTCTTGTGAGTATCAGATTTTCCAAGCTATTCTTCATTACATGCCCCAGAAATTTCAACTGCCACTTCCTGATATTAAGTATAAATTTTTTTTTTGTTTCTACTTTCTTCAAAATTTTGTTGTTGCTCACATGTTCAATCCATGGTATCCTCAGTATCTTTCCGTAGAATCATATTTCTTTTACTCTAAGTCTCTTCTTCATCTTTGAGAAGATTGTCCAGCATTCACTGACATACAGGAGAACAGATCTACCTATCTGAAATAAGATAATAGTCCACCCATCATAGAACTGGTATGTCTACAGCAGACACTAAGATTTCAATTCTTTCCCATTAACAATCCATTTGGGTACTATTTTCATATATGTAGCAGTAAATAATGCATTGATACTAAAGATAAGCAATGCCTCTATGTTATTTGACTGAATTAAGAAAAAGTACGTTATCAGCTCAGAATGAGAAATCAAAGAGCCAAGTTCAAATTTCAGTTGATTCATTGCATTCACTTACATGCAAATATCCTTGGGAAAGGCATTAATCCGTTGTTTTTTTTTCCTCTAGCTTTGAGTTAAATAGCAGGACAGATTGGGTTCTATAGTCTTGGTTGGCAATCAGTCTGCCACAGAAAGTAATGACAACCTACTATACGAAATCTTCTGCCCAATCAGTCATTTACGCAGATGACAATACCATTTACTCCCGCATCAGTAAGAAATCTGGCGAGGCAAACAAACATAACCTCACTGCTAATCTTGAGGAGGACCTCCACTCAGTGGTGGACTGGGGTAAAAAGTGGCTCATAAATTTCAACACTTCTAAAATGAAACTCCTATCTGTCAACCATCACAGGCAATCACTCCTGCCACCCATAAGCATGGACCAAGCAAGTCTTCCTGAAAGAAATACACTGCACCTCTTACCCTATCTTCTGACCTTGAGTGGAATAATTACATTGAATCAATAGCTAAATCCACTGCTAGGAAGGTTGGGTCACTGTGTCGGACTAGGAAGTTTTTTCCGCCTGAATCCATTTTGCACATATACAAATCAACCAGCTGACCATGCATGGAATACTGTTGTCATATCTGGTCAGGCACCCCTGCTGTTCATCTCAGTATTCTTGACAGGCTCCAGAGGAGAATTTGTAATGTAACTGGTCCTGACCTGGCAGCTCAACTCCAGCCACTTTCTCATCATCAGGATGTGGCTTCCCTCTGTCTCTTCTATGAATATTTTCATGGCTTCTACTCTGACGAACTGGTGCCCCCTCCACAAGAATTTACTCTGGCAACCAGACTGGTAACAAGGTCTCTGCCTTTTACATTAGATCAACCAAATACAGGTGACAACTTCCTTCAGATACAGGTGACAACTGCCCCTTCAGATTTTCACCTGTTTGGTCCCTTGAAAGCGTTCACAGGAGGCACAAAGTTTGAAAGTGACAGTCAAAAGTGCTGTGAGCAATTGGCTGAGACATCAGTCTAAAGATTTTTATGCTGAGGGAATACAGAAGCTTGTGCACAGTTGGGAAAAGTGTGTGAAACTGCTGGGAGATTATGTTGAAAAAAAAAAAAAAAAAAGCAAGCTTCTATCTGTATTAGAAGTCCTTATACCAAAAAATTCACCTTATTTATTGAATGACCCTTGTACAACAGTTCTTATAGCTTCATCTTTCTCAACCACCAAATTTTCTGTGTCATTTGCATAGCTAATTAAAAATTTACTTGTATTTAATAAATCCTACTGATGGTGAAGGATATGCAGGTAACATAATGGTTAGTGGCTTGGAACACGAAATCAGCAAGCTGAGTTCAAATTCCAGTTGAATTTGTTACATTCACTTTTGCACAAATACCCTTAGTAAAGGTATGATTTCATCTCTGCTCCCACCACCTAGGGGTTAAACAACAGGCAGACTGGGCTCTGTAGCTATGGTTAGTGACCAGTCTATGTGAAGAACAACTCTGAATTCAAAAATATATGTAGGTATGGCAACATGCATACTATAGGGCCAATGGATAAATTACAGAGTTCACAACTGAGGTTGACAATAACAATCACTTATGATGTTAAAGGTTACATAAACGTATAAAAGATATAAATATTTTTATATGTAGATTTTTAATGTTATTCTAACACAATATGTAAAAACGCCTTACAATATTTTAGAGATTAAAAATAAATCATTTTTCTTATTGATCTAAAAATAAAATTACTTTTCATGGACTTCTGGATTTTTTTTTTTTTGTTTAGTGGCATATCAACTCCTTATGGGTCATTTAACAGCATTTTTTGAGAGTATTGGTAATTTATTGCTGGTAATTTCTTTTTTCTTTTTTTCTTTTTTTGTTACAAAAATTTGTTGTTGGTAATATTTTTTACTTTGAAAATGTATTACTTATATTTTTACAATGAAAATTCTGATATGTTCATAATGCTTAGGCCCCAGTTTGCGGATTAACTGTTTGCCCATAGCTGACCCCTTAACATGTTCTACCACCCTGGGTCAGGAAAAACACGGGAATAAAAGAAATTAATGCTCCTCAAAACCTCCTAATCAGAGGCCTTGCTACTAGACATAGCTTATCATCATACCCAGTATGGACTTCTGAATGAGTGAATAACTCTTAACAGAGTTCAAGCTACCAACCTAAAAGAAAAAACTACAGAAAAATAGCAAAAACAAATAATATTTTTATGCAAAACTTTGTACTGAAATGCAGAAAGCAGGTAAGCTTAAATCTGCACCCAACAGAAATAATTTTCTTAAAATCCTCAAGTTTACTAGACACTTCGGATAATTACTTTGAAAATCAACCAACAAGAATACCATTTCATTATTTACATTCAGACTAATGTCCTCATCTTCGTTGTTATTATTACAATATTTCAGCCACTATGCCCTCCATACTTCTTCAATTGTCTGTTGATCCAGGTTACTTTCACATTAGATATTTCATCTTGTTCGTTATTGCTAGATCTGGTTCCACTGAGTACAAGTGTGTACTATCCAGTTTATGGACTGAACTCACAATTACTATGCCACTAAATACTTTAATAATGTTGATTATTACCCCAATGGAAAGCTTTAAAAAGTACTGTTGCCTTCCTGTTATACCTGACCTCCTTTGTCTATCATTACTTTCTTTTACTGCTACTTCTGTTGAAGATTACATGAATCTACAGACATTTGAAGAAGGTCAAAGGGTACAAAAACGCTGTGATGATGATAATAACAAAATATTAATAGCTCCTCATCCTAGAAATTCAGACAGAAAATACTATTTCAACAAAGAAATGCATGCTAAAACAAAACTTGCTCAATCATCTCATGCAATTGTCATGGAATGGATATTGGTTCAGAAAAATTGGAGTGTTGAATTCAAATTCCAGTTGTGTTTGTTACATTCTTACATGCAAATACTCTTGAGAAAAGTATGAATCATCTCTTCCCCCTACCAGCTATGTGTTAAATAGCAGGACCAACTATGTCTTACAGCCTTGGTTGGCAACCAGTCTACCACAAAAAGAAACTTACTGCTGGAAAATCTGCCCAGTTAGTCATGAATTGAAAGAGACATGCTTGCCTAAACATGTATCATGTATAGCACATAACTGACTGCTGACTGTTGTGTTATCTTTACTGCTAAAAAGCTGTAGAAAGCAAAACAGCCGTCATAAAAGTCATGCTTTTAAAAATTGATGTATTCATTTACATTTAAAAAAAAAGATCTTTTTTTATTACTACAAAATTCTGTGTGAATTACAAATAGACTCAAAACAAACTATTCTTTTACTTCTGTCAAACAAAAAATAAAACTGTAATATACTGGGATTTAAAAAAAAAATTTATTTCAACATTTGTAAAAATTATCTTTTTAATAACTCAATATTAGCCTCTAAGCACACAAAATCTAACCTTTTACTCAAAGAACATGTTTCAATTATTGTATTATAATTATCAATATACAAGATGTTAAAAAGTTCTGGCCTGAACAAAAAGCTCTTTAAAAAATTGTCAGAAACTTTTAAGTGGGTCAGGTAAGAACCTCATACAAGCTAGAATAAAAAATCATCTTCACTGACACATTAAATGTTGACATCATGAAAGAAAGAAAAAATAAGCAATATTAATACAAAGCTATAATGAAAAATTATTTAAGAAGTCACTGAAGCAAATGCTGAAATTGAAAATCAAGGTGCAGAGAGGGAATTTTAAAGAAATCACTCAAGTTTCATTGGTCAAAAGTGAAACTGAAAAAGGAAAAAGATTGGCAAGACGTTCATATTTCACTTCCCTAGAAAACCATATCAAAAGATATCCCAGGAAATGAATTTAGTTGCATACTAAAAATAAGGAGGACGAAATACTGTGACTAACAAAGCTTGACTATATTTGTAAGTAGACTAACTATGACTATGGTCACATTCATCAGAAAAAAACAAATATAAAGTTACTTAAGAGACTGAACATATGTATTTAGATTTTTTAGAATAGTCCAACTGAAAGTAAATTTGGGACAAGATATATGTTAAAACAGATTTAATAATTAAGTGTTTTGGAAATATTAATTCACTAGCCTAGAATCAGCCCTCAAGCAGACTTTAGGCTTGGGTCTTCGGCCTTATAACTTCAATATCTGATGTACATAAAAGTTATAAGAATTTAAAAATAATAAAATTATTTTATCTTTATTCAACACCTTAATTCAGCATAATCTTTCTTCATATATGCAAATCTCTGTATGTTTACATTTATTTTGCACGCAAAATTAAAACATGAGCAATGTACCGTGCCCCACTTAATTTTTAATTACCGTTTAGACAATATTAATTACAATTGTGACGAAAACGAAATTAAATTTAAATTTTTAATAAAGAATTAGTTTTTAAATCTTTCATTCCGTTTGATATTTGAATTTAACCTTAGATAAGTTATTTATTTAATTTTTAATCACAGTAGTTACTACCTGTTACTTCAGGTTGTTTATGATACACCGAGATCAAAAGATGGGCAGACACATGACATTACACTTTATATAAGATGTATCATGCGAAAATTCCCCTCTGAAGTGCCTTCACCAATTTCAAAATGAGCTTATCAAGAATTTATACAATAATCAAGTCTTTATCAACAGGAGTAATTTTCAAGATACTTTAGTTTTAACGAGCAGAATTTGTGCTAAGGGGAATCACTAAAAGTACATGGGCACACTTAGTATCTTTCTTTTCATCTAAAAACTTTTATAATTTGCAATTTTTATAAAAGTAAAATAGTTTTTTGTTTTTGTTACTATCATTTAACCAATAAAAGATGTAAGTAGAGGGTTACTGAATGGGAATGTCATAATGGCATATAGGGAGGGATCAAGTGTTGCATATTAAGAGGATATGTAGGATAGATAACAGTTGGCACATAACTTGAAGAGGTTAAGATTGTAGTGATCGGGGAAGGAATTGTTGGGAATCTCTTACACATTGCAACAGTTTTAGAAGCTGAGTAGAAATTACTTGTTACAAATGGAATATGAAAGAAACAAGATGTTTCTGTGTACACAGGATGGTTGATCTTCCTTCTGAAGGCTTGAACTCGTAAAAGCAAGAAATGTAATTTACATGAAAATAGCAGAAGAGTAGTAAAAGGTAAGCAATGTTTCATTGTGGAAAAAAGGGTTGGAGGAAATAAAATGATTCAAGGCCACACAAACTTTTAAACTCTGGCAATGTTGGAAACTTAGAATTCTCAAAAGCCTTTGTGATATCTAAGGTGATTGCTCTCATGATGGATATCAAGCACTTCCTTGATTCTATGCTTAATGACCATTAAGACATCAGCAATGGACCTAGCAGTCTTGTGCCATATCTCAGCTATGCTTAGAAAATCAGCAGTAGACTCAGAGAAGCAAAATCCATACTGATATAACATACATAAAAGCTTTTATGTAATCCACTATTCTATGGCTTGATAATGTCAGCTAACAGCATGGAATACTGTAAAACAGTTTTAAATAGGCATTCAATCAGTCAGTCAAATGCCATACATAATACACACTTGGGCAATCATGTCTCACAAAAGACATGACTGACTGGGCAGAAGATTATCCCACAGTAGGTTACCATTACTTTCTGCAGTGCATTGGTTGCCAGCCAAGACTATAAAACCCAATCTGTCTTGTTATTTAACCCATAACTGGAGGGAAGAGATGGATTAATACCTTTCCCAAGGGTATCTGCATGTGAATGAATGTAAGGAATTCAACTGGAACTCGAACGCGGCTCTCCAATTTCTTGTTCCAAGCCGATATCCACTGCACCACAATACAAATCCAAAAATATGCACTAATGATCCAAAATATGTTTTTAGCCAATTTAAAACAAAACAGAAATCAAATGCTTAATCTTTTACAAAGAAGAACAGCAAATAATAAACATCACTTAAAAATGAGATCAGAAATCATTTTTGGTCCCCAACACTCACACACTTAGGAAGAAAAACAAGGAAAATATCTTGCTTTTCTCATGTACACAAATTTATAATTAAAAATTTAAAAAGAAAAACAATGTGCTAAATCTCAAAGCAAATCAAAGCAGAGATTTGACAAAGTCAACCAGGTGTTTAGCTTAAAGTTCACAAATATTATGAATAGATAATTCAAACATATACTTATTTTGATTTCAATAGATATATAACTAAACTTATTCAGTACTACAGACTACAACTGGTAGACACACTAATAAGCGTGAAGCCTGCATAAACATATGGTGTAACATTTTAAAAACAAGCTAAACTTACCATGACTATTTCAAAATAAATATTATAATTAGGTAAGGTAAGAAATAATATTTTAAATTATAATAAATTTTTTCTTTCATGTCATTCATCTAGCTATGTATCTTTCTCAGTGAAATAAATGATCTTGTTTCATTTATTCATGGCCATTATAAAAGAGAAACTGGTGAGTCTGACTGCATTTGAAAGCCTCATAATCAAGATGATAACTATAACTTCTCTATATATTATAGACATTAGATAGAAAACAAATTAGTGCCGAGATGAATCGCCAATAGAAAAACTGTTAAATAACCAAGTGTTTAAAATGAATAAAAGGATCTTTGAGAAGCAAATCTTTTTCTCGAATTATTAAACAAAATAACAAATACTGTCAAATGTTAATTAATTGTTAAACAAAACAACAAATACTGTAAAATGCTCCATACATAAATATCAAGTATAAATTAATTTTTTCCCCAAAAAAATTTTATTCAAATGATAGACAAAAAAAAAATGCATTGATATTTCATTTTCTTTACAGAAAAAAAAATATGAGAATTATTAAAAGTTAGCAGGCAGTAATTTTATATAGCACACTGGATTGATATTTTACATTTGATATAATACAGACAAAAAGAAATGTTATGTTTCATATTACAAAGATGAAGGAAAAAATCAGATAAGGAAATAGGCATAGTAAAGTTACAATACACCAAGAAAATATGCTGGTACCAAGTTAAACTACCATGTATGATATAATGATTTAAGAGGTTATAAGATATGCTATCTTTTAACAGATTTTATACAAATAAAAGAAAAAAAAATGAGTGCTGAATACTTAGTGCATATGAAGCAAGGATACATATTCAGTATAATTAAGCAACTGACAGGAGAACTATTGAAAAATTAAAATAGTTGGTGAATGTAGAAATTTTAGTTCCAAGAATCCAGCATCAAATGACCTCATCCCCCCAAAAAAAGGCATGTATATTCAAAGTATTTTAGCTGAAAAAGAAAATTATCATTCACACACACATTATATATATATATATATATATATATAAAGAGAGAGAGAGATTGAGTGTATCGAGGCAGTAGATAATTTTCTAAACATATACTGTTAAATATAAGAGACAATAAATGTCTATTATGTTTAATCATGAGCCATTCTAAACATCGTATTTTGGCTTGCTTTAATTTCAGCTGAAAATAAAGACAAAAATTCTCCAACATTTGGATAATTTTTATTTAAGTTGGTTCTAAGCTTTTGGCTCATATGAGCTATCTTCAGAGAGGTTACAAGGACGTTATATATATATATATATATATATATATATATATATATACACACACACACACATTTTAAATCAAAGACATTTTGTTTGCTGAATATTTTCCCCAAGTTCTTTTGTTTTTAATTTATATTTAATTATTTTTAAAAAATAAAAGTAAAAATGAATATTAAAAGAAAAAAATATCAAACCATATAATAATAATCAATGTATATTTATATATTTCCTGTCCCATCTGTAATAAAAAGGGAGATAAATTAACTCAAGTTAGTAACTTTATGAGTAATTACTTCTCTTGGCTATTTTACTAATCTATACAAATAAAATATTTATCTGCATTTAGACAAAATTACTTCCTAAGCAAAATAAACCATTTAATTAATCAGTTACTTTACTCCTACGTTTGTTAAATTTCACTTACTTATTCAAGCCTTTTATGTGATTTTTTTTTAAACAGGAATTAAATTTGTAAATCAAATGTAATTGTCTCTATTTTACAAGTTTTTGTATAATTACTTCAGTTAAAAATTTTATGATAAAGTACTGTATACAACAAACAAAAGATATGTAATGAAAACGTTTTCTACCATATATTACAAGGTTATGATAAAAAATAAACTTATCTTTCATGATCAGGGTACACTAATACAGAAATTTAAGCAAGATAGAGACTTAAATTCACACCATAATCTTTTTTTTTCTAAGAATATTTTAATGCCAACCTAAAACTGAATGAAAGATTAAAACTATTTGAGCATGTAAGAATGACCAATATTATTTTATAAATCCGATCTATTATTACTAATCATCATAAATAAAAGTAACACCTAACCATAATTTAATTTTTCAATAATTATCATTTGTAAAAGAAAAAAAAAGAAAAATACAAAAAACTGAGGCCATACTTAAAAAATGGCAAAGACACAAAACCCCGCAAAACAAATTATCACTAAAAGAATAATTGATAGAAACTATAATATTGTCACAATTTGCCTACAAAATGAGATAGTATTACTATTCTGTTATATTTTATCTAATATTAATTTTTTTTTTCCACAAATATCAATAAAAGTTTTTAAAATTTAAGTTATAATAATTTAAAAGAAAAACTTTAAATTGAGAGAGAACTTATGCAATAAAGAAAATGCAACTAAATAGACATTTAAACTTCTGTTCCAAACATGCATTGGCAAACATAAAAGGTTATTGACAACTATTCAATCAAATGAATAGTTAAATTTTTCATATAGGAAAGTTGTAAGTAGTTAAAGGAAAATAAAAGTTACATAACAAAATAAGAATAATGAACCAATCAGAATTCAAATCCAAATAAGCAATGGATAATATCAAGTCTGAAGTAAAGCTTTAAAATCATTGCCATACAATATATTTAGAATTACAAGTATAAAAGCCAGGCACATTCGTAAGTCTTAAGTGCAGACAATAAAGCAATATCAAACAGATAAATCATTCTATCTATGTTCAAAGTTACTATTTTAAATTCTATCAAACTCAAAACAATACAGTTAAGTCCTGGAATCTGAAAGACATCCCAATGATGTTGATAAAAATATTTGTACTATTTCAAAACAAGACGTTTGTAAGCCTACACCTTCTTTTATTCTATAAGTTCATATTACATACAGCTACAAATGGAAGTGCACCAATCAAACCCAAACACAAGAAGGTTAAAATAAAAGAAAGTAATGTATTAAAAAAATCTCTTGTAAACAGAAAGCATCCAGTTCCATTCCAGCATCAAATAAGTAATCTTAAATGTCTAGCAATAAAAAGAGAAAAAATAATTATATATCAACTTTGAAGAGTTTCTTTACACATTTCATATAGATGTGGAACAGCTTATTTGTATAATTGCATTATTTCATACTACTATTGCCATCATGGTTGTGATATTTTGTTAATATGATATCAGTTATTATTCAATCAATGGATACCTGATGATAACCATAAGGCATCTGCTCGAAACAAGTTTACAATCATATCAACCAAAATGCGAACAACAGTTTGAAATAATATAAGTATATTGACAACCTAACATTTCTGAAATTAAATACTAGTTTATTTGTACTTTTTTAAAAAATGAAAACATTTTTCGGCTGAATTTAATAGAACTTGTTTGATTGAATTTTTGATGCCTAAATAATTGCACAAATATACATGTCAATTTTTTATTAATATTTACAGAATAAAGAGAAGGATTGTCTCTTGAATTTTTCTTTTTAACCTTTCCCATTCCTGTATGAGTGAATAGAGATTTAATAGGGGCTCTTGATCACTACAAACCAAAACACAAACATTTGAAAACTGAATATATATATATATATATATATATATATATATATATATATATAATTAGTTGTTGTTTCCATAATTATAAAAAAAAAAAAAAAAGATGTTGACTCAATATAATGGCTAAATAACACATCACTCAATAAATCCTGGGCCTAACTAATAAAACAAGTTTCAGGCAAAATTCAAATTTATTCATCAGCATAGTCTTCTTATTTGGTGATACACTGATTTCAACATTTCTCTAACAATCCGATGCCTTTTTTGTAGAACGATTTGTCTTTGGCCACAAAATATGCCTCAGTTTCTGATATCACTTCTTCATTGGAGCCAAATCTCTTTCCCTGGAGCACTCTTTTGAAGTCTGCAAACAGCCAGTAGTTACTGGGGGCCAGATCTGGGGAACAGAGTGGATGTGGAAGCAATTCCAAGTGCAATTAATGTAGTTTTGCCATCGTTGCAATCAACTTGTGATATAGTATGTTGTCTTGGTGAAAGATCACTTTTTTCTTCTTCATTTGTGGCCATTTTTTTTGGCAATTTCTTCCTTCAAACACACCAATAATACTATATAATATTCACTATTGATGATTCTTCCTTTCTCAATGTAATCAATGAACAAAATACCTTGTGCATCCCAAAATACGGAGGCCAAAACCTTAACTGCTGATGTTTGTGTCTTTGGTTGCTTTGGACAGTTTTTACCTACTGCTGTCCACTCAGTTGACTGACAATTTGACTCTGGAGTGAAGTGGTGGATCCAGGTTTCACCCATTGTCACATATTTATGCAAAAACTCCTTGTTACATTGAAACAGTTGTAAACAACGCTCTGAATCGTCGATACATTGTAGTCTTTGATCGACTGTGAGCAAATACAGCACCCACTTTGAACACAGCTTTCTCAATGAGAAATGTTCATGCAAAATGATGGATACACTACCTTCTGATATGTTCAACTCCTCTGCTATCTTACACAACTTCAATTTACAATCGGCCAAAACAGCTGTGGATTTTTTTAGTGTTTTCCAAGACAACTGCTGATTTTGGGTAACCTGAATGTTCAGTATCATTTGTGTTTGTACGGCCGCATTTAAAGTCAGCATACCACCTCTTAACTGTTGTTTCCAATGGAGCAAAGTCCGAATAAGACACATCAAGCCATTGCTTTGCTTGAACAGTATTTTTTCCTATCAGAAAGTAATGTTTTATCAACACAGGAAATTCAAATTTTTCTATTGTTTTAAAAGTTTGTAACAGTAGCTTCATTTAAATAACTGTAATTTCTAAACTAATAATCTGATTGGGACAAATTCTTATATGTATTAACCACTGACCTATATTTATTAAACCAGAACCTAAGAATTAACAGAGAACAGTGTTAGAAAGTAAAAATGAATGCATAATTCCTAAAAGAAATTTCCTGCAAATATGTATTAAAGAATATTTTCAACTCAAAAGGAATTTAGTTTTCCCAAATATAGCCAAACTGATGAACTAAAATGAAAGATTTTTACATGCCAAACTCTTCTTCTTGCAGCAAATTTCAAATTGAAACAAAACAAAAGCTGACATTTGCTTGAAAAACTTTCTACATAATTGAACAGAGTCAATTTCTCTTTTCCAAAAAAATGACAATATCTGAAATTTAGGGAGAAAAAAAGAAAAATAACATTCAAAGATTTTATTTCCTAAAGTAAAGTGAAACGTTTTTTATTATTACAAAACCAACATTTACAGAATAATATTTTCTAAAAAAAATATTATTTCAAGGAATAAATTCAATGAACCCATTAAAATCATTTTTAAATTTGATGAAATATATTTTTGATTGTTTTGTTTAATAAATTTAGTATCTGAACATTGCTTATATTATACTAAAAAGAACAATTTCTTTCTTAGTAGCTTTAGTACAAAGACATTTTTAGTGTTAAATTTACAAAGACTTGTTTTGCAATAGAAACGTGAACTGTAAAATTTTTGATACTTTTAGCCAAGCAATCTATATTTAGAATACCGTGTTTATATAAGAAACAAGGACCTATTTTCAGTTTAAAAATTCTTTAATCATGAGCATTATATATTCTTTACATATTTCAATTGTAGTTTTTAGTATATATTATGAAGTTAAAAAGAATCATGTAACAAGTCATTAGAATGATACACACAGATGTTTACAAAACTGATGCATGAGAGGACAAGTAGAAAAGAACAGGAAGACCAGCCAAACATATTCAGCTATAATTTTGTTTTTAATCATGTAATTCAAAAGAATAATGTGTGATAATAATGGTAACTTAAAAATTTAGAGTGAAACACTTAATATTTTTTTAAAGCAACTTAAATAAAACTGAAAAATTATACTTTTTATCTCATGCAAAAATAGTATTTTCTCTTAGTAAATAATTAGATGCTCAAAAACTGCAAAAATATTATGCAGTTTTGTACATAAGCTTATTAACAAATAATGTTTAGCAAGTGAAGGGATTTTTTTTTACAGTTTATTTATATGATAATCATAAGTTAACAAAAAAGGCTTTCTCTTAAAGCAAACATACCTTAAAGCAAACTGTTGTTCTATTGAGATTTTTAAAAGAAAAATGTTGCTTTACTTTGATCATAGTAATAAGTATCAAGTTATTAAAAAAATAAAAGTGGGGGTGGATTTTTTTGAGCAACATTTCTTTTGTCTATTTTTCTTATAATTCATTATTTACAGTTAAACTAATGACTGAAATTTCCATGATCCATAATGGCGTAATTCTAATGAACAACTACAGCTCAAACAAAAGCAACAGAAAATTCAAAAGCTACTTTAATTAGTACAATGTTGAATAACTTTTTAAGGAAGAGATAGTTTAACAGTGGGAATGAAAGATTAGCAAAACTTGATACATCTACCACTTGGATAAAATTAACCTTTTTTTTAAATCCTTTTTTATACTAACAGAATATAACTTTGTTTATAGTTATATCAATCAATAAAATATTGATGCATTTCTTAAAGAAACAAAGATTTTGTTAGAAACAATGAAAAGACCACTGAACTGTTATACAATATTTATCTTCCTATATGGCAGGGAATGCTGGACAATTTCCTCACAGATAAAGAGAAGAATTCAGCTAACAGAAATGTGGTTCAACAGAAGAATGATGAGAATACCATAAATGGAATATATGAGCAACAAAGACATTTTAAAGAAAATGGGAACAAAAAAATACACTTATACTTAAACTCAAAAGAGACCACTTAAATTTTTAGGACACATCTGCTACGTGATGTCAGTTCTTCAGTACGGCTGTGAATGCTGGACAATATCATCGAAAATGAGGACAAAACTGGAAGCGGCCGAAATGTGGTTCTACAGAAGGATGCTACGGATATCGTGGACTGAGCATACAAGCAACGACGAAGTGTTAGAAAGAATGGCAACAAAAAGGAAATTGATGCTGAGCACCAGGAAGAGACAACTGAAGTTCCTGGGACATGCAATGAGGAAGGAAAGCCTGGAGAACCTGATACTGACTGGTCAGATAGAAGGAAGGAGAGACAGAGGAAGGCAGCGGATAACATATTTGCAGGGCCTGATCAGGTGGATGACGGAACGGGGGTTGCCAGGAGCAACAGGAGCAAACATACTAAGAGCCACAAGGGATAGGGAGACGTGGAGATCCATGATCGCCTACGTCCTGAAGGGACAGGGCACATAGAAGAAGAAGAAGAATGTGGAAAAGGCTTGTAGAGTTTGATACTCAAAGGACATATTAAAGGCAAAAGAAAGGAAACAGCTAGTAACCTACCTAACAAGCATGTGTTAGGTAGGTTAAGATGGCAGAACATTGAATGGGAGGGTTAGTAAAGAGACAAAAATCACTTAAAGCTACTAAGGATAGGAAGTTATGGAAACACATCTGAAGGAACATTGTATAAAAAAAAAAAAACAAGAATTGATCTCTAGCAGGATTTGAACCTAGAAACAAAGACTAGAGTCAACATTTATTTTGTCAGTATGAAAGGATTCCGTAAAAGCTATTTTTATCTGAATTTCTAAGTCAATGTGTTACTAAAGATTGTGGGAGGTCAGGACACATGAGGCAAAATTTAGTGATTAAAAACAGTAAAGCCAAAACACCTGGTTTGATAGAACCAATGTATATCAACAAAAGCAATTGAAAGAACTGTGCGATAATTTTATAGATCTGATAGCAATTTTTTTAAATAAAACTTTTTTATATGTTAACTAATAATCATATAATCTGTAAGCCTTTTGTGTCAACATACTCTTCAATCTCAATTTCTTTTTAGTAATTGATTTTTATAGCATCTTTTCATAGTCATTTAATTGCAACTCAACTGAATTAAAGATGATTAGAAAATCATACCAGTGAAAGGACCAATTTTTCTCATGCTCTTGAGATGTTAAATACAATAGTCAACTGTAGTAGAAAAACACACTGTCAAAAAGGTTTAAACATTTTTTTTAGAAAACATTTAATCTGTATTATAAAAAAAACTGACATGCAACTATAGAAAAGCAACACTTTGTAAGATGATTCTTTAACTATTAATAAAAAAAAAAATGAGAGATGCCAGTAATGGATCAATTATCATTTATCAATCTGTTTTTCATACTAGCTGATCAAATATCTTACATGATTACAAGACAGAAAACAGAGCCAAGTGTATCAATGAATGATAGTGTTAGGAGAATAAAAATAAGAGCGAATTGGTTGAATAATTCCCAGACAAAATCAGATACTTCTAGCATTGTTTATTAAGTAGAGGACAGATGTGCTGATATAGATAAAATTGTCAGCTATGATTAGCATCAATTTCTCCAACAGTTACATATTCCAATGAATCAGCTCTCCCTATTTCATTAAAAGGAACACACATATATAAAAACAGAAATGACCAGAGATTTATTTTGCTTTTCCCTTTACCATGTAATGTTATTTTTAGATTTTACTTAATTAGATAGGTGACATGGGGTTGCCCACTAAACAAGGAGCAACTTGTTCAGCTAATGAATGAACAGAAATGGTGATTGGAGAATAAAGTTCTTTTCATATGAAACCAGTAGGACATTCATACAAGCTGTATAAGCATCTTGGTTAAAGAAAAAATTTTTAAACTTAAAATAAAAAATGTCTCTTCTTAAACTTTTCACTCACAAATGAAAATAATAATAATTTTAACTCACTTTTTTTTTTTTTAGAAGGAATTACAAAATGATCAATTTATTTCTTTTCTGGTAACAAATGTAAATTCTTCCTCAAAATGTACTAATATTTGTATATCTATTTTTCAATTAGAACTTTTTTTCTAACCTTCATCAGGTAATTTCACTTAGTAATCTTCAGATTGGTTTTTAGTATATTTTTCTTTTAAGGGAATTTTAATCTTATGAAATGCAATGCACATCTAAGAAAAGAATTTACCTGCTAAAATACATGGATAAAACAAAAATGGTAAAGATACTAGTTCAAATAATTCATCGACATATCAATTTAGAGAATGTAAATGTAATTTTGAAAAAAGATTTTCTGTCTGAATTTTTGGGATGAAGAGTATTTATTTACACTAGCAGAACCTGTGGAATTTCCACAGAAGGATAAATTTATTTTGTCAGATGACAAATGATAGTAACGTCTTCAAACATAAAGATATTGAATAATAAAATAACGATAACACAGAGTGTAATTTTACTAAAACATCTATAAAAGTAATGTCCATAAAAGCTACTTTACTGTAATCTTATATTAAGCGGCATATGCACAGACCATAACCAAAACACTGTACACTATTTTGTGAGAGATTTTAAAAGAGAAATTTTTTTTTTTTTTATTACTGAAAAATCATGGCTCCTGTGTCCATTGTAAACAGAAAGGACTGAGTAATGGCCAAGGGCATAGAGGCCAGAAATTTTGTTATTAGGTCGCGGGATACAAGAACAAACCTACCTATTTTTACTATATTGTACAGTACACACACATATACACACACACAATTACTGCTACAACCATCAGCTTAAGCTGCTACTGCTACGGTAATGCTATAGGCTCACTCCTCCTACTCTCACTCTTTACTACCCTTCTGTTTGGCAAAGGTGAGAGAAAGGCTAAGGAAAGTAGTGTTTATAAAAAGATAGAGGGGAACAAAAAGCTTGTGTAGAGAGTAAGCGTGTTATCTTTCTTCAGTGGCATAAGTTATAACAACCAAAACGTCGTGATATAACAACAAAGATAGGGCATTAGTCCATCTGAAAATAATGTAAATAAAAAAGGTACTTCATTTATTAATATTATAAACCAGTAATGAATACCATGATTATGATATATATAATCTTTCTTTACTTAAGTATAGAAAAGAAGGAATATTTAATTACTTGTCTATACTTCTGAGATGACATTGTTTGGACTATTTCCCTCATCTTTATTGCCATGTTTATGACATTTCAGCCATCATACGCTCCAGCCATCTTCAGGTGCTAGGAAGAATTTTGAACCAAACCCTTTATTTCTATCACGAGGGTATATCATTCTCATTCCATGTGCAAACTACATGGCTACCAAAAGTGGCATCACCCATGGAATGAAAATGTTTTACTCCAGTGATCAAAATTAAGGGTTAAGTTCAAAATTCCTAGTACCTGATGAAGACCAGAGGGTACATGGGTTGAAACATCATAAACATGGCAATAAAAATGAAGACAATAGTCCAAACAATGTAAATAATGTAATAAGATTTAATTAATTTTGTTTTAGTTTTTCCAGCATCCTTACAAAATTATTATGAAAATGGCTAGAGAATTGGACAAAAGGGCTTGAGACAATGAAAATTATGAAAAATTTCTCTACTCCCTTACACCTACAAAATAGAAAATATAAGGAAGCTGAAAAAAAAAAAATAAATTAAAAAAAAATAAACCTTTCTTTTCTGCTATATTAAATGAAAAATATTTAAATAAAGGTTGCTACCCAAATATATATATATATATATATATATATATATATATATATATCTTTCATGCAAGTTTCATTAAAAATGTGAGACAACGGGCTATGGTTAACTTTTCTTTTTTTTTAAAGAATTTTTAATATAATCTTAGAATTTTTTTTTTCTTTTCAGAACATAAATTATATAAAAATTGTCCAAATGTTTTATTTTCCAAGCACTTTCAGCCATTATTAAGGATGAATTTTATTTTTCTTTCAATTGAATATATAAACTGTTTTGTGTATTTATGTAGTGGCATAGAAATGTTTTATATTCCAATAATATCAACTATGAATATGTTCACTGTGTATGAAATATAAAACATTTCTATGACTCTACATACATACATACACAAAACAATTTATATATTCAGTTAAAAGTAAAATAAAATTCATCCTTGATAATGGCCAAAAGTGCTTGGAAAAATAAAACATTCCAACAATTTTTATGCAATTTATATGCTGAAAAAGAAAATATTATACAATCACATGAAAAATTATATAAAAAAAAACTTCACTATAACACCTTGTCTGTCATTTTTAATGAAACTATATATATATATATATATATATATATATATATATATGAGAGAGAGAAATTAATATAAAAGAGAAAAGATATTTGCTAAGGACAAGTCTTAACTTTAAAAGGTAACTTTTCTCTCGTTATTTTTTTTTTTTTGAGTAGAAGATTAAAAAAATCTTATTTCTAACAGCAAGTGAAATATATACTTCATTTAAAAGTGACTTTCTTTCAGACCCCATCAACATAAAACTGACCTGAAATAGAGACTTTAAGTAGAAAATTCCATGAAAATAAAGAAGAAAGTTATCTTGCAACTGCAACTTATTACTTTCTAAATAGTATTTCTTTCAAGATGCCAGAAATTAAGAAGGTGCATTGCAGTTAATACTGACAATGCAAGACAATGGAATGGCAGGACTAAAAGCTGTCTACACATTTTCAGTAACAACTCATACTCATAACATTGTTGGTAGCTGATGTTGAAAATAAAACAAAATTGATTGAAATCCCTCAACAACTAAGATCTTGAAGAATAAATGGACAAAAAAAGTGGGCAGACAGAAAAAAAATCTACTACAGGTGATGATATTATTCTGGACTGAACATATGAGAAACAAAATTTTAAAGAAAAATGAAGACAAAAGGGACACTTACAGCATCAGAAAAAGATAGTTGAAATTTCCAGAGCACAGAAAAGAAAACTCGAAACTCACAGGACTTATTGAAGGCAAGAGTGACATAGAGAAGCAGCACATAACCTACCTAACAAGCTTGTGTAAACAGTTGGCAGAATCGGGATTAGGAGATGTAGCAAAAAGACAAACTTGCCAAAGAGCTACAAAGGAGAGGAAGTTGTGGAGAGTCGAAGCACATAAAAGTAGAAGAATATTGGAATCAACAAAAAAAATATCAGATCTCGAACCATTGCATGTACAAGGGCTGTTGAAAATGCATTCCCTAACTCTGACAAAATGACCAAAATATCAATTTTTGAGGGAAAGATTGCTGTATGAAGCCAAGAAATTTTCAGCACTTCATTATGTATGCTTAAAAATACTGCTTACAACCTTGCAATTTCTGTAGAGAATACAAATCTTGAATATGACCAATAATTACATCATAAAAAGATGAGGCAAGTAAATAATGAAATATTGATATGTAGCAATAAAAGCTATAATGTAAGAATTTTTTTTTTTTTACCATGAAGTTCACTCTGTACAAGACACAAGAGCCATTCATGGTAGAGGGTTGGAGATTAAGAGGGACAGTCTATGAGTATATGTGGGGAAGATAATAGTTGACCCAAGACTTGAACAGATTGGGAGTCAGTTTCACAAAGCAGCAGTTTGTAAGAAAAAAAACAGCCCAATTGAAACTTACGTCTCAATAACAGAATACGAAAAGAATGAGGATAGTTAATAACGATGTGCATAATATGGTAGATCTTAGCTTTGAAGGAATTTTTGTAGGTACACGTCTATTGAACAGGTTAAGAGGCTCATCCCTTGTTCCCTCTTTAAGATGTGGTTTCCAGCTTTCTCTTATCCAATCTTTTCACTCTTACATAGCCCCCTGCACATCAGTGGCATTACCACCTTGCTCGAGGTGATATGATAAAAAAAAAAAAAAAATTAGAATATAAAAAATTCACTTCAATTAATAAAAAAAATTACTCCAAGTTATATCATATTTTCAACAAATTTTATACAAAAGTGTTTGGAAACAAGCAGATTATTTAAAATAAAAGTAAAATTGATATTAATGTTTGTAATCACATCTATATAATACAAAAACTCTAATCTTGTATATATGCATGTTTGTTGCTGAGATATAGCTTAAACAATACATAATACCCCAACCAATTGAGAAGCATATTATTGTACCTTGAACCCCTGCCAAGTGCATTGAATAATGTTGCCATATCTGGTCAGGTGCTCCAATTATTCATCTTGAGGTTCTCACAAAAATCAAAAGGAAGAACTGCAATATAAACAATCTTGATTTGGCAGCTTACTTTTAGACATTTTCTTACCAATGTGGCTTTCCTCGGTCTTTTCTTCAAGTATTTTCATGACAAATGCACTGACAAGCTTTTCTCCCTGTTTCCTCACTCATGTGTTTACATGTGCTACTAGGTCCTATCCAAAATAGTTAAATGTAACTTCTCTTCTACTCTAATAGATTCTTTTCTCTCTGTTTGTGGAACTCCCTACTGTTTGCTTGCTTCCCTGATAGCTACAATCTAAAACGGTTAAATGCAACATCAATTGTCATCTTCTATCTCCTTGATTCCCATCCATCTCTTATCCTTTCTTCGACATCCCCTGCACCAGTGGCAGTCCTACCTTGCTTGAAGTGAAATTATTTTTAAAAAAAAAAAAATTAAAATACTAAATTTCATTAAAATTACACAGGCTTTTTTGAGCTTGGGCCATTTTTATGTTTTTAAAGCTTTTTTTTTTTTTTAACAGTATTAGTTTTAATACACATTCTTATATCAATTGGCATATATCTACAAACACTTTCATATTATATTCCAAATATTATGGGTGTAACAAAATAAGCATTCATAATATAGCACTATTTAATAAATTTAAATATAACACAACATATCTTTATACAATTCACTACACTACATTAGAACTTATTTTATAACAACTACTTGAAAGGTAAAGAAGCTATAGATGTCATATAATTTGATGGTAAATAAATATAAAGATGCACACTGGTTGGCTGCCATTACGCATTTTGAAACAAATGTAAGGAAGAAACAAGTATGTATAATAAAAAAATATACTTAAATTATTCTGAAAAAGACTACACATTTTAAGTTGTGTGTTAACTATTTTTTTTTTTTTAATCATATCACCCCAAGCAAGGCGATAACGCCACTGATACGCAGGGGGGTTACGTAAGGGTAAAAAGAATGGAAAAGGGAAAACCGGAAACCGCATCCTAAACAGGAAACAAGGGATGAGCCTCTTCACCTGTTCAATAGATGTGGGTGGAGTGTGAACCGGGCGATAGTTTAGTCTATCTACTCCAATTGGAAAAAAAAAAAAATTTTAAAAAAAATAAATAAAAGAGTGAAAAGACTTGAAAAGGGAAAACCGGAAACCGCATCCTAAACAGGAAACAAGGGATGAGCCTCCTCACCTGTTCAATAGATGTGGGTGGAGTGTGAACCGGGTGTTAGTTTTGTCTATGAAGCCTAGTAGAACAATACAAATTAAAATATGTATAACTAAGAATAAAATTGATAATACTGTTACCTCATCATTTTGTATCATAAATTACTTTTAAAAGAAACCCAACAGGTTTATGGGTGGTCTAGTGTCCTCTATTTCTTATGATAAATATATATCAATTATTCAATATCTACCTGATACAAGCAAAGTCTATGTTGAAATATAAGCATCAAGTATGCTAAAATAAATAACCACCAGACACTTGGTGTGAACAAGCAGATGCATGAACATTAGCATCATCATACCAATACTTCCTAATCCTCCATTAAATGGTGGGTGTAGGTGTTTGAACAAACTACAGTGTAAAAATGAAAGAGAATGAAAAACACTCTAAAATACTATGGCCTTGTTCAAGAAATAAAAAAAATAAAACAAATCTGAAATATGACCAAGACATGAATTGGAGAACTGGAACTGGTTCCATGAACTCTTCCTAAAAACTTTAGAAAACTGGATATCAGTGGAAAGCTATAATAATTTACATTTCAAAATCATTGAAAATAATAGAGTATACCTGAGACTTGCTGTAATATGTTCAGAGATGAGCATTTTAAAAGCCAGTGATGTGAATAATTTGATAGTTGTAAACAAAGAAAAGACTAACCTGACAACAGATCTAAATTTGTCAGTGAACCAGAAAAAGAAAATAAAAGAAATTGGAAAAATATCAGCACCTTGCTTGATAGCTGAATAAAATCTTGACATATGATGGTTAGGGTAATGCCCATAAAAGCTGGTATCATACCTAAAACCACGAGAATCAAGATGAGATAAATTATAAATTTGAGAAGGAAATTAGATTGTTCATACCACCATACTGGTCTGACAAAATGTAAGTAGACATAAGCAAGAAAGTTGTTTTTGAAGAAATGTAAGTGAATTTTCATGACAAGTGACAAACAGAATAACTACAAAATCAACTGATTTTACTTCAGAAAGAACCTTTCAGAAGAGTCACATATAAAATAGAACTAAAATATATTAATCAAGCCAATGAAATATTAAAACATTAAATCCAAGATAAAAGTTCATACAGTTCACAACCTTATGCTATTCTAAAAATACAATTATTATTGATTAAATAGTTGTTTTATGTAACCTGCAATATCACAGGAATTATTTAATTTTCAAAAATTTCATTTCATATATATAATAGTTTTATGGTATGCTATATATAAAATGGTGTGAAAAAATAGTCACCAATCTTAAAAAGAACCATCAGTACTCAATGCCTACAGAATTAAGCCAAAATGAGAAACCAAATCCAGACAGCCATAATAATATCAGTGACCAAAAATCTGTCTAGACACATGAAGGGATTTTCTTTGTATTGTTTGGGTATCTGCCAACAAAGAAAGACAGAAAACTGACCAGCACCAAAATCAAACACTGGGTCACAAGCAAGGCATGGGCAAGACTCCTACATGGGAACACCACTTGTATGGTTTAGAACGAACGCAGCTGCAACATCAGAAACATATACAAGGATGAACAAGTTTGAAATGACACTAGGGAAGATGAACAAAAATCCATGGTAATGCATGGCAATATCATTGTCAAGTCAACACTGTATCCTGCCAAGTACTACCTCTTTCTAGAAAATGTGCCTGTTTTTATAGGGCCTAAAACTTTTAGCGGTCTGCTAATAAAGAAATCATTTGTATAGCTAACACTGCTCAGTTCACTGTTACAACTATGTCATGAGAAACTGCTAAACACTTGCTTCATACCAAGACATTCCAGGGTTTGCACCAGCACTGAAGACGTGTTATCTTTCTGCAGAGACAACACACTAAACATTGTCTTTTTGACCAACAGGAACAAGTACAGTTATCAGTATGAATTGGCTGCTCCATCTGTATTTTGACAAAGAGTAAGTTATAGAAAGGGGTCTCTGGACAGATTATTGATTGCTGTTATGTATTTTTAAAAGATTTAATAATGTGATGCAATAAAAGAAAAGTCCTGAAACAACATATTGAGATTCAATAAAGCAGCAAAAGAATTCACAACTAAAATAGAGGGCAATAAACCATTTAATTAATCTGTTCATTTTATATCTTTTAGATGTTCAATGGTATTTGTGATTTATTGATCACTTCGGGTATTATATAAATCACTTCTTGCTCTATCTTTTCATGTTAAGAACTTTGTGATTAATAAAACAGTGAAATGAAATATCTCTTGGAAGTAAAAGATTAGCAACAGAACAGCAAAGACAAAGAAACTGATTAATTTAACTGGTTCATTTTGCTTGGGAACTAATTGTGTGTAAATGCAGATATATATTTTATTTGTATAAATTATTAAAACTACTAAGGAACATAATCACTTATAAATTTACTATGTTATGTTGATTTACCTCCCTTTCTGCTACAGATGGAACAGGAAATATATAAATAAATACACATTGATTATTATATGGTTTTAGATTTTATATATATATATATATATAAGGCAGCAAATAATTTTCTAAACATATACTGTTAAATATAAGAGACAATGAATGTCTATTATGTTTAATCATGAGTCATTCTAAACATCGTATTTTGGCTTTAATTTCAGATGAAAATAAAGACAGAAATTCTCCAACATTTGGATAATTTTTTATTAAGTTGGTTCTAAGATTTTAGCTAACATGAGCCATCTTCAGAAAGATTACAAGGACGTTAACATAAAAACATTCACCATCAGCAATGATTTTATCTTGTATTGACATAAAACTTTGCTAAGCAACAATAACAATTACCAAAAATAGCAAATGTTGTTTGTAAATTTGTAATGCAGTTCTATGACGTCACACCACGTAAGAGCTTGAAATGATAACAGAACCATATATTTAAATGCAATGTAATGTGTTATGACCAGATTTAAACATGATTTGATTACGTGTGGGTTGTTTAGATTTAATGTAGATGGCCTCCAATATCTGAAGGTTCTTTTTACTGTGTGTATTTTTTTTTTTAATCATATCACCCCGAGCAAGGCGGTAACGCCACTGATGTGCAGGGAGCTACATAAGAGTGAAAAGATTAGAAGAGAGAAAGCTGGAAACCATATCCTAAACAGGGAACAAGGGATGAGCCTCTACACCTGTTCACCGTGGGTGCAGTGTGAACCGGGCGATAGTTTAATCCATCTACTCCAATTGATTGTATGAGTGAGTATTATTGTATTGTTGACTAAAATCTGATTTTTTACGGATGCATGACTGGAATTTTCAAACAACCGAAAATGTTTCAAAATTAGAGAAGTTATTTAAGGATCTTAGAACACTTTCATTCATGTTTGTATGATCTTAGTATTTATGGGTAGGATTACATCTGGACATAATTTCTGATTTTTCATTTAGTAATTTTTTTTCTATCTGAGAACAAAATAAAAGTTAATTTTTCCTGGAAAAATCTACATATGCTGCCACCATTGTATGGTTTGGCTATTTTCACTAAACTCCAAGTTACATTAGGGTCTTTTCCATATTTCAATTTTAATTTCTACATGTGACTAGTCAGTTTGTTACAATATTTGAGGTTTTCCACTTTAAATGTAAATCACAAAAGCATGTCAAATTAAATAAATTGCAAACATTATGTCTGGTTACTTTTAATAATAATAATAATAATAATTATATATCGTAACAAAAAGTGGTAAATTTTTGTTTTAGGTAGCGACGGTTTTTCCCCCTTCAATTTTTATCCAAAATAGCATTATTTCTGTGCAAATGTATATGCTGAACTCAAATCAACAATTAGTTATTGGAGAAACTTACCTTTTTTGCTTTGAAAGTCCATGAAATAAAACGAACTATATCTCACACTTTTTCTCTCCCGTAACTCTCATGAAATCATGTAATTAACTGCAGAATGACGTTCTACGTAGGCAGCAATTTTGGTCAAATTTCATCCTTTACTAAAACTTCCGGCGATGTACTTCCTGTTTTGAGAGTAATAAGCGTAGAAATACAATAGCGCATTACTTTAATTGCCGGAAGTACCAGTAAATGAAGAAAAATCGACAAAAATTAGTGCACATATGCAGTACGTCATTCTGCAGTTAATTACAGGATTTCATGAGAGTTACGGGACAGAAAAAGTGTGAGATATAATTCGTTTTTTTACGGACATTTAGATAAAAAAGAAGTAAGTTTCTTCAATAACTAACACTTGACTTGAGTTCAGCATATACATTTGCACAGAGATAATGCTATTTGGGATAAATTTGAAGAGGAAAAGCGACGGTACCTAAAAAGAAAATTTACCCAAAAAGTTTGGTAGTTCAAGTGATAGAAAGTAAAACAATTGTATTTTAACAGGGACAACATTAGAACCCAGTATATGTAGATGTGATTTCAAGTTTTCTTAAGAAAACTTGAAATCACATCTACATTTAAAAGTAATTTATGATAAAAAGAAAAAGAAAAAAAAGGCTATATGTTTCTATTGATAAATGGAAATCTGATAATTAAACACTAAATTTTGATAATTTTTCTTCTTTTCCTTTATCTAAAATTCAATCGGACAAGTTTTCATACTTCTGAATGCTGCATATTGAAAACAAAAAAGGAATCATAAGTGATCAAGAACTTATTTTTACTCAAAGAATAATTCTATTACATAGATAAGTTTTTTCCAAATACTAGATCAGCCTAATCTGGATAGAAATTACTTGGAGGATTATCCTGTTAGAATTGCAGTTTATAATGTGGTCTGTGCAGAAAAACTTAAGAGATCCGCTTCTCAAATGCATTCAACTTGGCAAAATGTACGTTCAAGTAATCATTTTCAGATGAGTATTAGTTAAGCCACTCAAACAGTGTGATCACAAATACTGCAGAGTAAATTTGAACAGGCTTTAGCATCACCACTTTGTTGTTAGTTGTATATATTAATCCAACATCAGATCAATATTTGTGGTTACCTGATATTTTAAATCTGTAAAAGCTGTTGGTGTATGTCCCTAAAATCATCAATACTATTCTTTTGAAATCAGTATTAGATTTAACCCATTTAATTCAGGGAGTGCTTAAAAGCATAAGCAGAACAATTCATTGATTTTTAAAAGCATGAAGCAAGATACTGGAAGCTTAGCGCACCCATCAGTTTGGATCTTTATCTCAAATATTATTTGAGGAAGAATGAGTTGGTACAGTTTAGAGCACCAAACTTCTCTTGATTTATATAGCAGCTATTTAAAGATTTAAAGCACAATGTATCAATTAAGTACATCCATGCTAATAGAAGACCAATGGTTATATTTTCCCATTCACCTCACAGAAGAATCTGTAATAGCTCACTCTTGCAGAATCTTGGATTTAGTGCAAAACTAGATACCACTGATAGCACTACTAACAACAACTAAAATTAATAATTCTACCCTCTAACACTATCTACAAAATTTGAAAATAAATTAGTTATCCCTAATATTAGAGTCTTTATCAAATAAATAGCTTCAGAATCTAAAAGCCCATATCTATGAGCATAAAAGTGATGTACGTTTAAACCTTTAAACTTAAACTAGCTTGTAATATGCAGGAACAAAAATGGCCATAATTTTGATTTTTATAAATGCCACCCTAATTTTAAAAAAACAATTATGTCAAAAGTACTTTAAGGGAAGCCTGATAAAAAAATTTACCAACTATAAACACACATCAATCATCAACCTTTAGTGAATCCTATTGTAAAGTGGCTGACACCCCTGCAGCACTCTTAATGATGGAATAGCCCATGGTCTGAAGTATTCAATTTAAGTAAAGAATAGTAGCACTCAAGTGTCATTCAAGTAATATTTGGACTGATTACTTCAGCGAATATTGCGATTTAAACCCCTCCTCTCTGTGTTATAAGTTCTGTCTTGTCTGTCATTGGAACTATTGTACTGTTCTGTGTATATCTGTTTAGCACCAAATATTGTGCTGAACGATACCACAGCACACATTCCTCTGTGTATCATACCCACCTTGGCAATACAACAAATCCATTCTTAAAGAATGTAATGTATGCTTTTCTAAAACAAACAGTGTTTATGTAAAAACATTTCTACATCAACATGCAGACAACTACCAAACATAATAGGCATACACAGACACAAAGTTATGAATATATATTATCATCTGAATCCCACATAGACAAACTAGAATTATAATACATATACATACATAAAGCAATATTTATGTCTTAAGTGAGGCTTGGAATCCATTAATTTCTTGGAGCTTCGAAAGGATGCATTGTCTCTCCTTGAATTCAGAACACCATAAATTATACTGACATTGTTTGACAAGTTAAATGCATGTGAAGCATGATTACCTAATGAGTTCTCTATATCTTTGGTGAAGTTACTCTTATGTAGTTCCCTGCGCATCAGTGATGTTATCGCCTTGCTTGGGGTGATATGATTATATATATATATATATATATATATATATATATATATATACACACATACACATTCTCTCTATTATAATAAAGATTGTTATATATATTTCCCTCCTGTCACACTCAGAGTTTTGGATTATTCTGTTTTTGTTTTTCTTATGTCTTAATGTAAGATATTCAATAGTAGGTACATCCATATATATGTTGCCATTAATATCACAAAAAGTGGTGATATCTACAATATTTACATAGTCTATTGTCCTCATCTTTATTGTAAAAAAAAATGTTTTGGCCATTGTGCCCTCCAGCTTTCATAAGATGCTTGTCATTCTGGGTAACCTACTGGAAATTTCAAACTGAACACTTTATTTAATCTATGAGGGTAGAATGTTCTCATTCCACTTCCCATCTCATCCAGTTCTTATTTAACATTGTTCAGTTATTGTTCACCTCCACCACCATCCACTGCCATGTTCAGAAACTGAACTCACAATTATTATGTCACTAAATTAATAAACCAATGCTTTCAGAAACTCAGCTGTCATCCCAAGCAATAATGTAAATAATGATAACTCCTAATCCTAGAAATTCAAGATAATCTGAAATTAACTTTTATCTAAACTTTACTGCTTAAATGTATGAGAGACATGCAATAATACAATATCAGACATTCTATTAATATTTAATAAAGTGAATGTATGCTAAATGATCAGACATCTCCAATATTCTGGCTGCCTCATTTTAACAAATCAGCAGACTGTCATATTCAGTTGTGTACATTATCAAATATATTTAAACAGTAACAAAACAAAAAGAACCATTAATATCAATACCGTCCATTGGTGATCAGTTAGATCATATTTATTTAATACATTTTTCTCATCTACTGTTGTATTTGTTCTTTAGGATGATTCTAATATAAACTTTTTCCTATATGATAACATTAACATTCTTGATAATGACAACTAGTCAAAAACACTTTAAAAACATTATGAAATTATGAGTCTCTCTCTAAATTTAATCTGGATGTGTAAATATTTAAATGCAACCTGGAAAAATGTAATAAAAACATTAAACAGACATTGTTGGTCAATTTTAATAAAACTAGTTTTAAAATGAATTCTTGCAGCCTGTATACACATTTATATAGGACTAAATTACTATCAAAGTACTGACATGATGATACGCCAAAAAAGTGCTGTATACCTAGTGACAGAGCCAAAATATTATTTCCAATATGGTGTTGTTATGTGGGTCATCAGTGACAAGTTTCATATGTAGTAAATGTATAATCGTCAGGCAGGTAATGACAGCTTCTAGTGTCATAGGCACTTATTACCTCTCGGCCAAGATGTTATATTATGGGTGGTCAGGAGAGACACATAGTGCATATACCAACCATGATACACCTAGAGAGAAAACACTTCATGATGCTCTTCCCACGTATAGCTGGCTTTGACACCTATGCCTGCCTTGAAATAATGGCTGTACCATCTTTTTCCATTGCATGTTTTTCTCATCTGGTGATAATGGCCGGTATATGCATTGTGTCTACACTGGCCACTCACAGAGTAACATTTTGGATAAGCCTACAAAGAATAAATGCCCATGACACCAGCTGCCTGATAACTGTGCACTTAATGTATATGAAACTGAAGCTGTAGTCAACCAACATGAAAACACCATATTGAAAATTATATATCCACATTAGATTAAAATAAAGAGAAAGAGAGCAATAGGAATGTTTTCCTTATATTCAGTTTCAATCGAGGAGTTATGTTTTTGGACTTCACCATTTAAATGTTGGATTTCTTTTATAGTTGCTGTTATTTGTTGTAAAATATGTTAAAAATAAATCTGCACATCCAGACAAAAAGAAAAAAAATATCCTTGATAATAGATACTAAATTAACCAAAAGCATTCAGATCCACAGATTATTTCGACAGTTCTTACACATGACATTCTAAAAAGTAATCAATTGTAAGAAAGCAAAGAAAATATAATAAAAATACTTAATCACAGTGTCTTGTCAGTTGCCTTCAATTTAACTTACAGTAATGGTATGTTCCTATCCTCTTAAATATGTGGACACTATTGGGTAGAGTAGTGGTTATACTAGCAGTTCACTAGCAGTGTATCTACTTCATGCAGCATATGAGTCTTGCACTTGTTGATATACTATTATTCACATCCTTCATTTTAATAATTACTCACACAATCTTTTAGGATTACAACATATATATATATATATAGAGAGAGAGAGAGAGAGAGAATTTGTTTTGTATAAAAGAATTCATTGAATCAACAACTTTTCAAAAACCTAGCAGTTGAAAAAAGGCTCAATGAAAACAGATCTAATAAAAAATTCTATAATAGACATAAAATTTTATAAAATTTCTTTATATAGATATGTGTGATACAGAAAAAAAAGCAAAATTTTCTTAAGGACAATGAAAAATAACTATAACAAACACAACATATATTATTAATTATTGCTTGAAATTATTTATGTACAAATGCAACTTGCTGAAGAGTTGACATTCCAAAGAAAAATATATATTGAAATGATTTCACTGACAAAAGGTATAAACCAGAAATAAATTATTTTTAAGAATCATTTTTTTTAAATTGTATTCTGAGTTCTCAATACCTACAAATGTTTAGTCATATTAAATAGAATTTTCTTTTGAATTGATAAAATTTTCAACAAAAGTATTAGACATGAAAACAAATGATTTGAAGTTGTAATAACAATCTTTGCTTAGTATAAAATAGTCATTAAATAAGACTATCTTCTAGATATTGTTTAAAACTTAACACGTTAAATATTTAGCTGCCAGAAAAAAAATAAGTTAAAGTAAATATAAGTGAAATAGGTGAATTTATGAATCTGTGTAAACTTTTTATTTTGTAAAATAACTCTTTAAATCTCAAGTTAAACTAAAAGAAAAAGATTTACATTTAATATATTTCCATACTTTAAATACTGAATTCAGTAACAAATAATCAGTCAGTTAAGTGCCATACGTGATACACACTTGGGCGATCATGTCTCCAAAGAGACATGACTGACTGGGCAGAAGATTATCCCCCAGTAGGTTGCCATTGCTTTCTGCGGTAGACTGGTTGCCGACCAAGGCTATAGAACCCAATCTGTCCTGTTATTTAACCCATAACTGGAGGGAATAGATGGATTAATACCTTTCCCAAGGGTATTTACGCGTAAGTGAATGCAATGAATTCAGCTGGAATTCGAACTCGGCTCCTCGATTTCTCGTTCCGAACCGATATCCAATGCACCACAACGCACATCCTCCCAACAAATAATAGCTGTCTTTAAAGACAAAAAAAAAACATTTTAATGTCATGTTAAGTGGAAAATTTGTTAATAGGCAAGACCAGTTAAATCACAAAACTTAAAGCAAAATATTTTAAATCAATGGCTGGTCCATTACAATAAACTGGAACGTGATTTTGAATCAAAATAAAATCTGCCTTTCCCTACATAACCATCTTTACTAAATCCCACTTCTTATGTACTATGTCCCCTCAAGATGTAGGCGACCATGGCTCTCCACAACTTCCTGTCCATTGTAGCTCTTAAACTTTCTTTCCACTATTTCTCCTAAGCCCTGTTCCACCATCCATTTAGTCAAGCTTATTAAGTATGTTATGCATTGTTTTCCTCTATTCTTCTTGCCTTCTATTTGTACAGTTTATATAAGAATAGTAAACTAAAGCCACTGAACTCCAGAACTAAAGCAGATTAAAAGGAAAGTTTATCTTCAATATCTGATATTTTATCCATATTGCTTTTACAAATGAACTTTAGCTGAATTAAATTTTCATCTAAGATATTCATGAGCAGGAAAATGAAACTATAAACGTCAAAATTATAGCATCTTTAAAAATTGAGAAAAAAAAATGGTGCTTTAAGCTAATAATAACTTCAACTATAAAAAAAAAATGTCTCCATTCTATACTACACAAAAACAAAATTAGCCTGAATATATTTGACATCCACAAAGTTATTCATTCTTAAAACCTGTTGGGAAATCAAGGATTTAGTCTAATTGTTAAGAAGCCTCTGGAAAAAGGTTGCTGAAAATTTTCAAAAGACAAGTCAGGATAGAATAACATAAATGTGTAACATTTTCAAAATATTAATATTGCATTTATATGCACAGAACATAATATGCTGAGTTAATATCTTAATGCCTACAAGCAACAAACATAAACCAATTTATCTACCGCTGATATTAAAACATTCCCTTACTGCATGTTATGAATTCTTCCAAGAAATGTTTCACAAAAGCAATATTTACTCTCCAGTTAAGTGATATAATTATAATACTATCCTTAATCTCATTCGACTTATAAGCCTATCTTTTCCTGAAATTTTAGCTTCATGCAATTTCAGAGTTCTATAAGAGAACTTGCATACCACTTGAAATTTGAAGTTGCTTTAACTTACAAAAACCTATCAACCGAATGGAGGTTTTGAGGATTTTTAGCCAACTATGACAAGTTTCTTAATTTAAAGCAAAAATAGAAATAAAAAAAAAACAATACAACTAAAGAATAAAAACACAAACAAATACAAATGAAATACAAATCTTTTGTAAAATGATCAGAAGAGTAATAAATCAACATGCTTCTCAGTTTAACTTGCAATATTTACAAAGTGCTCTGCTCTGTATAATAAAAATTTTTTTACCCGCCTGAGTTCTTCATAGAGAAATCCATTCCAATGAATATAATGTAACACTGAATATAAAAGAAATATTCAACAATAGTAAAAATCTTATTTGTCTAAAAATGTCTGAGTAAATTCACTTGACAGCTTGCCAAATTCTCCTTTTAAATTAAATCTAAAATTTCTAAGACAAACTTCTAAAAGGGTGTAAGTGATTTTTTTTTTTTTTGACATGAGAAAAATACTTTAAAGATAAAAGTTGCAGAAAAAAAAAAAGATGAAATAATGCCAATAAATCTCTATTGGGACCTAATTTCACAAAAAATGTCTTCGTATTAGAATAGTGTCTATGTCACCCTTTAAAGATCAGTTGTTTTTTCTTGTTTCTATTTTTTTTCAAAAATTTTTTTTAAAAAAGCAAACAAAATAAGGCACATGCTCTTTTAGAATCACAGGGACAATTTACACTAAAAATATTGAGTTAACCAAAAAGTCGATTTGTTTTCACATTTTGAACAATATATTTAGTTTTGCACAACTATCTTCTGGTATTTTTCAGTCAATTTTATAATTCATTCCACTCAAAACATTTTTATCTTTTGCAAAAAATCTGCTTTAATTATCTTTTGCAGTCTTCACAGAATTGAATTGCTGGAATAAATGGGAAGTCAAAAATGGCAAATACAGTAGATGAAGGAAAAACCTCACAGCAAAACTGTGACAATTTTTGCCTGGTCACCAAACATGTAGTCAAGCATTAGTTTGATGAAATGTCATTGACTGTTAGCTGGAATTAAGAGTAGGCCCTATCTGGATAGTTTGCTTCTCTGAAACAGACTTGTAGTAGAGACACTCTTCACATTCTAACACATGCTTTTAGGTACAGTGGGGATGCTTCATTTTATTTGCCCTGTCCTCGCTTACACTTTATATTGTTATATAGTCTCCACTTTTCATTACCTTTCACAATGTGCTCTAAAAAAATAATAAAAGAATAAATTTATGTTCCAATAGGTTTAACTTATACAGAAGTCATACATCAAAGATACTAACAAAACCAAGCTGATCCAATTGGGTTTTCAGTAACTGATTATGATGTGTTCAGTATAATATTATTTTCAAGTAATGTCTTCATTTCGTCACCTCAACTGGTCTACAAAGTTGAAGCATTATTTAAAAAAAAGGATCCAGCAGGAAACTTTACAAACCATTTCTGACATTTGATCATTCATGAAACCTTCTATATAAACTGCACAATTTTATTTTTTACATTTATTTCATTGAAGTCACATTTTTGCCATCCTTAAAATAAACAAAGTGATCACTTGAGCATCCTAAATTAGTGAAGAAAGATATTTAAAATCAGTACACATTAAAACCCATAGTGGACAACACATCATTCTTCTTCTGTTTATGCCAGTTTTATGGCCTGCTATTTACTCATTATAACAAAACAGTTTTTTTTTAGTATAAACTTTACACTCTCTTTAAAGGAATACCTATTAGAATTTACACTGTGACAGATTTGGCAATAATGCATTTAAAAATGTTTGTATTCAACACTATTGAACACCATCTTTTTTAACTTTATTAATAAGATAAATTCCTATTTACTTAACTTTCCATAAATTATTATGGTTTATAATTAAATATCTTAGATGATTTAGATGAAAAGGCTGTTCAACCTTTTTTTGTTTTTTGTGGTTCATTTTCTTCTACTTTCAATGTTAAAAAAAATCAATAAACAAAAATACACCAAATTTTGACAATTTTTTTTAAATGCCCACTACTATGATAGCTATTACAAAAAATATATTTTTTATTCTTTTATGATTAACTCAATCTAATTGCCCCTAATACCAGCTAATGACAAGAACAAAAAAAAATTCAGCAAACCCAATGGAGAGAATCACTGGAAAAGAAGAAATTATTACCAAAAATGATTCTTGTTATTATAAAAATAACACAGATTAGCAATATATGACATCACCTCAATAAATAAAGAAAAAAAATGAATGTTTTGTTTTCAGTGCTAATACTGCTTAAACTTAAATGCAAATTCACTGTCTCACAAGGTACAATTCATATGAAAGATATTTCATTTCTAGAAACAGTATTTCAATATTATTGCTATAGAAATCAAAGAGTTCAATATCCAATATGTATTCCTACTTGTATTTTACGGAGGAGAGAGAGAGACAGAGAGAGAGAGAGAGAGAGCAAAGCAAGTCTGCTTTGAATAGAACTACTGTTCAAGTATGATTGCTGCCTAACATAAATGAAATGTGTCAATGTTCGAGGCAAAGAGACGTACTAAAAAAGAAAAAAAAATTCTTTTTTTCTATTATGAAAAAAAATTAAAAATACAAGAAAAAAATGGTGAGTGATTTGCTGATGCATTGCAGGCTAAATACAGCAAGAATGCACTGAATGCCAGAAAGCAGAAACCAAAATAAGAGAGAGAGAAAGCAAGAATGTTGTCAGTCACTCATTCAGCATGATATTGAAAACTTACTTGATGTAGTAACTAATGAATTACCTATACCAAGCAAGATAAAGAATAGCAACCACCTAGCAAGATAAGATTCACAAGTGCAAAATTTTATCAAATGCTTTCGTGTGAAACATCTCTTGAAGATCCTTTTGTATTTCATATTGTATTTGATTTTATATGTAATATAATAGGTTTTTTAATGTACTTCCATACAAAGATACTCCAACTTAAACTCTGAAGAAGTTATACTATTTTTCTTACTGTTAAATTACAAGCATGAAAATAAATCTAAGGCTTTAAGCATAATCCAAAATAAATAGAAAGATTTATGAGAAATGTCCATTAAATAATCCAGATTTATTCAAAATTATTTTTCCAATCAAAATTTCATGACAAACTAATAAAAATAAATCATTTTAAATATACATTATACAAGTGTTAGATAAAGCTAATAACAGTGAGTTTCAGTCCTTAATTCTGTCTTACATGAAACTATCAACAGTTAAGCTTAAAGAATGCATAACAAAATACTTCTTTTAAAAAAAAGAAGAAAACTCTTGCCTATGTAAACCTACTGTAGATACATCAGTTTATCCTTTGTAATCAAATGTAAAAGGTATTCATCTTGACAATCACTACTACCAAAATTATTCACCAATTTCTCAAGTATAGATAGAACGAAATAAAGCAGCATGCTTTAAAAGTGATTCGTCTTATTTATCCATCATAGTATAATATTAACTGACATTCTATAATATTGAAGTTTTCATCGTCCAGAAAGTAAAACAGTAAAACCTGATATTTACAAACTTATCTTTTTCTCAACATTTGTTAACATGCCTTCCTGAAGTGTTTCTAGCTTTTAATAACCTTCTGAAAATGTCAAATAGAACCTTTTAAAAAAGAACAGTTACAAGTTATCAAATTCTCTTGGAAAAAAAAATAAAAAACAGACTTGATAGACATAGGAACAAGGACATACCCTAGAAATCAAATAAAGGGCTTATTTAAATTTTTGGAGGAGTACTAAAGATGGCTAATGCCTGAATAATACAAGACAGTGTCTTATTGTAAAAAACAAAAATAAAAAAATGAAAGAAATATAGCTAAGAAAGAAATCAATGTAAGATCTCAAATTTAAACAAAAACTGGCATTTACAAACTTAAACCATAATTTAGTTTTGTAACCTTGCAACAGGGTTATTTAAACAGTTAATATTACATAACACAATTTATTTGAACATACCCACCAAAATATAAAATGCCCATAAAGTATATCAAATAGAAACCTCACATCTGAATATTCTCAGTTTTTAGAATGAACTGTGCAAAGAACAATCCTGTTTTCGTATTTTGAAATTGAATAATGAATTATCAATAAGGATAGGCCAAGAAATAAAAAAGAAAAAAATCTTCAAAGACCGTTCCTTCATTCCAATACATGTTTCTATTATAAGTGAATTGCATTGTCCTGAAAACAACAATTTAATGAGATCAATTACAATTTTATCATGAGTTAAACCCACACACAACATGCTTTGGATTATACATCATCTATGCAAGTAGTTCAAATCATAGTAAGGAATTTACAAATTCCCAATAGCAATGCTTGGAGCTTTATTCCTCTTAACTGACATTTGAAGTGGAGGGAGATGTCAAACCAAACAGTGATTATATTTATAAGCATTTCAAGCTAATACCTGCATAATATAACATGCATGTTTTTCATAAGTTAACTACTCATTTTTTAATCTATAATTTAAACATCAATATTGTATGTGTAAGTATTAAGATCCGTAAACCCCTTGAGTATCTCTACTTTGCACAGTTTTGACTAACCTGTAGGGGCAAAATGTAGATGCATACCAGGTCAAAAAGATTACATGAGTAAAGCACAACAATTGACAGAGTTTAAAATAACAAGATAGTGAGTGAAGTTAATCTTCCTCAAGGTTCTTTAGACAAATTATTATATACACCAAAATGCATCCCAGCAAAGCCTATCATGAAAAGAACATTTTAATGTTAAAAAAAAAATAACTAAACAGATTAAGAATAACAATCCAAATAAGAGAAATTATTTTATTGTTTTCCTTGATCCAAAATTAAAACAAAATGGAAAGTAAGTACAGTTTTTCAATCTCAAAACAATAATAAAAGTTATCTGTAACTGAAGAGTGACGTATTGGTTAATTCCAGATAGTATAAACAATACTTCAATTTAAAGTATAAAATTAACTTAAAAATACATATAAATCTACATATTAATCACAAAAGTAAACAAATACATTTTAGAACTCCAAAAAATAAACTCAGTATATTCACTATTTCAAAAATATGATTTCAATTACGAATGATTTAAGTCCTAAAATAAGAATGACTAATCAAAGTCATTTATAGCAAATACTACTACATCAGATAAGGTATTAAATGTGAAACAAGAAAACAAACTAATGTATTATAATTATCAGCTTACAGTTATATCACGTTGAAATACTGTTTTTTTTTATGATCATCAAAGTTAAGCAATATTGAACCTGGTTAATACCTAGATGGGCGGCCACTTGGGAATACCACATGTGCTGTAAGCTTGAATAAGCAGGTGGTGTAATAGATAATTGGAAACTAGAGAGTCGAGTTCTAATTCCAGTCTGGTTCATTATATTCACTTACACACAAATACCATTGAGAAAAGGTATGAATTTACTTCTTCTCTCTCCAGATATGCATTGTGGTGCAGTGAATATTGACTCGGAACAACAGGTCAGGGAGCCGAGTTCAAATTCCAGTTGAATTCCTTGCATTCACTTATGCACAAATACCCTTGGGAAAGGCATTAATCCATCTCTTCCCTTGAGTTACAGTTTAAATAATAGAACAGATTGGATTCTATAGCCTTGGTTGGCAACCAGTCTACCGCAGAAAGCAATGGCAACTTACTGTGGGATAATCTTCTGCCCAGTTAGTTACGTCTCTTTCGAGACATGATTGCCCAAAGCATGTATCATGTATGGCACTTAACTGACTCTCCAGCAAAGAATTAAATAGTACGACATATCAATAAATCAGCGTTACATCAAAAAAATTCTTACAATCTAAAAATATTTTCTCATTTTTAAATAACCATGAGGTTGATAAGCTGTAAAAAGCAAAACCAATCAATCAATCAATATAATTAATTATCCACCTGTAAGCATACAATATATGCTCCACCAAACTAAATTACCTGTGAATCTTAGGGAAATTACTATACACTTTTGTCATCAGAAATAAATCTGTAATTTATTGTTTCAGTATAACTTATTTACACTATGCATATTCAAACTATTGTTCTCATTTTTGTTGTTTTTCTTATAATAATTTTTTGTCCGTTGGCCATTTGGCCTTCATCAGGTGTTTATAGATCTGGGTAACCTACAGAGAATTCCAAACTAGTGGATTAAAATGTTGGTTCATGAATATGATAATTTTGTAATTATGTGTGAAGTGAGCAGTGTATACTTGAACTCAGTGGAAACAGAGCAAGCAATAATTAGTGGAACTAAAAATAAGAATTAGACAAGATATCCCTAGACAGAGCAGTGGAACAAGAATAACCTACCCCCATAGATTAAATAAAAGGGCTGTTTTGAAATTCCTTGTAGGTTACCTGAATTACCTGATGATGATCGGAAGGTACAACAGCTGAAATGTTGTGATAACAATAACAAAGATGAGGACAATAGTATGAATGAAAACTGTATAAATAATGATTACTCATCTCAGAAATTCAGACAGAAATTAAAGTATAACTTTTTTAGATTTAGCTAAATGTTTTTTTCTTTTTAATTTTGTGATTTGGTAATTATGAGTGAGGGAAATAGAATATATCATCAGGACAAATAATGACTTGGTACTTTTTCTCCTTATTGTTCTTTTATGATTTTTATAAAATTTTGTAGAATTTGCATCTTGAAACCTTAAATTTCAATAAGATGATTGCAACAACCTTTTTACTTCAGAGTTTGTTCAAATGAAAAAAGAACAAATGGATTAAGTCTTACTCCAAAGTAAATACTGCTTTGGTGGGTTATCCCACTTGGCTTTGCCAAAATGCCTGCTAGGAGACACTCTTTAAGCTGATAAACAGACAATCATATTCTCTCTTTCTCTTTGTAGCTCTTTTTAACACTGCCAACTAGACATATTCACTTCCTTAGTCCTCTATTGACATCTGAACATTCACACACATATACATGTCTATGACACACACTTGTTTCATATGCACACACAAACACATTCGTCTTACATATTTCTTTTTTAATATTTTTTTTTACAATTCTGTACAGCATTAGTATTTGATTAAATGAATAAGTATTAAACTTTTTTAAAACAATTCTTTTTACCATTCTTTGGTTGTATTATTTGAAAAACTGTTTTAATATTAATCTTTTAAAAAAAATCTTTTTAAATTTTAAAAAAATTTCCTTTATTTAAATAAATTAATATTAACTTTTTTTTTCATATAATCGTATTCAACACTGTTTAATTCAAAATTTTTACAAAGTTATATTGCTAATTTGTCTATATTTCTGAGATGTGGTAATATTTACACTATTTACATTATTCGGACTATTGTCCTCATCTTCGTTGCCATTTCCACAACAATAGCCTTTTTCAGGTGCTAGAAATTTTGAACCAAACCCTTTATTACAATCACTGGGGTATATCATTCTCATTCCTTGTGAGCCACTTCTGAGTCATCTCAGTATATCTTCTGAATCATGAATTATTACCCTTTTATTCTCTAAGTTATTTGTTCACCACTGCTATAACCTGGTATTGAACTCACAACTCTTTGGGTCAAGTCAGTGGAACTAACCAATGTCTATATCCACTAGACAATAGTGATTGAATTTCTGGGACTTATAAACCTAATGTTCTAATGTTTCAGTAAACTTTTTTTTTCTTTTTTGTCTAGAAGCAGCTCACAAGGAATGAGAATGATATACCTCAGTGGTTGTAATAAAAGGTTCGGTTTGAAATTCTTAGCACCTGAAGGAAATTGGAGTATACAACGGCCAAAACATCATGCAAATGGCAATGAAGATGAAGATAATAGTCCGAATAATGTAAAAAGTGTCATATTGCTAAGTTTACCATGATATTTTAATTTGCTCCTAGGTCTTAAAAAGGTTGAGAAACATTGCTCTAAAGAGTTTTTAAGCAAAGAACAAAAAAACTAAAATCTCTTTTGCCCAGCATCCTCAATTTCCACCCCCTCCAACACATTGCACTTTTCTTCATTTTTATACAATTCTGAGTACCCCTTCCAGCAGGTGGTCAGTGAATCAATAATTAGATCAATAGTAAGAATTAAATATTCACATTTTCTACTTCTCATCAAAAAAATTATAAACATGATCAATGTTTCAATAGACAATTTTTTTCAAATACAAAACCAAAATAGAATTGAGATGTACCAATAAATGAATGTTTTTTCAGACAAAAATCAAATATTAACAATTAAGTTAAATTTATTGCTTGCTTCTTTTTTTTGGGTGTTCTATCTTCATATTGCTCTTATATTGCCCTTCATATTGTCCCTTATACAATAAGCAATGTAACGAGTAACACAAGAGAATAAGATAATCCAAGACTACTTTCCTCATCATTTTAAGTAGATCTTAATAAATTCATATATTGCTTCCTCAATAGTTAAATCTATTTTTATTTTCCATCCAGCAAGTAGGAATGAAATTACTTGGCACTCCAGCCTAAGAAGAGCTGTAAGAAAGCTGAATATAGTTGCTAATTGTATTAAATGATAAGAGAATTATCAAGTGGCTCACAGAAGAACTGTGAATCAATACCAAGCAAGCCCTTTACCAGCCACATAAAACCCACATGCAGCTAAATCAATGGAGAAACATACAGATTCATTAGAAGTGAGTAGAGTGAAGGATCTAAAAATATTTGGTACCCTAAATCTCACAAATTCTAATCCTGGCCATCAACCAAAGGAAATTAGATTTTTTTAGATTACACATAAACAAATAGATATTAGAAAAAAATAGAATTTATAAATCTTTTTCAAATTATTATCATCATCTGTTTTTTAATTTAAAAAGTTTGAATTACAATTTTTAAGAGTGGAATTGATTTGCTAAATACATTCTATGCGAAAGTAAAAAAAAATGAATATTTAAAAAAGGAGTTAACACAGAGTTCACTAGGAGCAAATTTAGTTTAATTTCAAGTGGAGGTATAATAGTTGATAAGATGTAACAAAGAAAAAAAAGGAATGAGTGATATATTTAACAGTTTATACAAATCTATACATGACATAATTTAACTGAAAAGCATTAAATGGAAAACTTAGATATTTGCCATGTATAAACCAAATTAGTAACTTGTGATTATTTTGAAAATAGTAGTTGAATTTTAACAATTGAGAGCAACTGGCATGATATCACATAAGAAAATATATTTTGTCTTCATTAGGTCTTCTTACACTGGCAGTGAATTGGACAGCAATCCAAAACTAATTTATTTTCTTTTTTTATAATCATTTCACCCCAAGCAAGGTGGTACCGCCACTGATGCACAGGGGTCTACATAAGAGTAAAAGTTTAGACAAGAGGAGAGTGAAGAGAAAGACAGGCCAGTTACAGTGGAGTCAGAGAAAGGGCTAGAAAAAGATGAAAACACAGATGAGAAGTCAGTTGCAAAGGTAGAGAGAAAGGAAAAGAACAAGATATACAGGATGATGTAGAAAAAACCGGAGTCAAGTGAATAAGAGATGGGTATTGAGCTTGCATTTAAATTCCTGGAGGTTGTAGTCATCAGGAAAGCAAGTATACAGAAGGGAGTTTCACAGGCGGGAAGTGCAAGAAAAGAAGCTGCTGGAGTAGAATTGACAGCTGCATTTGGTTGATCTAAGTGTAAGTGAGTCGGAGTTTGTTGCCAGTCTGGTTACACAAGTAAATTCTAGTAGCAGGGGCACCAGTGACTTAAGTTTGTCGAAGAAGCCATAAATATATTTGTAGAATAGACAGAGGGAAGCCACATCTCACCAGTGAAAAAGTGGCTGGAGTCAAGCTGATAAGTTGGGACCTATCATGTTACAGATTCTCCTTTGGAGACTGTCAAGAACACTAAGATGAACAGCAGAAGCACCTAACCATATATGACAGCGGTATTCTATGCATGGATGGCTGGTTGATTTGTATAAGTACAAGATGGATTCAGACATAAAAAAACTTCCTGGCCTGACACAGTGACCCAACCTTCCTAGCAGTGGATTTAGCTATTGATTCAATGTAATGATTCCACTTGAGGTCAGAAGATAGGGTAAGGCCAAGGAGGCACATTATAATGCTTTCAGGGAAACTCACTTGGCCCATGCTAATGGGGGGGGGCAGGATGGGTTGCCTGTGATGGCTGACAGATAGCAGTTTCATTTTTGAAGCATTGAAATTTACAAGCCACTTTTTACCCCAGTCCACCACTGAGTGTAGATCCTTCTCAAGATCAGCAGCAAAGTTATAAAAGAAATAATTGTCTTGATGAGGCTGATGAGATATTTTACTTGTATGACATTACATGAAAATTATTTTTGGTGGTGTATCAAATGACTAAAGAAAACTTTAACACCAGATTCACACAAAAATGCCTCTAGTATTTTCTATAAATCTACTCAACATATAACAAAGCAGCAATGCAATCTAAGCCAAAAAGTCAGTAGTGATGATAGCAGATCCAGAAAGAAAACTACAAGAATTCCTACAGAAGGTAGTGAAAAAAAAGCAAGAGGAAAGGACTAAACATTGCAAAAAGACAGAATGGATGGTTGTTAACAAAATGAACAGCTCAACATGCAAATTACAAATTGAAGATGCTAAAATCAAATGAGCACAGCAAATTAAATATCTGAGAAGTGTTTTAACAGAGGATGGAAAGTGCCACAGTGAAATCCAAAGACATGCAGGGATATCAAAAAATGCCTTTCAAAAGCTAAGCAAAATATTAAGAAACAAGAAAATATTTATTAAAAATAAAGAGACGAGTACCAAACTGTTATATTAGTTCTAATATATAATGGTGAATGCTGGACAAAATCCTCACAGATGAAGAGCAGACTTGAAGCAACAGAAATGTGGTTCTATAGAAGAATTCTAGTAATATCCTGGATGATAAATGTAAGCAATGATGAAGTTTTAGAGAAAATGGAAACAAAAATGACTTATATTTTAGATCAGAATGAGGCAGTTGAAATTTCTAGGTCACATAACAAGGAAAGAGGATTTGGAAAAATTAATACTCACAGGACATACTGACAGAAAGAGAGAGGAAAGCAATGTAGAACTTACCTAGTGGAACAAGATTTAGGAGAGATAACAAAAAGACAAAATTTATTAAGAGTTGCAAATGATAGGAAATTATGAAGAATCATTATTGCCAACATCCTGAGGGAACACTCAGTCAGTTAAGTGCCATATGTGATACACACTTGGGCGATCATGTCTCGAAAGAGACATGACTGACTGGGCAGAAGATTATCCCGCAGTAGGTTGCCATTACTTTCTGCAGTAGACTGGTTGCTGACCAAGGCTATAGAATCCAATCTGTCCTGCTATTTAACCCATAACTGGAAGGAAGAGATGGATTAATACCTTTCCCAAGGGTATTTGCGCGTAAGTGAATACAATGGATTCAACTGGATTTCAAACTCGGCTCCCCGGTTTCTCGTTCTGAGCCGATATCCACTGTACCACAATGCACATTCGAGGGAACACTACCACATAGAAAAAAAATCATGTATTTTATAAATAAAAGAAAAATAATAAAAAGGTATACTTTTAAAACAGGGTCCTATTTTATTCCACTGTTAACTTGATTAAACTGAGAATGTTACAATGAAAGTCATTCCTATCTAAAAAGTGTAGTGTAAAAAGCTTGAACTTTTAAGAAAAATAATTATACAAAGAGAAGAAAATAATGATCCCAGTATAAACCCAGTTAAATATCAGCTTAACTACCAGAGATTAAAGGTTAGGAGCTTGGAAATGCAGACTGACAAAAGTAATCTTTTGATTGTCAGGATAAATGCAAACATTCATTAAGATGAGTAAAGAAGAACTAATTTAACATCAATTACAAATATACACTTTACCATTAACTGAACAAGAAGAATATTCTTATATACATCCATATAGATGTCTTTGATATTTTCTTTAGGATATTCAAACATTAATTAAAACCAAGGCCATAGATCAATGGTTAAAGTATTTAACTGGAGGCTATGTTCAATCCTAAGAACCAGACAGATGTGACTTACTTCTAAATTATATAAAAGAGGACTGGTTTGAAATCAGGACAATAAAAATACTCTTCACCAAACAGCTGCTCTGTCTTCTAAATACTACACAAGCCACAGAGATTTATAATCACAAAAATAATTACAATAAAGAAGTTTTTTCTTCTCCATTCTGATCTTAGATTTCTTATGTGGTAACTGATAACACAATCAAAGGCTTATGTATTTCCATTGAATAGCATTTGAAAAAGTAAAAGGTGTCTCCTTAAACATACTATCAATAATAAAATTAAATGAGTTTTTGAAACAGTATAATTCTTACTGAAGAATATTTAAATTGAGGTAAATTTATATTTGTCATGCAATTTTTAAAAAAATAAAGAATGCTTACCAATATTGCTTCATAAATTTGAAAGCAACAAATCAAATTTTGAAAACTGTTGGTTAAAACTAAATCAGCTGCACATGATCAAATCAAAATCTTTCAGATTGTTTAAAAAGACACAGAACATAACATCTTACATAGTAATGCTAATTTCAAAATTATGAAAAGACAAAGCTCATATGTACTGTGAAAAAATACCAAGATAAAAATACATGCGAGAGCATTTTTTTTTTTCATATCAACACATGCAAGGCAACAGAGCTACTAAAACATAAGGGGTTACTGAATGTGAAAGAATAAGAAAAACATTAAGGAGCAAGAACAATAGAAATGTAATCAAGAAGACAGTAGATAACATATGACATTGCATTTAAGTTTTTGCTGGAAAGCATGGTACCAGAAGAGAGTTCCATAAGTAAGAAAAGAAATTGTCAACTGAAAAGTTTCAGTTACATCTTGCCAATTCAAGTGTGAATTGAGCAGACCTTGCTGTCAATCTGGTACTGCAAAAGTCCAGACACCATAGCGAATAGTTCTTCCAAACAATTACTATGAAAGTATCTATAGAAAAAGAACAGAGAAGTTACATTATGGTAGTGGGAAAGTGACCGTAGCCAAGACCAATAATATTGCTGAATTTTATCGAGAATCTCTAAATATATAGCAGGAGCAAAAAAAAATATGTGTCAACAATATTCAAAACATGGATGAATGGTAGATTTATAAATATGCAAAATAGATTTTTTTTTTTTTTTTTTTATCATATGACCCCGAGCAAGGCAATAACGCCACTGATGTGCAGGGGGCTACGTAAGAGTGAAAAGATTTGAAAAGAGAAAGCCGGAAACCACATCCTAAACAGGGAACAAGGGATGAGCCTCTTCACCTGTTCAATAAACATGGGTGGAGTGTGAACCGGGTGATAGTTTAGTCTATCTACTCCAATTGAAAAAGAAAAAAAAAAAGAGTGATTCAGGAGAGAAAAATCATCTAGTATGTCACTCTCATAGAGATTAGTATCAGCCATATTGATAGGAGGCAGGAAGAGGCTTTATAAAGTTACACACACACACACACACACACACACACACACACACACACACACACACAATAACCACTCAAAAATGGAGAGCACATAAAGAAATTCACCTTAAAAAAAATCTCCAATGAATGTTAAAATTTGTAATGGGTAAGAAACATAAGGAATCACTTATCAGTATTTTATTTTTAAAAATAATTTCAAATTCTAAAAAACAAGATTTTAATAAAACTGTTATAAAACATAATCTTGAGCAAGTTATACATACTGTAAAAACATGAGGCTATGTTAGCAGGAAGGAATTATTTTAAAATTGATTTATCAATTAGTATTATATTTATTGACATATAGCAGATGGCCAGATAAATAAAGTAATATTCATTTGGGATGTTAAAGTTCTAATTTAGATTACAACCTGGCAGTGATAACTGTGTCATCTAATAAAAAATTGAAGAGAGAAATACAAGCAGAAAAGGAAGTAACATTTAACCAGTACATTGAATATATTTTAATTCATACAGGTATACATTTCAAAGATAGCTACAAATAAATGAAATTTTAATCAAATGATTCACCAGTAAACTATATAATCTTTATTTTACAAAAGTGGATACTTTCAAATTTTCTCAATCTTACAGGGGATAAGAATGGTGAAAAATGCTTTTCAGAAAGTAGGCATAATATTAAGAGATTTGAAAATGTCCTTAGAAACAAAGAAAAGAGTGCTATATCTCATTTCCTATATGGCATCTTGCAACTGAACATACCTAAAGTAACAGAGATGTAGTTCTACAGACAAATATTGAGAATAACATAAGAGCATGCGAGAACCAAAGGATTTTAAAGAATATGAACTACAAAGTAACTACTGCTAAAAATCAGAAAAGACAGTTGGATTTTGGAGGGAAAAATAATTAAGAAAGAAGGCTTCAAGATTTTAATTACAGGACACAACAAAGCAGTGAGAAAACAACAAGTAACCAATTTAATTTTCAGTAAGTAAATGAATGGTAGAACAAGGACAGTAAAAGAGCAAGAGTAAGAAAAGACAGGAAGTTATACAAAACCATCATAGCCCATATCCTGAAAGAAGTGTTGTTTTTTTGTTGTTGTTTTTTTTCTAGCTCACAAGAAATACCCATCACAACACAGTATTTTAAATGATCTACAATAGAAAAATGTCAGTCCTCTTGCACAAAGAAATACAAAGTTATTTTAGAAAAAAAGAATCTTATTAACATGACAATAACTTCCAGATGACATTTACAAAAAGGATAAAATAGAACAAGATTGTCATCTGAAGTGTGATCTATTTAGTACCAGCAGATAAGGTTCAATCAAATCAAATTCCATCAGTCAATCAATCAATTATTGATAATCTGAATAAAGAATTTAATCAGATGAAAATTACAAATATCATGTCAAATGAATAAAATTTTTGAGAACTAAATTTAATCTATCAAAACAAAATAAAAAGTAGAATGTAAATAAAGCTGCAAAATAAAATTTACATGTCATCAGGATAAACAGAAAGTATGTGGATACTTCAATCTGGATCAGTAACTGGAGTACATGACTGTAATTCAATATGAATCAGTAACAGGTGCAAAGTGAATGGACTTTAATGTGGATCAGTAATAGGAGTAAAGTGAATGGACCTCAATTTGAATCCATAATTGGGATAAGACAAAAAAATCATTTCTTAGCACATTTTTTTATAAAAGTAAAAAAGCAAATCATAAACAAAGTATGACTTTTAAATAAACCAACTAGAAAAAGTAAAACACAGCCATTTTCCTAAATCAATGAAAAACAAACATAACCAGTATAATAATTCAACATTATTTTCAAATATGATGATCAAGACCTGATGCCTGGCATATGAATTACATTAACCAAGAGGAATATTTTTCATTCATCACCACTTACCTTCAAACAAACTGTCTCCATCCTGGGAAATGAAACTTCCAACAGTAAAATATGATCTCGAATAGAAAAGTGACAACAAAACACTGTGCTCAACTAAGAAAATAAAGGCATAAAGATACTTGTGGGAATCTGTGGCTTCACAGAGTAAATGAGTAGACCTAAATATCATGTGTAGATAAGAGTGGCTGTACATGAAATGAGAGTGAAGCATATTGCACTAAGAAGGTCAAAATGCAAAGTAACAAGTGGATATCAGAAAGAACAACAATAGGTAGCAACACCCACCCAGCCATTTCACTATTTCTCCTCTTCCACCATCACCTACAACACATCTAAACAACTGATTAGCAATAGTGCTGGAAAATGCAAGGATGAACAAAACTAGCCACACAACCTCAAGGCAAAAAAAAAATAAATAAATGAATAGTAATTATATTTTTTTTCCTTTTCTTCTAACTCCCTTATGACCATTCATGAAGTTCTTCATTTTTGTTGTTTTCCCTTTGAAAGTGGTTTTAACATGAAACTATTGTTCCAATTTTTATCAGCTGCTTGCAAATAAATAAATAAGATTATCTCCCTATTACTAAAGAATGGGTGCCAACACAAAATTTGCAAACTCAGTTTGCAAAAGAAAAGTTTAGAGTAACATTTTTCAAACCAAGTTAGAATGAGAATGAGAAAGAGAAAAAGAAATTGTGGCAGGTGCCCATTACTTGATACTTTTATTAACACTTAAAAAAAAAATTATAAAGAGATTTTTAAAATAAAATGTTCAATTTTCTTCTGTAAACTGTTATGGCATTTTAAATAATAAACAATTGCTCAAGAGTACAAATGTATGCAATAACTTTTTGAAAGAAAACCATATTGAAATAGCTTACTTTCTTTTATATATATATATATATATATATATATATATATATATATATATATATATATATATATACATTCATTTGAAAATAGGTTATTTCTGTCAACTAGGTTTCAACCTTTTGATATCTTCAGGCGATGACCGAAAGCTTATATATATATATATCCTATGTCTATGGCATGACTCGGGGATTCATGCATTATGCAATCATTAGGTGCATATTTTAAACTGACAGTTTAATAGGTTTTAATTTAAGTTCACTCAATGTTCATAGGAATTAAATCTTTCAAAAGTTAAGTTACTACTTTTTTAATAACAAGATTAAAAATTTAAATATTCTACAGTTACATGTGGATAAAAATTTAAAATAATAAAATGCAGGAAGAAGAAATCAAAGGGGTGTAAATCATGAACCTTAAAAACTTAAATATTCAAATATTACAAGTGCATAAAAATGTAGGGAAAATTAAAATTAAATTACCTTCAATCTGAGCAATGGCCTGCACAAAACATACACTAAAAACTTTTTCACATAAACAGAAAATCACCAACAACCTACACAAATGTATACAATTTTGTTTAAGTACCAACTCAGGCAATAAGGACATTTTTGACAATTCTAAAATTAAATACATTAAATGCTTTAGAAAAAAGTAAACTTAATACAAGTTTAATATGCCATTAAAAACAAGGTAGGCAGAAATAAGCAGAAATCACATAAAAACACAACATTATTTGGTTTAACCCACTCTTCAGTTGTAATGTCCAACTCAGAACTAACATTGGTAAACTATTCCTCAATTCATAAACATTTCTACCATTCAGCCACAGTAAAAAAAAAATCTTCAACAAAAACAATGTCAAAGTTAGTTATAGTGGCAATAAAAACAGATAAATACATTTCACAACATAATACTAAGATATCAAATAAAAAATATTTGGCCCACATAAACAAAATTCATCAGCCAACTAATAGCAAAAATGACCCTCCTAAAAATAATTGCAACTGCCAAAAAAAATAAAACTTGTCCACTGAATGGCTAATGTATGTCCGAAAGTATTGTTTATAGAGTTCGGGCTCATTTGGATGATAATGATGTTAAATTTTACTTTCGAAGTACTTCTAACAGGTGGAAGATAAGATTTAACAACCACATAATGTCTTTAAACAACAGTTAATATAGCAAAAGTATTGCTTTATCCATACTTTATTGGAAATTAAAAAACAACAGTAAGAACCCAATTATGACCTGGAATATTATGCAGACCAATAAATGTAACACTCTGTTTAAAATTTAAAAAAAAAACAAAAAAAAAAAACAGGTCATCTATTTCAAATACAGGTATCCACTCAAATTAATATTTTGTGGAGGTTATAAATGAAAGCAAAGAAAATTAATGGAAACTTTTTTTTAAATGCCATGTGTCTTCATGGCATAGGTGATCATGACTCTCTACAGATTTCTTTTGTTATTATGACTGAATTAACATGAATTCTTAGGGAAAAGATAGTGGAATGGTTTCCCATTGACTTCTCCATAGGCTGAACAGAGTTTTCCTTCATCTTGATTTGTTTCCATTAAAAGATAAAGAGACCTATCTACCCTGTTATTTAATCCATTACTGATGGAAGAAGATCCAGATTCATACCTTTCCCATGGGCCCTTGCACAAAACTAAATACAACAGTCAGTCAGTTAAGTGCCATACGTGATACACACTTGGGCGATCATTTCTCAAAGGGTCATGACTGACTGGGCAGAAGATTATCCCACAGTAGGTTGCCATTGCTTTCTGCGGTAGACTGGTTGCTGACCAAGGCTACAGAACCCAATCTGTCGTATTATTTAACCCATAACTGGAGGGAAGAGCCGGATTAATACCTTTCCCAAGGGTATTTGCGCATAAGTGAATGCAAGGAATTTGACTGGAATTCGAACACGGCTTCCCGATTTCTCGTTCCGAGCCGATATCCACTGCACCATGACGCACAGATGTTATTTTTAACTATTTCTTATTTTTAACTATTTCTTCCTTCTATGAGCTATGTCTTTTCAGGATGTTGGCAATCATGATTCTCCACAATTTCCTATCTCTTGTAGCTCTTAATAAATTTTATCTTTCTGCTATCTCTCTTAAACTTTGTCCTGCCATCCGTTTACTCAAGCTTGCTAGGAAGGTTATGTGTGTTTTTTCTCTCTCCCTCTTGTCTTCAATATAACCTGTGAGTTTAAATTTTCCAAGCTATCTTTCCTCATTATGTGCTCTAAAAATCTAAACTGTCTGATTTTAAGTATAAGTGACCTTTCTGTTTCCATTTTCTCTAAAATTACATCATTGCTCATATGTTCAATTCATAGTATTCTCTGTATCCTTATATAGAATCACATTTCTGCTACTTAAAGTCTCTTCATTTGTGAGGAGATTGTCCAGCATTCACTACCATATAACAGAATGGATATGATGTAACAGTTCAGTATTTTTTTTTTTTTTTGTTTATATAAAATGTTTCAATAATATGGACAAACTATTCTATAAACATTTACAGTATTTATTAATGTACAATCTATATAAAACTAACTTCTAATTTCTGTTTGTAAAACAAAATATGAATATATTTTATTTTCATGCATGACCTACATAAAAGATTAGAAATGTTCAATTTTCAGTTTGCTCAACATTCTATCATTAATTCTAGCAAAAAAAAACAAAACAGTTGTATTTCCTGGGTGATTGTGGTGCAGTGAAACAAGAAACTGGGGAGCCAAGTTCAAATTTCAGTTGAATTCCTTGCATTCACTTACACACAAATGCCCTTGGGAAAGGTATTAAACCATCTCCTTCTTCCAGTTATGGGTTAAATATCAGGAGAGATTAGGTTCTATAGCCTTGGCTAGCAACCAGTCTACCGCAGAAGGTAATGGCAACTTACTGCGGGATAATCTTCTGCTCAGTCAGTCAGGTCTCTTTCAAGACATGATTGCACAAGCGTCTATCACGTATGACACTGACTGACTGATCACTTATGTAAAGAAAAACTTTAAACTGGGGTAACTGTACATAGCAGGTACTTTAATGATACAAGTAAACCATAATATAACAATCATCTATTTTTGCTTTTAATTCCAATACTGAACATATTGAACAATACTCAAATAAATACAGAAATTTCATATAAGCCCCAAGAAAAATGTTATACTCAACATTTTAATATAAGTATAAGACTGCTGCAAAAGAAGACAAATGACATTTAAGATGATAATTTAAAAAGGCAGGTTATCAGAATAATAATGTTCTCTCTTTCTCTCCAAATTAGAACAACAACTTGCAAATGGCAAGCAGAAATAATTTGACATTAAATGTATTGATCTCTTGAAGACTGATTGATTTGTTTATTTATGGCTTAACATTTTGCAGTTCATTTAAAACCAGAAAATATTTTGAGATTGTAAGAATCTTATTGGAGATGATAATGATTATACTGATACAACTAATTAATCCATAATTGGGGAGAGAAGAAATGGATTCATATCTTCCCAAAGTGTATTTGTGTGAAAGTGAATATAACAAACAAAACTAGAATTAGAATTTGACTCTCCAATTTCCAACCATTATCCATTACATCACTTGCACATACAAGTTCATAGCACCTGATATTCCCAAGTGGTTATCCATCTAGGTTCTGACCAGGTTTAATATTGTTTAACTGAGGTGACTACATGAGAACTAGTGTTTCAATGCAATATAGATGTATGCTGATCCCTGTAAGAAAAAAAAAGTCAAGTTTACCATCACTTGTGCAGATAGAACTTTAAAACAGCAAGCTGAATTTAAATTGAAATAACCAATATCTAAAAAGAAGTTGTTGTCCAGTAAGCAGAAAGTCATCTTTACTGGTCACTTGCTAACCTATAAAAGATTAAAAAACACTCAAACGAACAAACAGTAAAAATATCTGTCTCTTTTATATCAGTCAGTCAGTCAGTCAGTTAAGTGCCATACATGATACATGCTTGGACGATCATGTCTTTAAAGAGACATGACTGACTGGGCAGAATATTTCCCCACAGTAGGTTGCACTTATTTATTGTAGTAGACTGATTGCCGACCAAGGCTATAGAACCCAATCTGTCCTGTTAAGTATAACCCATAGTTGGAAGGAGAAGAGACAAATTAATACCTTTCCCAAGGGTATTTGCATGTAAGTGAATGCAAGGAATTCAACTGAAATTCTAACTCGGCTCTCCGATTTCTCGTTCTGAGCCAATATCTATTGCACTACAACACACACAGCAGATACTGAGAAAGAGCCACAAACAAGTCGACAGTTCAGCTATGAAGTGAAAGAGAGAGATTTTTAATGAAGTCTCAGAAATACACAAGTTGTTGAAAATACAGCTCCATGGGATTAACTATTCCTAGGTATTATGACCATCTTAGTGTTTTAACAAGACATGAAAATAAGATGGTTAGAGAACTCTTTAACAGGGACTAGATTAATACAAGTAAATTTCATAGCCAATAATAATTTTATCTTTAAAAAGATTTTTAAAAATCAACTGCTAAACTTCAAGGTGTGAGCAGGTGCTAAAATGTTCTGATACTGAGTCAATTTTGCAAATCTAAACAAATGACAAAACAAACTTGTTTTTAAGCGATTCTTGGCCCAGGCCAAAAGCTTTTTCAGCACCCCTCATTTTTGTTGAAAGATGATAGAGTTACTAAAGCAAAAACAGACAAGTATATATATATATATATATATTTTAAAGAAAAGAAATGCAAATTAAACAAACCTGGTTGCATAAAACTTGTTTTTTAAATTAAGAAAGACTTAATTGTTTATAAAGCATACACACAGTTCATTGACTGTAAACAAAAGTCATTGTAAAAAACAAGTAAGCTGTCTTGTATTCAGGGAAAAACAGCATTACTGCTAACTTTATAAAAAAAAAATAGTTACCATGAAATTGAAAATAAATATATCTAAAAGAATGTCTTGTTTATATCCCAAATTAAGCTTCTACCGTATTCTGCACATCAGTGGCGTTACCGCTTTGCACAGGGTGATATGATTAAAAAAAAAACTTTTTGTGTTAAACTTTACACAATGCACAAACCAACATTTTTTTTGATAAAACAAATAAATAAAAATAAAATCAGAGTCATCATGAACAGTTATAGAGATGTAGAGGCTCATCCCTTGTTCTCTGTTTAGGATGTGGTCTCCGGCTTTCTCTTTTCCAACCTTTTTACTCTTTTCTTTTTTATTTTTTTCAATTGGAGTAGATAGACTAAACTATCGCCCAGTTTGACACTCCACCCACGTCTATTGAACAGGTGTAGAGGCTCATCCCTTGTTTCCTTGTTTAGGATGTGGTTTCCGGCTTTCTCATTTCCAATCTTTTCACACTTACATAGCCCCCTGCACATCAGTGGCGTTACCGCTTTGCACAGGGTGATATGATTAAAAAAAAAAAAAAAATCATTTTCTATAACTGTGTACGAGTATTCATTAAAAATAAATAAATAAATCTGAGAGATAAGTGAAATAAAATTCAAGATTAAACAACCAGGTACTGTAATTCAATATAGAGTTCAAATTTTGCATCAATTAATTTCCTTCATATGTAAATAATTGCCTAATTATTCTGAATATTATACCAGAGCTAAAATACTAAGCAGCATTTTTCTTTTAATTAAGACTTCAGAAAAAGAAATGGAGGTAATTCCAAGATAGAACACCATTAATGTGTTTTGTTTTTTTTTTCAAGAAAATTCACTGCCAAAAACATTTAGATTCAACCTTTTGCAAAACAAAGTCAGTAATTCAGTTTTTCAACATAATTATAACATTTTTTTTCACTACATCTACAAATATGATTAAAGAAACTGAATTTAAAACACCATTTACAATATCCTTTATTCTATTCTTCTAGGTATCTCAGACATTATATTTTGACATACATGTTTTGATTTGTAGATCTTCAATTCAACAACAGTCAAGCTATAAGATTTCTCTTAACTTCTAAAATTCCCAATCATAATCATTATAGATTGATAGTATACAAACCTTGAAAGCAATATTTATGAGTTATTCTAACACAATTTCTCTGTCAATTTATACTTCATGAAGTCTTAGACAATATTTTGTGAATAATTCTAGCAAACAAAATTATTCCTTTAGGAAATTCAACAAAGATATACAGTTTTGTTTGCTTTAACAAAAAATGATCAGAAATGTAAAACGATGCCCAACTAATAAAGTAAAAGTCTGACACAGAATGGGGAAATCAGCAAAGCAAGTTCAAATTCCAGCCTAGTCTATTAAGTTTACTTTACACTATTGTTCTTGGGGAAAGACATGAATCCATTTCTTCTTTCTTCTCCCATTTAGAGGTTAAATAGCAGGTCAGTTTTGCATGGTAACCAATAATATTATTATGAATTCTAGACCATGAACAAGGTAACATTATCTTTTTGCCAAGAATTGAAAGCAATTCACAAATAATAATAAAGATCTGTGGAGAGTCATGATCGCCTACATTAAGAAGAGAGAAAGACTACTCTAAATCTAAAACTATGAAGAAGTCAATGTGAAATCACTCAATCATCTTTCCCAAGATATCATGGCAGTTCCAAAAAGAAAGTCATCAAGAGCTAGAATCACATGTTTGAAGTGATCACTAGTGATGGCAACATTATGTCTTCATTCATCTTCCCACAGGGCCTCAAACTCATCATGGATATCTACATCAAATAGAGACTAACAAAACTCCTTATAATGCCAAAGATGAACTGAAGGCAAGAATTATGGCAGCATTCACCAACTGAAACAAGGAGACCATCTAGAAGAGTTACAGGAGGTTCTAAAGTTAGAAGGCTATGGTCAAAGTCAATGGTAATTTTATTAAATAAATTTACCCCTTAGTATTTCAAGATATTTTTGTGCAATTTTAGTAAATATATCTGTTAAAATGAAATGCCAATGTTATTTTTATTTTTGAGTAATTTAGACAACAATCTATCCAACTAACCCAGTATATACAAAGAAAAATAATTCCCTAAGATTGAATTTATTTTATTTATTTTTACTCTAATTTTAGCTGTAGACAAATTTATTTTGAGAATGTACCTTTTGCTGACAAGGATTGCAGCCTTTTGTTTTGTTGGCTCCCTAATGTATATTTATTATATCTATGCTTGAGAGAGAGAGAAATTAAATTTAGCCAGAATCTTTAAAGATTAATTCTTTGTGTAAGAATGCATAACTGAGCAAATAAGAGTTTAATATTCAGCAAAGAAATAGGTCATTCGTCATCATCATTTATCCATCACACCCAGATGGTGCCTAGGGCAGCAACTTTTTGTTGCTGTTTCAGTAACAAACTGTCCTTTACGGGGCAGGCTTGTTAGCCCTGCACCCAACCCCCAAACCTGGAGGACCGGTGGACCATACTTGGTCCTTACATTTACAGCACCTGGTATTCCCAAATGGTCACCCATTTAAGTACTGACCAGGCTCAATGTTACTTAACAAATAGGTCATTAACACTGTATTATGTTTTCGCTTAAATGTTCCTCACCCCATTTATTTTAATTTTATTCTTAAAATAAAGAGAAGATGCTATCCAAATATTATACTCTATCCAATAATTGGTATTTTAGCTGGAAAAACCAAGGTGTATAGCTATTTTTGGGGAATTATCAAGAAATAATAGCATCTGATAACCAAGCACTCATCTTAGGAAAAAAGTAAATTTAAAAGAACCATGTTGACTTGTTTAAAGGATTTTCTAGCACTATAACTCATCTATGAAATGTGAATAGTAAACTTAATAAAAAAAATAGAAAATTGCCTATGTAAAATGAAAATCTTGTGGACAGGCAAATATGATAATTTCAGGGACATCAACAATTTGTATACCTCATATAGACTAATTATGTTTTTAGGAAAACATTGTGAACAGCGGAAAGAATTACCACCCACAAAGAAAATAAAAAATTAAAAAGAAAAACACACTTAAATATATGGAATTGTGTTTTTTTTTTTAGTTTTATATATATATATAGTTATGTGGATTAATAAATATGAAAATTCACACATGTATAAAAAATATTATTCATATGTTGATAAAACAGTGCTCAATGTAGTATAAACAGAGCTATTAATTATATATAATAAATATATATATTGTCCTACATCAGTTGCACAACTAGAAGTTTCATGTGTTATGCAATCATAATATGCAACTGATGATTGTGTAACGCATAAAACCCAGAGTCATGCCACTGATGTAGGATATATATATATAGATATATAGATATAATCTTAAAATTTCAGGTTAGATTACATCAAAAAATCACATCCTTAAGAAAGAACAAAATTAAAATCAGTTGACATCAAAAGAATAATTTTTATATCTGCTTTTTGATGTCTCAAGCAATATATGATAACTGTTAATAAATTAAATTGATTTATCTCACCTCTGATGACCAGATTTCTGCAAAACTTGAAGTTTTTAAATATTGTCAAGTCTGAGTTTCAAAATTTCTCACTCATGAGAATGATTGCATTGTTTAAAGTAAGTCTATTTTATTGTCTTATAAACACTTATTTATAGATGCAAGCTTTCAATTATTTACACTGTTTGGACTGTTGTTCCCATCTTTATTGAGATGTTTACAACATTTTGGCCATTGTTTAGGTGCTAGGAATTTTGATCACTGGGGTATATAATTCTCATTCCATATGCAATGCCTCTTCCAAATGGCATGTAGTTGAATAAAAGGTTTGGTGCAAAATTCCTAGCACCTGAAGAAGGCTGGAGCATACAATGGCTGCAATGTCATAAACACGACAATAAAGATCAGAACAAAATAGTCCGAACAGTGTAAATAATGTAAATACTACCTCATCTCAAAAGTATAGACAAATGCTAACTTTCAAATTTAAAATTTTTCCTTCAGGTTCTCTATAACAGGAAAAGCAAAATATTCAATGTTTTTTTATGTTATCACTTCAGTTCTATATAGATATTCAAAGTCAATAATACAATTTAAATAATTTCTATATAAAATACCAAATATATGCATTTATATCATTAAGGACATTAACAGTAATTATGAATATTAGTTTGTTCATATTTATACCTGTGTGTGTGTGTGTGTGTGTGTGTGTGTGTGCATATATATATATATATATATATATATATGTATGTATTTCTGGTGTTAATAAAACAGTGTTGAATGTAATATAACAGAACTATTAAGTATATATTAATAAATATATATATTATTCTATGTCTATAGCATGACTCAAAGTTTTATGCATTATACAATCATCAGGTGTTTATTATGAACTGACCATTCTGGGATTTGAATTTTTAATTCTCATATTGTTCATGGTAGTTATATATTATAATGCTGGGATGCTTTTTTTTTTAATTGTATTATTTGAATTAAAACTTAAACATGAAATTAATAAGTAAAATCTTATTAATTAAAATTTAATAGGTAGAATATTTTTAGGGCAGAGGTTATATGTATTGTGCCTAAGGGTCAAGGGGGAATACTTGTTTCTAATTTACGGGAAAACAAATGACATTAATAATGAAAATAATGTAAAAAAGGTTTACCTAGAAGAATCTATATTAATCCGGGTAAACATATTTGAGAAGATATTTATTTCTATGCTTGCATATAATCAGCAATTCACTTCTTTTGTTTAGTAAATTAGAATTATTTTGGTGTTTTAATTTAACACATTTTTCTAAAAAGTACAAGTTACATCTATTTCCTATTCCATTATAAGATTTAGTTTTTACAATGATATCCCAGATAATAATTGGGTTTTGTTGTTTTTTAATTGCCAAAAATATTTTGAGAGAGGGCAGTGCTTTTATTGTATTTACACTTGCTTAAAACCATTTGATGATTGTAGTAACATTATTTCCATTGGTTTTCAGTCGAGCCAAAATAAAATTTAACACTGCCACCAGAATGGATGCTAGCACTGTAAATCATACTTTCAGTCATGCACTGGTTGTTTAGTGGGCAGATCTTATTTTTTTGACAGTTTCAATTATTTATAGTAGAGTTACTATTATTTTGTAGGTTGGACGTGTGTTTATTTAATATCATACTGTTATGTTGCAATATATATTTATCGATGTTCTTAATGTAACTATATCTAACCTTAACATTGTTTTTTGTTGAAAATCTTTTTTAGTAGAGGGGAATGGTTGAAATGCTTGTGAATTGAATTTAGGAAAATTCTTCCGATGTTTGTTTAGACATTACAAATGAAAGCTGGTTTAAACCATATGACTGTTTTTATCTGAGTATTCTAAACTTACATTGTGGTTACTTTTTTCTAAGGCCTTTATATACTTTTTTGTTGTTGTCAAAAATTTCCTTATTACAAGAATTGGTAGATAATCTGAATTGGATTGATTTATGCAAGCTATCTAGAATTCGATGGTGGTCGTTAGAATCTTTGTTAATGTATTTGTGGTTGTATGAATCTTTGGTATGTGGTTTATACTAAACATTATTCAGGTAAATGGTTACATCAAGGAAGTTGATCACTTTGACATTCATGGTGATAGTAATATTTAGTTCATGATCATTAAAAGTTTTTATCAAGTGCTTTCTTAGTTGATCTGATTGTCATGGACCTGTTTTTCAGAGAAGGATTATTTTATCATCTTTATATAGTTTGGTGATTTTTATTTTGAAAATGAACCTTAATCTCCATAGAAATAGTATGCAAAACATTTCACAAGCCTCCACAGAGCCATACACATCTATAAAATGCAGAAATCTGGGTTATTTCTTTAAATCCACAGGCAGCCATGATGAAATAGTATAGGTTTTTGTGCTTGCTTGATTATATTTTTGTCTCAGTCACTAATGGAGCAATAATTTATTGCTAAATTTAAGGCAGCCATTAGTAGTTTTTCTGTGATGAACAGGAAAAACTCACAAATATCTAACTGCATGAATGTGTATTTCTTTTATTTTTTTTTATTTTTTTTTTGACCATTTTATTGCTTTGACCATGTTTCTCCTCTGGTTGATTCATAAGGCATTTTTCATGTATTTGCATGCTCTTTCCAGGATGATTTTACTGATTTTAAGAATATTGCTTTTAGATGGATTTTGTAGTCAGTATTGTGGATTGAGTAGGCAATTTTCTTTATGGTCTTTAACCCTGATGAATGCCTTTTGCTATATATATATGTACATATGTAATCCGCAGACAGTCCTGTTTCACTGTATCATAGCTCATCAGTACAGCTAGAAATCCAATTGCTTCCAGCCAGGATTGAAACCAGACCAATTTGACATAAGTCAGAGATTCTACCTCTAAGCTATCAGTGCATGGCGGAGAAAGGCAGATTTAGCATGTTATATACACAATGTAGACAAATGAAAGTGGTCAAGAGTGTTCGATTCATTGCTGAAGAATGATGTGTAAATAGCAGTGACTAGCTAATGTTTTTAAAATTTGCCATTCCCCCAAATTGCTCAATCGATGAGCAAAATGATTATTTGGCTTTTCACTTGTTGGAGTTATTCACAAGAGTGAGTTGTGACTGTAGAAAAAATTTTGAAATTTGAAAATATATAAATAAATAAGCATTCATAAAATAATGAAATAGACTTTTTGTAATCAATACAATCATTCCTATTGAAGATCCTGCTGAGTGAAATTACAATGAGTTTTGTAATTGAGTTGGTATCAATAAGCATTGAACTTTATTCTTTCTGAGTCAATAATTATTGTTCTAGTCAAAAATCAAGCATTCTATTATCAGAAATTCTGTTCACCTTGATATACATTAAATTATATAATTTTACATATATCAATAGTTAACATTACTATGTGTGTAATTAAAAAGCACAAAAAAATGTTCCAAGGCAGAACTATCAGTAAGTTTTTCATTTCAACATATAAAAAGTCATTCTAAAAACAAATTGAGATGAGATTAGATTCTCAGCACTGTTATCTACAAAACAATTAAACTGATTACAAAGTTTTATACATGTCATAGATGAAGTGATTGACAAAGGTAAACTTCTACTCTACAGAGGTGTAATTAAAGATTATATATATATATATATACACACACACACAAATTCATTTTACTCTATATGTTCAATCAAAGGTATGTATTATTTGTCATCAGATAAAAAATAAATAATACAAGATCAAAGCATTATATTGCAAAAACTAGAACATGTAAGATGGTGAAATTAACATCACCTTATTTTTTTGTGTTTCAAAATAATGTGTTTCAATAAATTGACAATTTTTTTGTATGTATAAATAAACATGTTTCTCACAAGATTATATATTTTACTTAGTAAGCAAATTCTATCTTTAAAAGACAATCCTCATTAACAATTGAATATTTTTATTATTCATGATAGAAAAAAGAAAAAAAATTAATCTGCCAATTCTGCGAAAAAAAAAACTTGTGATAAATGTGCCAAAGATGTAACAAGAATCAATAGCATGGCATACAGATTGCTATAGTACTGAGAAGCTCAACAAATGTATAAAAACAGCATTAACATGGATATATATATATATAATTGAATATACATGTCTAAACAAAGAATTAAGAATCTTCAAACATGGATCTACAAATTTGACTAAGTAGTTTTCTTTCAAATTGAAAGAAATGAATTACGAAGATTCTTTGCAAATAACTTTACACAGAATATTTTGTGCATCTTCTTTACAGTAGAACTGAATGAATTGCATTAGTATACAAACAGAAGATGTGATATGGATGCTGATTTACATGATACAAGTTTACATTGTTTTTAACTGTGTGTATGAATTGTAGTTGTTGACCTCATGAAAGAAAGCAGGAAAATAAGTTGCAACTGTTGACACATATAAACAAACTATTGCCAAATATTAGTTTTCTAGTATTGTATACTCAAATAAATACGCAAAAGATGTGAGTAATTAATTAAGTGTGAGTATTTCAGTTTCATTTGTGTAACAAACGATCAAACAACCCTAGTCAAAGGTTCAATTAAAGACTAGTTAACAAACAAGAATTGATCATATTTATAATAGTAGGTTCCAAATTAATCTAAAATCTATATTTATTAATCTCAAGCTTATTGGCTAATATATATATTTTTCTAATTTTTAAATATTGTTTTTAAGGAAGAAAAATATTGTTGATCATATAGTCTGAAATTAAGCCTCCAAAATTTCATTTTTAAGAGATATTTTCTTGTCTGTCAACTCAAAGAATATTGCATGTCTTATATGACATCACTAGATGGTTAATATATACAAATACAAAAATTTAAATAACTGGGGCTGGTTTTGTACAAAAAAGAAAATAAAGTATATTTAAATCTATTAGCATTTCTCTACAATTTGAAAACAGAGCTCTCTCTCTCTCTCTCTCTCTCTCTCTCTCTCTCTCTCTCTCTCTCTCTCCATATAATATATATATATATATATATATAAGTAAATTAACCTAGTGAGCCAACAAACCTACCAAGGTTTTACCTAAATGGATCTTCAAGGAACATTGGCTAAAGAGGAAAATAACAACGACAAGGTAAAGGGAACTCAGTACCCATGTGACCAAAAATAAATGGAAGAAACCAAACACAAAAGGGGTGAAACTTTTATTAAGAAACCTATATAAACATAATGAAAAATAATATATATATAAAATAAATAAAAAATAAAAAGCACCAACTAGTGAAGACGGAAACCTAGACCTACTATGACAACAAAAGAAAATAAGAGAAAAGACAAACCTACCAAGCATTCCTAATTCAAAAGCCAAGACTTCCTATGTCTACACTTATTAAGTATTTCTGTTTTAGAATTCAATAAACTGTTTGTGGGTTCAAACGATACTATAGCAAGTTTTTCTTCCCCACATAACCTGCAAAATTTCTGGCCAGCTTTGAACATCTTTTTAATATTTCCCATTTTAAAATGGGGTCTATGTTCAGTTTTTGTTTAAATTGACTACACGTAAGTAGAAAGAGTGGTGCTGTGTTTATATTTTTCATTGTTAAAACTACTGGTATGGTTATAGTATTGTTTTTTAAAACTGTCTTGAGTAGCACCTAAGTATGTTTTGGGTTCCAAATCTTCTATGCTTTTATAAACTTTAACCCAGTAAATGACACAATCTTGTTGGCATTTACCCTGTAGTGAACAGTTGTTCTTATTTCTACAATTACAGTTAGTCATACCTACATTAGTTTTATCCATAACTTTAGCCTTATACTGATTTTTCCAATATTTGGCATACAACAATAACTGAGTTTTACGTTATTTCTATTGAATATTTTGTATAACTTATCTTCCTTATTAAAATTTTGCTTTAATAAAATGAAAAATATTTTGCCAATTTTGGTTTTAACAGCCAAATTAAATAGTGGATTAAACCAAAGGATGTGCCTACTTCTGTTTTTACGCTTGCCTCTTTTAATATCGGTATACACCAAACTATCTGTATATCCACTTTTAAGTAGTGCATCCTGATATAATTTTTTATGATTGTCAAAGATAACTTTACTGGAGAATTGTTAGACAATCTATAGGAGATACTTTTGGTAATACCCCGCACAATGTGGGTAGGGCGGTTGGATTTAGTATTTACGTATAGCAGGTTTTGGTTCTCTTTCATATAAGGGGATACTGTTCCATTTAAAATATTTAACGTTATGTCCAAATAATTTACTATTTTTAAATTACTTTCAACTTCCACATTGAAACTATATTTTTTAAAAAACCAATGGAGTTTTTTCCGCAAGTTGTCACATTTTTGGGAGTTACTATTATCAAATATTATTAAACCGTCATCACGGCACAACACGGTTCCCTGAAGATCTGTTTAGATAAAACCTTGGTAGGTTTGTTGGTTCACTAGGTTAATTTACTTATTATGCTCTGCTTAGGTATTGAGCGCTTTTTTTGTTATTGATTACTCGTCTTGTGTTTTTTCTTTGGCTACATACTGACTCGGTCCAAATCGTTTTGGCTGATGTTCATGTGCTTAGCTCTCTTTTTTTTTTTTACAACCATTTTTCCTTCCGCGTATATATGCAGTGGGTTTTTTGAAACGAGTATAGTGATAAGTTTGCATTTATATATGAGAGTGTAAAAAGAGTTTGTATGTGTTTGTTTATATATATAAACACATACACAGTCTATATATATGCTCTCTCTCTCTCTCTCTCTATATATATATATATACACACACACACACACACACACAGGTTGACCCAAAAAATGGAAACTTTTTAACAATCCAATAAAACCAAGAGTGATGGAAAAAAAATATTTTATTCAAAGTAAACCTTAAAACATGCCATTTAAGAAACAATGATGGAATTTTCATTTTTTAAAAATTACGTCCTGTAGATGGCGTCCACCTGTACGAATGCATTCTTGAAATCTGCTGTTGAGATTCCTCATTGACCGCTGCAACATCTCAGATGGGATACTGTGAATTTCATCCTGAATTCTGTTTTAACTTGGTCGAGTCGTGTACACTTTACTCTTGAGATAGCCCCACAAGAAAAAATAACAAACAGACAAAATCTGACGATCTAGGGGGCCATGGAGCATTACCAAATCTTGAGATCACACGGTTACCAAACAATTCTCACACAGCCTGCAATGATTACCATGCTGTGTGTGATGTCACTCCATCCTGTTGAAACCATTTCCCTTGGACATGTGAAAAATTGTTCAATTCAGGTCTCTCCATGTAACAATTCACAGTGACAGTAACTGAGATCCCCAGTTCATTTTCAAAAAAATAAGGTCCAATGATCTCAAGTAATGAAACAGCACACCATACTGTCACCTTACTAGCATGTAAAGGGCACTCATGAACTTTATTAGGATTTGTATCTGTCCAGTAACAGTAGTTCTGCTTATTCACATAACCTGTGAGATGAAAATGGGTCTCATCTGACATCCATAGACTTGCTTAGAAATTCATCTTGATACATGGTTACTGAAATGGCAGAGTGTACTTTCTGAGGCAAATGTTTTGCAGTGCTGCCACTTGCTCATGTCTACCAATACACACTTCAAAAATTCCTGTTTTTTGGGGTCACCCTGTATATACACATATATCTATATTTATGCTCTCTCTCTCTCTCTCTCTCTCTCTATATATATATATACACAGATACATATTTAATCACACTATATATATATATATATATATATATATATATATATATATATATATATATATGTGTGTGTGTGTGTGTTGTATTTGTTTTGTTGTTGCAATATTAAAAATACTCCAAATTATCATGTTCTACTAACCTATCACTTAAGTATGGAAAGCAATATATTGGCTGTTTCAAATGCATAATAAAATCTTACACAGTGTAAGTCAATATTCTCACAATAAAATATATTAAACTACTAATATTGGTAAAAATTACAAGATATACTTATATCTGACTAGGTGAGAGGTTTGAGAAAGTTAGCCAACAAAAGTTAGATGACAATGGGGATGGCAAGAAAGTAATGTTTTAGGCTTAAATTTTTTCAGAAGTAAAATTATGAGTTCCTTTAAAGTTGTTAATGATGTCAAGATAAATATAAAGAGTATGAAAAAGAGTATATTCATTCGTAAGTTTGTTTTTCACATTCTGACTATTGCCCATCTTGCCAAAAAAAAATGGTTTAAAAAAGATCAAATAACACCCCCAAACCTCTCTAGATACAATAGAAAATGTGTGTTGTATCATTAGAAGAGACATGTGATAATGGAAAACAATATTCAAGCAAAGATTGCAGTAAATGAGCAGCAATAAAAACTCTTCTAAGTAATGTTAAGCTTGTAACAGATGAATAGTTAAAAAAAATCAATTGATGAAATACTGATGAAAGTTAGTATAGAATGTCATGGAGCCAATATTAACATAAAATTATAAAATAGTAATCCATTTAAGTACATGATATACAGTAGTAATTTCAATCTATTGTAAATCTGAATCAAAGCTAATTAAGAATTTATTGATTATTAGAACAACTGGTTTAATTATTATTCTATTCAAAGCAACTAGACTCTTTAGTTAGGATCAATGACTTAACACAAAAATTGCTGATGATCTGTATATTCAGTCTGACTTGTATAATAAAATCAATCAATCTTTTTACTATAAAATTAGTACTAGTTAACTGCTTTTGATAAGAATATTAAAGGTATATTTATATGAACAATATATGTGATTTTCAGCTTCTAACTATATTAAAATGTCGATCATAACTTGTTTCAGAGGATGATGAGCTTCACTGTTCAAACAAACTATGTACAACATGAATATTCATAAAATTCAGAAATACAGTGCAGAAACTTTATTCATGAGCCAAGTATAACAGGAAACAAGTTTCTGCAAACAGTGATTAGCTTCCTTCTGGTAAGATGAATTCATGAGGGTCACATGATGGCTGGTGAGTGACATCACTTTGTGGTTTGATAGACATCAGTTACTATGCAGACTACAAACAAGATAGACGTCATAAGCCTGTAGCAGCAGGGTGGACAAATGGAAACCATGTGGTCCTAACAAAGAACATAAAGGACACCACAAGTCAGGTCATTTTCTCTTTGGGGAAATATTCCAAGATCCTCTTAGTGCTTCCATTCACACAACTTGTTACATTCATGAGTATTATAATTTTTCTGAGTGGGACAAATAATGTGAGGTACATATATACATAGATATATATAATATTTTGCATGACATAGCAGGATATAAAATTTATTTGCAAACAATACGTACATGTCATTTCTTCCTTCCATTATATTCAATTGCTAATACCTCCTATATACTAATGCCTATAATGGGGAACTGCAAACTGGATATATTCTCTCTTTTTAAAAACCCCATTACTAGTTTTGACATAAAAAAAAATGGTATTAAAAGTCCATTATTGCCCAAAAGCTCATAAGCTTTAATTAGCATAATGTGTGCTTATAAAGTGTCATGCTATTTGCCACAACTTCTTTAGTGAATGTTTAAAAATGCTATCCAAATATAAACTGTTATATTAGTTAAAACATTATTAAACAAATCAAAATTTATCAAAGACTACAGAAATTCTGGATCATAATATTTGATAGATAAAAATAAATTCTGTGAAGGTACTTAAACAGAACATTGTGCTAGGTATCATCAAGAATGAAAAGTTTACCAACGACAGACTTTCCTTGAAAAGCAGATGACATATCCAATTAAAAATATTCAATTAAATCATAAATAAAAAATAATAGAAGTTGATATGATTCGTGCTATTTGCTTTTATTGTGAGTTTTTTTGTTTGTTTTTTTTAATGCCATGTTCCTTCAAGACACAATCATGACTTAACAGATTCCTTTCTCTTTATTACCTGTAAATTGCCCTACATTTTTGGGAAAGTGGAGTGTTTTTTTTTTCTATTGTTATCTGCAAGGTTTGAAATTCAGAATTTTTCTTCTCAAAGACTGATTACAACCCATGGCTAGAGATCCCAATCTACAATGCTATTAAACCCATAGGTGGGGATCAATAACGTGCTGTTGTAAAAAGAAGTGACATCTCATGAATATTTTTAAATACTATTGAGGTAACATGTGCCAATCATTTTCAAATCTTTGAAACATAAAAAGGTGTTACATAATAAAACTGTCGGAAAAAAATATGTCTATTTGATAAGAAAAGTTTTTCTGGTTCAAAGAAATACTGATAACTATATACTCAAAACTATATAAAGTACATATAGATTAACATTATTATGGTTTCAAAAGTGCTTTGAAGAATAAAGTACGTACATTACATCTTTTACTGAAGCTTGAAAAATATAAATATATTTTGAAAATTCCATTGTATATCAATGCAGTTTTCATCATATATATATATATATATATACACACACACACACACACACAAACACACACACACAAATTCACAATAAAGTTTCATTTCATACAAAGATGATTATTCTTTAAAAAAAATACTTCATAAATGTAGTTAACAATTCATCATCATTCATTTAATTTCCCTGCCGTAAAAGTCATTTCTATACTTAAAATATATCAGAATCAATAAGGTTTAACCAAACTGAACTTGCTTACTCTACAATGGACAATGAAAGCTCATCAAAAATAGTATAAGCAAGCATTTTTGTGACAGTGTGATGGTATGGAGAAATATGTAAAGAATTTTGCTGAATCTGCATCATAAAAGTCATGATGAAGTTGATATTTATAAAAAATTATTGTATACGTTTGTGTCTTTCTGAGATGCCAAGCATAATTTTAATTACATTTTCTAGGTAAATCACATATGCAGTAAGGTTTGATAAAATACAAGCATCAGATTATTCGTCAGGCAAATAAGAAAGATTAAATCAATACTCCCGAGAATAAAAAAATTGTGTGTGTATATATATATATATATATATATATATATAGAGAGAGAGAGAGAGAGAGAGATCATTTCAATGCCATTAAGATGCAAGGGGTTGCTAGAGTGGAAAAGAATAATAAAGCTTTAATAAGAAGGACAATAAAAGAACAGGATTCATGAGAGAAGATTGTGACTAATATTGCACTTGGATTTTTAAAGATTGAAGGTGGCAGGGAAGCAAGAAACTGGAAGAGAGTTCCACAGGTGCTAAGCATAAGTAAAAAAACTATTAGAATAGAACTTATGATTACAGTGTTGATTTCTGTGCCTATATATATATATATATATATATATGGACACTGTATTGTCACTTCACTTTTCAAATAATCTTCAAACTGTCGCCAAGCAGTGTTGATACCTACATCCGCATTATCTATATTTATAAATGTTCTGATAGTAAGTATTCTTTACCTATAAAATGAGCTAAACTTTAGATTATGTCATTTCAAAACAACTTCCTTTTTCTCAACTACAACCTCTCATGATAAAAGTCTATTCTAAATTTTTAATGCTAAGAAATAAAACCTGTGTGTGTATAGATATGAATAAAATTATAACCAAATGCTAAATATAATGGAAAATATTTAGTTAAGTAGGATTTATTAAGATTTTATTTTTATCAATGATAAATGTAATGTACCTTCTTTACTTATTACCAAATATAAAAGAAATTTCCAAATGTCTTATTAAAACACGAAGAGAATAAACTTATTGGTTTGTTCATGTAGATATATTGTCAATTTGCTTACAGTGCACATACACACACACATGTAGATACAGAAAAGTTGTCTATGGTTTTAGCATAATGTTCATAGCCTCTGATTAATGAGTCTCTGTCCCAATTGACAATTTACTGATGCTCATAAACAAAATAAAGTAATTTAAAAGCCAAAGATTAATTATTCTTGCAATGGAAAGCAATCAACCTTGGGCTTAAAAATTCTTAGAAACGCCCAAGTAAAAAAAATACTGCCGATTTCAGAGGGCCAGCAGAACATTAAACAAGAATAGAAAGTTTTTAACAATGAGGAAGTGTTTTAGCCCTTCACCAACAATAATATATATTTTAATGTATATTTTGGTGTGTTTGTGTCTCTCTCTCTCTCTCTCTATATATATATATATATATATATATATATATATGAGAGAGAGAGAGAGAGAGTGTGTGTGTGTGTGTGTGTGTGTGTGTGTGTGTGTGTGATGTCTAACTTTTAGTCGTACTAGAATTAAGTATCTTGGCTGGACAACACTAGATGGCAGTCTTTGTTATGAAAATGGTAGACTGTTATGTTTAGAAAGCCAGAATGACAGACTCCATAAAACAATAATTGAAAAAATATATTTAAAAACTCACATGTCAAAACCTAAATATAGTAAGAACTTAAAATATACTATCATTTTTGATAGTATAAGTCAGTTAGTTACCTAAATAATTTTGTCAGAAATACTTGCTGAAAAAGTTATATACAGCTCAGTCTTTTTTCTTTTAAACTAACAAAGTATTTTTCCTCAAGTGGCCTATCAAGAAATATAACATTCCTTACTTGTAGTTATACATTTCAGCTTTAAAAATAAACTGAAAGTTTATGCCATTAAAAGAGGAAACTAAAGATATTTCTTAAACGACTACCATTACTATTAGAAAGATAGGATGCCATAGGCATTTTTTATTATGCTACATTAAGAGAAATCTTTCATGTGAGAGATAGATCACATTAAAATTAAAAATAATCAAACTATATTTCTCAAAAAAGACTACCGGAATGAATCTGCAAAATGTTTCTTTTATCCTGTAATGTCAACAGTAAGATGACAAGATAGGAATTTGCATGCATTTTCAAATATTTGTGGTAATTTTTTACTTTTTTTTTTTTTTTTTTGTGGGGGGTAGGTGGATCTGTGAGCATTACAAAATTATTCTTAAAAAAAAAAATTTCAAAACCAAAGTCAAGCAAAATTTTTCCTAGCCAATTATTAAAACTCTTTTAACTATAATTTGGACATCTCTTAATTTATTATACGTATATAAGCAGCATATATAGACTTTAGAAAATAAATATTCAAACAACCCAATGGTGAAATTAACCATTTCCATACAGAAAATATTTGCCATCTAGTGATCATATAGTTAGTATTATTGTTAGTTGAAATTTAAAAATAAAAATAAAAAGTCTTTTCAAGAAAATAACTTCTCAATTTTATTCTTATTTCTCTTTCTAATTTTTATGGGAGTTTCCTAATAATTTTTTTTTTAAGGTAGTATGGAAAGTCAACATACTTATTATATCATTATTTTATTATCTAGTTACATGTGCTTCTCATTTTTGTTGTTGCCATTGGAGAACTGTTCAAATGGTTTGTTCTTTGTTTTTTTGGTAAAGCATTTTGTAATTTTGTAGTGCGAGTCTATAGGATCTGATGGAGGATTAAAACTGTTATTATATACAATATTCAGACTTTATATTGTTTTATTACATTCTGGATGAGGAGATACTTAATGATTTAATGAATAGTGGCTCTGAATTAGAATTTGAAGAGCTGAGTTCATTACATTCTCTTTTCCTCTAGCTATCGGTTAAATAGTAGGACTTGTATCTGGAAAAGAAACAGTTATCTCCAAAAAAATTACTAATGCAATAATCCCAGACAAAAGCTCAAAACTCAGAAATGTGTTTCAGCTTTAAACAACATAAAAAGAACAAATCAATCAGTACTGCATTCTAGTCAATATGTTTTTTGGTCAGTATACATTCTATATTTGATATTCTTTTGATACTGACCAGCTGAAACATATACCTAAGATCAAGAATATCTCAGCTGAAACATTGTGAGAAACTAAAAGACAGTGATGAAGACACTAGTCCACAACAATGTGTCATATTATAAACACATTTCATTTCAGAAATCCAAACAAGTTACCAGATAGACAACTTTTCAATTAGATGAAAGATTGAAAAAAATATAATTCAAAGATATATATTTTATGCTTACTGTCAAGGTTTTTAAAAAGTTAGCAAAGATGCCTACTGATTCTTGCTTATAAAATTTATTCTTTAATATATTTGTATTCATTATTTTTATCAGCATATTTTCTTCTGTTAATTGACACACAAAATTCCTTACAATACTTTGTTCCACTCAGCAGTTATATTTTTTACTTATTTTACTCTTTAAGTTTTTGAAAGAAATACAAAACTGCTCACAAGTCTGACATCAATATAATTTTGGCAGAGTAATCATTAGCAATAACTGTGTTTAGATTGATTGGTCGATTTGTTTTTTATGGTTTATCAACTTTTTGAAGGTTATTTAAAAACAAAAAAATATTTCTTAGGTTTTAAAAATGTTTTGGAAATAATCAGTTACTGATTCAAGACCTAATAATTAGCCTGTAGCTGGGGGAGAAGAGATGGTTTCATATCCTTTCAAACTGTATTTGTATGTAAGTGAATACAAAAACCCCAAATAGAATTAGAACATGACTCTTTGATTTCCAATTTCAAGCTGTTATACATTACACCATCCAAGCTTACAGCACCTGATAGTCCAAAACAATAGCCCATCACGATACTAATTAGGCTTAATGTTAGTTAACTTCAGTTATTGTACAAGAACTATTGTTTCAACATAATGTAGCTATAACCCTAATAGTGTTTAGAAAGTTGTAAGTTAAAGATTGATTTTAAAGCTCATTCCTGAAGCAAAATGGAAAATGCTAGATGGTTAAAAATATACTTTCAATATTTAAGTTTGGTTTAATGACTATATATAACTGGAGAGTCAACATCTTTTTTTAAATCCTATTTTTGTCTTTGAAACAAAATAAACAATCATTAGAAGCTTGATAATGTGGCTTAGAACATGTTAAAAATTTGCAGATGACTTGTTTCTGAGATGGAAAAAGATTATAGAAAACCTCCTCCAAATGACAATCATTCCAACATTCTGTCCGAAGCTACATTAGACTGAAAATGGTGTTTTTTTTTTTTTTTACTTTTTTTAATCACTTAAAAATATATAGACAGAGATACTTTAAGAGCTACTGCTCATTGAGTGAACCATTTTAACATTCCATCCAAAGATTGGAACAACACAAATAATTACTATTATTTTCTGAAATATAGGATTTGAAAATATTTAAATCAGCTCTAAACAGATGGTTTGTGTCCTGCAGCAGATCAATTGTCAGCAGGAAGTTCATTTCAATTTCTATAAAGAAAGCGACCAGTGAATTTCAAAAGCATTTTAGAAATATGAAAGCAGTTGAAAATAAAGAAAGGCTTTCCAAGGAAATGGAATTTATATTCAATAACATTTTAAAAAGATTAATCAAGCCATAAAGCAATCCGTAGAAAATGGTTTCTTTTAAGAAAAGTTTTGAGCCTTTTAAATATTACATGGTGACAAATCTTTGCAAATGTAAAAAAGCACTATATATATATATATATATATATATATATATATATATACACACACACATATATATATATATATATATATATATATATTAGTTATGTGAATTAATAAACGTACATATGAAAATACACACGTACAAAATATTATTCAGGTGTTAATTAAACAGTGTCTAAACAGAGCTATTAATTATATATATTAATAAATATACATATTATCCTACCTTTAGGACATGACTCGGAGTTTCATGTGTGTTGCAATTAAGAGATTATATTGCCAGTACCAACCAGTATTTAAATTTATCAAACGCAATTTTATATGTAACATTCTACCCCTATTTTGAATATATATGTGGAGCTTGTACCAATACTAACCAGTATTAGAATTTATCAAATGAAAATTACACATATGACATTCTACTCCTAATTTGAGAAATTTAAATGAATAAAAATGTGTATATACACTTACATGCAGAAGTGGGGGTCAAAAGGCAAGACAGCCCCAGGCATCCATATTGAAAGGACATCCATTCAAAAAGTGTATAGTTTATATTTAATTTGAATAAAGTATTTATTTCATGTTTCATCTGTTTTTACATATTTAAAATGTCTTCCTTTCTCATATCAGGAGGGGATCCATTCAAAGAGTGAAATAAAAATTTAGTTTATATTTAATTTGAATAAAGTGTTTATTTCATGTTTCATCTGTTTTTACATATCCAAAATGTCTTCCTTTCTCACATTTCTCAGTACTAGGCCTATAACCCTGGGCATCACCAAACATCTGCATGTCGCTGGTGTGTGTGTGCATATACATATATATATAATGTATCGAGGTAGTAGATAATTTTCTAAGCAAATACTGTTAAACATAACAGACAATGAATATCTATTATGCTTAATCATGAGCCGTTCTAAACATCGTATTTTGGCTTTAATTTCATGTAAGCCAAAAGCTTAGAACCAGCATAATAAAAAAATATCCAAATGTTGGACAATTTTTGTCTTTATTTTCACCTGAAATTCAGGCCAAAACATCATGTTTAGAAAGGCTCATGATTAAACATAGTAGACCTTCTTTGTCTGTTATATTTAACAGTATATGTTTAGAAAAAAAAAAAAAAAAAAAAAAATATATATATATATATACACACACACACACATACATGCATACATACATACACACACCAGTGACATGAAGATGTTTAGTGATGCTCAGGGCTAACTTCAATGAAACTAATATAATTTGAAGTCAAAAACAAAATAAGGATCATGGTTATGGTGATTTTCTAAGCATAGCTTAGATGTGGCACAAGATCAAATGTATGAGGCAAAACTAGTTATGTTTCAAAAACTATAATCCCTTTCTCTCTAAAATAAGTACTCAGATGACTGAATAATATAACAAGCTTCTATGAAGGTCTTATGAGAAACTGTGAAATGAAGAAAGAATTTCGTATGAAAGTATAAAGGTAGTATACAGGTTCTAATTATACTACAATATATATTTTCAGTGGAATTTCCAACAATCTTGTGTGTAAAGAATTGTCAAGGAATACTACTTGCTCTTACTGCTTGGTGAGATTAGTATGGTTGAAACCTGGGTAGTAAGTAACTGGTGAACATTTCATTCATATATACGTTTCATTAAAAATGACAGACATGGTAATATCAGTATATAATTTTTCATGTGTTCGTATAATTCTTTTCTTTTCAGAACTCAAATTATATAAGAATTGTCCAAAGCTTTTGTACTTTCAAGCACTTTTAGCTATACATTTAACCATTATCAAGAATTAATTTTGTTTTACTTGTAAATAAATATTTGGGAAGTTTATACATATAGAGTCTCGTGTATGTTAAGTTCCAAACACGGTAAGCACATTGTTCATAATTGATGTTATTAAGTGCAGGATTTCTCTATTTTATTAGTAATGCATCCATTATTTTTAGTCTTCTTTTGCATGTGGATGATGCTATTATCAATGAGGATATCACAGATAGGCCCTGGAAGATTATGTGTTTAAATGAGATTGGATAGAAATGTTGTGGGAAAGCTGAAATATCAAACTTATCATCAGTTTTGTGGTGGTGTAGCTAATGTAATTAATAATTGTAAATTAATTCTTGATAATGGCTAAAAGTATAGCTGAAAGTTCTCAAAAGTATGAAACCTTTGGACAATTCTTATATAATTTGAGTTCTGAAAAGAAAAATTTATTCAAAAACATGAAAAATTATATAAAACTTAATGATGATACCTTGTCTGTCATTTTTAATGAAACCTTTATAAAAAAGTGATTGTTGCCCAAATTTTGTTTTACTTGTAAATAAACAAGAGTAAAGTTTATGCATATAGTGGCTTGTGTATGTTAAGTTCCGAACACAGGAAGCACATTGTTATCATTGTCATAATTGATGTTATTAAGTGCAGGATTTCTCTTTTTTATTAGTAATGCATCCATTATTTTTAGTCTTCTTTTGCATGTGGATGATGCTATTATCAACGAGGATATCACAGATAGGCCCTGGAAGATCATGATGTGTGTTTAAATGAGATCAGCTGGAACTGTTATAGAAAAGGTGTAAGGTCAATCTTCTTGTCAATTTTGAGGTGGTATAGCCAATGTAATTGTTTATGGATTTGGATATTTGAGGAACAGTTCTTCAAAAGACATAAATTTATAGACAACACTGGTTCTCTGCAGTTTAGATTTTGCAGGTGAATTATTATTATTATTATTATTATTATTGATAATGAGATTGGCAGTTCTGAATTTTTTATAATAGATAATTTAATTTTCTTGTTTGAATTAGTCGGTGTTAAATAATATCGGATGATATTGCAAAGTGAAGATTCATCCTGTCTGTAGTTATTTTTCATTTGATTTTTGTTGTTTTTGTCTGCATGTTTGTGGTTGCCATTGGTTACATTATAAAGTAAAAGTTTCATATAGTAATCAAGTAAATAATTTGGAAAGCTGTTGTTGACAAGTATTTGTTTCAGATTGCATATTTGTGAATTCTCCTATGCTCTCATGAGGAAATTTTTAACAACACCAATTTTGTATCAGAGAGGACATTAATAAAATTATGGTGCCAAGAATTTTTGCTTGTGGGTTATACTGAAGTTGTGAAAGTATTATTACTAGAATCTACAAGAACATCCAGAAATGGGAGTTTGTTTTTTTTTTGGCTAAGCTCATATGTGAAATTGAGAACAGAATTTTTTTCAAAAGTAGTTTTAAGATGATCGATTTTGTTTTTGTTGTCAGCTAAAAGGAAAATATCATCAACGTACTGAGCATATATTTCAGGTTTAGTAACATTTTTAAAAACTATGTTTCAATGTGGGACATATAAAAGTTTGAGAAGCACAGACCAAGAGGATTTCTCATACTTACACCATTAGTTTAGGTGTAAATATTGCCATGATGGTCATAAAAAGGTACTTTAATGATGCAGACAAGTAAGAGTTTTTTTTTAAGTGTTTTAGAATTGATAGATGGGGATAGGATCAAATTGTTTATATACAATTAATTATTGTGTCAATCGTTTCAGCAACAGGTACATTAGTAAAAGGATTTTCAATATCAAGAGATGCAAGCATGCCATTGTCTGGTGTAGCAAAGCTAAGAATTTGAAAAATTTGTGGGTTGAATTAATACTACAATTGGTAGAAAAGTAAGGAGTGATAATATCATTACAGAATTTTGATAATTGATATACAGGTGTTGGAATCTGAAAAATTATAGGCCGTAAGGAGTATTCACGTTTATGTATTTTCACATTACCATATAAATATTCAGGTTAATAATCACCAATAATTTTGCTGATTTTCATGGATCCTACAACAGCATTGTTGGATGTTATAAGTTTATTAATGTAAGTTTTAAGAGGTTCAGTCGGGTTTCTATTTATTCTTTTGAATTTGGATCACTCATCGATGAAGTGCTACAATTTTGTGTGGTAATTCTGTTCTTAAATTCACATATGAGCTTAGCTAAAAAACAAACTCTCATTCATGGATGTTCTTGTGGATTCTAGTAATAATACTTTCACAACTTCAATATTAAAAAACCCACGAGCAAAAATTTTTGCCACCATAATTTTATTAGTCAATATCCTCTTCGATAAAAAATTTGTGTTATTAAAAATTTCCTCATGAGAGCATACGAGAATTCATCTTCCCAACTGCTTTTCTTCAAAGAAATACACAATTTGAAACAAACGCTTGCCAACAACGTTTTTCCAAATTATTTACTTGATTACCATATGAAACTTTTTCTTCATAATATAACCAACGGCAACCACAAACATGCAGACAAAAACAACAAAAATCAAATGAACAATAACTACAGACAGGATGAATCTTCACTTCATAATATCATCCGAGATTATTTAACACCAACTAATACAAACAAAAAAATTAAATAATTACCTATTATAAAAAATTAAAAACTGCTAACCTCGTACCCTGCTTTGAACTTAACATACACAAGACTCTGCATGCATAAACTTTCCACATGTTTATTTACAAGCAAAATTAATTCTTGATAATGGCTAAGAGTATAACCGAAAGCACTCAAAAGTACAAAAGCTTTGGACAATTCTTATATAATTTGAGTTCCAAGAAGAAGAAAAAATATATACAAACACATAAAAAAAATTATATAAAAAAAACAAATTATAATACCTTATTTGCCATTTTAATGAAACCTGTATAAAAGAGAGATTGTTGCTCAATTACTATATATATATATATATATATATATATATATATATATATATATTTTTTTTATTACAATGGTTTATAAAAGCATTATATCACAACACAAAAAATTTTATGTTTCAGACAATCATTTTTCTTCTTTAGGTGATATTTTGAAAACAAATGGTCACAATGATTTATTTTAGACATTATAAAATGAATTCATGGTTATTCAGAAAGTTAAGGAAGGGTGGTTGGAGGAAGTTAAACAATAGGATTATGAGTAACTTCCTCCAACTACCCCTCCTTAAACTTCTGAAGAGCCATGAATTTATTTTATATTTTCTAAAATAAATCATTTTCCCCATTTGTTTTTTTTAAATATCACCTGAATAAAAACAATAATGTTCTGAAACATGAATTTTTTTGTTTTGTGGTATGATGCTTTTATAAACCATTATAATAACAAAATTACAATATTAAACTCTAATCTGTATCTTATAAAAGTAAATGCAATGAACAGTAGGTTTTTAATCTATCTATTCTTTCACATCCTTATATATGACTCACCTCATAGGAGAAGTAGTGTCAAAACAAAATAGCTACTTTTGTAGTGATATTATAACATTTTTATGTTATATATATATATATATAATATGCAGACACCTTCCAAACATAATTAATGCCTGCTAGACTCACTCTTATATGCATGATTCAAATCTCACAAACAAACTAAAATTATGATACTCTGACACACATAAATTATACATACACAAACACTGCCTGGCAAGTCAAATGCAGGTCAAGTATGCTTAATCAATGAAAGTAATCTACACAAAAATGAAAATTCAAAAAACTTTTTCCATATTTCATTCTCTAATATAGCTTTAATAAAAGCAATTGTAAAAGTTTCCTAATTGTTCTTTATCCTGTCAGTCTGTCAGATTCCAATCTGTATTTGATCCCAATGTGTATATATTGTGGGTAGGATGAAGGATGATAGAAACCCTATGCAGTGTCTATATCATGAAGGAAAAAGACTACTACACAAGCAGAAATTGAGATATAAAGATTACATAAAAAATGCACAGGAGGAGACCAACATCATGCAAAACGATTAGGAAAACATAGTTCTAGATTTTTCACTCTGTAGGAAAGCTGTGTACAATGATAAGAGAGAATGTTTTACATGAAAAAGTCAAGAAATATTCCTAAGGATCTTGCTGATAATTTTTCTGTAAATGTCATAACAAAATTTGATCTACTGAGTAATCAATATGGTCATGTCTAAGTAGGTTAGGCCTCAAAAATCATCAAAGACACCACAAACAGAGAGAAGTCATTCATTACACATGCAACATTTATGTAACAAATACTGCAAATGAGGCCAAGCATTGCCACATCTGTGGACAAGAATGTAAATGCCTAGCAGGACTAAAAAGACATTTATATCTGAGGATGGATTAAGTACGGATATTGATCAAAATCAAATTTCGGTCATAATATCTATATACACACATTCACAGTGTGTCAGGTAATTGAGAAATTATAGTATCAAGAAAACTAATATATTTAATAGAAAAAGTAATATGTTCTCAAAGATATTTCTAAACACTTCAACTAGAAAAAAGTAAAGAAAAAGATCCTTATTCAATAAATGTTTATGTTAGCAGATTTTATTTTAAAAGTATATATTTTCAAAATAAAATTAGTATTAACCAACAAATATAGTTAAATGTTTTCAAGGCCTACTGACATTTAGATGATAAAATGCTATGGAAATCTCAGCTTATATTTTATTTTAACCTTTGTGACTTTATTTGCTGTATAAAAAAATGTATCCTGCCACTGATGGTGACTCTGAACAATAGTATGTTTGAATTTCATAGATGTGCTGTCATATTCTGCTATGGCAACAGAAAACAACTGTGAGTAAAATTAACAATAAGGATACTGCAATTAAGAGGCCTTGAAAAAGAATGCAGTGGAAAGCGGGGAGTAATATTAATAATGCAAAGTGCTAAAAGTTAATCATTATACCCCAAGCAAGGTGATAATGCCACTAAGATGCAAGAGTTTACAGGGGGTGGGGGATAAGAATTTAGAAGAATGAGAAGACTTTAGAAGGAACTGGAAATTCAATCCTAAACAGGAAATCAAGAATAAACCTCTACTCCTGTTCAAAAGAGAATCAAGGAGTATTTTCTGTTTTTATTAGAAATATTTACAATAACTTATTTGATGGTGTGAGATTTTATTAACCCTCTAGGGCCATTCGTATCATATTTGATACAGTATTTCCCTATAAGGAAACATTTGGTATTCATTGACTGAGCAGTCAGTACTGCTTTCATTTGAAATTTATAAAATATTTCTCTTAAAAAATTTTTCAGGAAAATATTTCTTTCAAGGCTTGTTTTCATACTGTATCAAATATGATACGAATGGCCCTAGAAGGTTACGCAATGCAAAGATTGTTCATCATATTGTAAAAAGTATAAATAATAGTATCAAACTGATGTGGGATAGAAGAAAAAGATAATTTTACAATATCATTTTTTCCATCACTCAATAATTTTACAAAATTTGAATGAAGACAAATTGTTAAAAATTGCAAAAATGTTGAAGAGAGATCGAAGCAAAAAAAAAAATTAATTTCAATCCTTGGTAAGTTAAGAAAAAATAGTTTTAAGAACCTCATAAAATGAGATTTTAATTAAATTAAAATGGTAATAAAAAAGAAAAGTGAATTAACTAACAAAAAATATTAAGAAAATTGGGTAAAGACAAATGTGAACAAACTACCTTCTTTGGGTACACGTCACAAAGGTAAGCACGTGAGTTTGGTCAAAAAGTAAACAAAAACTCAGCAGTAATTTTTGGTGATAGATGTAAGGTCGATAGAGGTTGGACCTTTATAGATATGATAATTCATCAAAGACAACAAGGAAAAGTGCAGTAATGTTTTCTGCTAGTATTTTAAGCATTAAGAATATAGGTCCCTTCAAAGTTAATTATGTCAAGATAAATGCAGAGAATTATTGTAAATCCTTGGACAAGATGTTTTTGAAATGGTACAAGAGTATATTCATGCAAGGCACATTATGATTTTTGCTCACCTTGCCAAAAATATTGAAAAAACACCAAATTAATGAAATGTCCCTCCAGCAGAAAATTTGTGGCCAATCATTAAATGGGATGTTTATGAGAATGAAAAACATTATTCAACTAATAAAGATAGCTAGGAAGCAATAAAAACTGTTGCAAGTCATAAGTCAAAACAGTAATACAAAAATCAATAAATGAAAGATTTACTATATATATGTAAATATAAAAATATATATTTTTGTAAAAAAAAAATTTGTTCTGACAAGAGTTTTTTTTTTTTTTAAAGGAAATATAATTTTTATAAAAAATTTTTTATAAAAGATCATCATCTCTTTAAAATATTCTTGAAATAAATTATCACCAATGGATTTGTAAATTCTTTCAATTTATTTTCATTATAATACCCTGTTAAATTCTAACATTGAGTTCTCATCAGATTACGATCCCCCATGAAATTTACTTTACAAATTACCAATACTACTTAATTTATATATATATATATATATAGTATAACAAAGTTGTGGAACTTGTAGGTTTTTTTAACCTGCTGTTCATGCATTTACTTTTATAAAGAGTGCTCGATACAAATGTAGAGCATTATATTGTAATAGTTGTTACAATGGTTTATAAATTCATAGTATCACTACACAAAAATTTTCGCGTTTCGAAGCTACCTTTTTAGGTGCTTCTAATCGGGTGATGAAATTGGAATTAAAATTATCTGGTGAAAAACTGTTTATTTGTGGTGAATATGCTTTTTAAGTGAAAGTGGGGTTGGGAGCTTATTTTGATTCTGTTGGCCATATTGTAGTCTTAGAGTTAGGGCTTGGGAGAGATGGCTTAGTTCAGGACAGGTTTCCTATTTATTTTGTCTGGATGTAGTAGTAGTGGCATCGTTGTTAATGATATATGTGGTGTGAGATTTTAGGATGGTCTAGTCATTTGTTTATGGTTCTTAAGGTGCTGCTATTTGGTTTAGAGGAGGGTACGGGTTATTTAGTTTTGTTCAGGTCGCTTTTTCGTTTAGTTTATTTTGTATTGGGATATATGGTTTTTGGTTTTTTTGCAGTATCGATAGTTTCTTTTATTTTTCTACCATTTACAGGTAGATGGACTTATTGTTGATGTGGTGTGGGGTTTGTTATCATTTATTTCTGTTTTTTGTTCTTTTTCTTAATAGGGTTGATTATGTGTATTTATTGCATTTTTTTGGAGGGGTCATGTGGGTGGGGTGCTTTTTTGTTTATTTAAATTTTAATGAGAAATATTTGCGATGTTTGCATAATACTGCTAATTCGTCTCTACGGTTTAATAGTTTGCTACTGTTGGGGTACTTTAGAATGTGTAGCTTTTCACTTAAACATAAAGAGCAGATCTCATCAAATGAGTTGCAACTTCTACTTTTTTCTAGGATTTTCCATTTTACTTTGGGTTTCTGTTTTGAATCCTTTAGGTTCCAAAAGTATGCAGAAAGGGATGTTTGGTTTCAGTATAAGTTGTTTTTGAATGAAGTTAAGTGCATGTACCAGTGCTGCTTAAAAGTGTTCTTAGTTGATCCGACATACTCTTTATTTATAGTAGGATTTTCCATTAATGTTATGTTGCATTGGTAGATTATTGAGTTTATTTTATATTTATTCTGTAGTGGGCAGTTGCTAGGGTTTCTACAATTACACATGTTTTTATTGTTGTCTTTTATTGTATTTAGATAGTTGATTTTATTCTGATCTGCCTGTTGATTTAGGATATATTTGTTATGGTTTGTCATGATTTTTTCTAGGTTGTTTGTGCAACTGTAGCTTAGTTTAAGTGTATTTTTGTTGAAGATTTTACTAAGAGGGTTATTGGTGGGGAAATGTTTTTTGATTAAGTTCAGGAACTTTTGTCCTAGCTTGGTGTTTATCATTTGGTTGAAAGGAGGTGTGTATCAAATGATTTTTCTATTTCTATTTTTCCTGTTATGGTTATAGTTTGTTATGTATTGGATGTCTTGGTTTTTGTAGCCGCTTTTTTTTAAGGGCTTGTTGTAGAGACTTTTGTGTTTGTTAAATATTTCTTCACTGGACGAGTTTTTACTAATTCTATATTCTATGGAGGAGGGTATATGTTTGATTATACTAGAGGGGTGGTTTGACTTTGGGTGGATGTATAGCGGGTATTCATTGGGTTTTATGTATGGTTGGTAATTATTGTTAACTAAATCTAGTATTATTTAGTTAACAATAATTACCAACCATACATAAAACCCAATGAATACCCGCTATACATCCACCCAAAGTCAAACCACCCCCCTAGTATAATAAAAAGCATATTACGCACACACATTTGTAGGATCTATCACAATATCTGAAACAAAAGCGTAGATGATGAGATAAAGTATAAAACATACAGACTATGCATTTCACCAGTATGACATGAACTGAGTTTAGCTCCTTCAGGTCAGAATGAAATAAAAAAAACTGTGTGTAAGAAAAATGTGCTGAGAATTTTTAGGATGAGTAGACAAATTATATAACTTAATCAGTATAATGACCAGAGATCAGAAAGTGTTTATTTATATATATATATATATATATATAAGAGAGAAAGAAAAAAAGCTGTTAGTTTCTGTTGAATTTTAAATCAATCCCCTGAGTATGTGTTTCAAATTTAAAATGAATTGAAAGTACACAATTTTCAACAATAAACCTAAAACCAAGACCATATATAATATCAGTAATCATCAGAAAAGCAATAATAGTACAATGTGACATGCAAGATAATAGAGAAAAATAGCAGCTGTATACTTGAGTGAATGGGTTTAAAATTCAACATACATGAATGGCTCTAACAGACAAACAATATGCAATGGATAAATTGTCGTCTAAATTATGCAAAAAATGAATGTAAAGCTGATGTCTCATTTCAACAAATATATTTACCAAAATTAAACAAAAATATCTTGAAATATTAAAGAGTAAATTAATTTTTTAAAAATTTTAAAAATAAATAAAATTGCCATTGGCTTCAATTATGGCTTCCAGACAATTTCTGAATATCCTGCAACTCTTCTGGACAGATTCCTTGTACAAGTTAGTGAATGCTATCATAATCTTTGCCTTCAGTTCATCTTTTTAGTTAGAAGAAGTTTTGTTGGTCTCTTGCTCATGTGCAGTCTATACATAATAATCAGGGGGTTGCAATGTGGGGAGTTAGGTGGCCAGATGTAAGGAGTGATATGGTCATACAAATGTCTGACAGCCAAGACTTGGTTCTCCTGCTTGTGTGTCGTGGTACAAGGTCCTGTTCCCAAACACGGGGTCATTCAGCAGCCACCCTCTTGACCCAATGCAGCACTACCTTCTCTAGGCACTTGATGTAGGCCTTCATGTTGAATTTGGGAGTTCATTTCTTATCAGAACAATCAATGAGTTTTCCAAGCTGCTATACTTTCATAGTCACCATTAGACTCAGCCAACTATTTCTGAATCCTCTGCACTGTCCTCAGATTGACAGCCAAATATTCTAAAATGTTCATATTGAAGCTTCCAGATCAAATGCCAAGCCATACAGCATACGGTTTCCACATTTCTGGTGGAGTGAATTGCATCATGGGGCTCTTTTTCACACATACGGTGCCCAACTGACCCTATTATACTGTGCAGCCAATAAAATCAAAAACAAACAACATGCTTATACGAAATTGATATGAACTGGCAACAATTTACCCATTGCACCCTGTACATAACAAATAAACAAATGCTTTCTGGTCCCTGAACGTCAAATCATATAAGTTAATTTAACTTATAGCTTCTCTTATCCTTAAAAATCACAACACAGTTTCCATATAAAGTTGTATCTTTCATTCTGACTTAAAAACCCAAATCCAATACATAAGTCTGTGAAATGCATCATTTATAAGCTTTACCACTTTCTCTCTATGTATAGTAATATTCTTATTATTGGAGTTCATAATAAAAACATCTTTTTTTCACTACACAAGAGCTGCTATCATGTTCCAATGCTATATTCAGCACCTCATCAGGCAATTTATAGCACCAAAACATGACAGCTCTTGTATAGGGAAAAATGTTTTTATTATAAATGCCAATAATAAGAATATTACTCCAAATATTGCTCTACTACATATCAAGCATTGTTAAAAGGTAAATGCTACGAACTGTAGAATGTCATTCCATTAGTTCTTTATATATGCAATATTGTCCATATCAAATATATTTTAGTATAGTTTCTATCTTTTGGAAGTTGCCCTTAGTTCATTTGCATCATAAAACTTGACCCCTATACCCAAACAAACTAGTTATTAAGAATACTTTAAATAATGGTAAATATTATAAGCCAAGATACATACGATATACTGTTAATAAGCATAAGTCTGCCCTAAAAATTCTATGATAATCAATTGGTTAATACCGATTTTATTTTGAAAACATTAACTTGCAAAATTAAATCTGACACCATAGTAAAACAGGACATCCAAATCAACAAAGCTACTTGACAGAAGACATGATCATGAAAAATCTTGGCCAGCCACTCCTGAATCCTGTGAGAGGGAGGAGAGCCAAGGTCAATCTTAGTCAAAATGAACTTTGTGCACTTCAATGTGAATATGTCTGCCTAGTCTGTACAGAGCCATCTGTCTTTCTTCCTGTTTATCTTGTGGACTTTCAAGAAGATTACACTCCGAGTTGCTGTGATTGGTGACTTCTGTGCCAAGCATGACTCGCCTATTTGTTTCCTGTGTCACAGTGAAAGCTACTATGTTAATGCTCTCAATACATCTGAAAGAGAAATAAGACCACTAAAAGTTTGTACATGCCATATAATATTAAATTGTCTTCCATTTATGGATTTCTAAAGATGGGTCATCAAATACTTGACATATCCTGTTTATTTCTTATCAAGAAAATGCATCTCTGAGATACATTTAAGAAACAATAAAAAGACACCTCTACTGCAAATCGAGTTTTTAAGTTCAGAAGAACTGAACAAAATGTATTAATTATTTACACTATTTATATTCAGACTATTGACCTAATCTTTGTTGTTGTTGTTATCACAACATTATGGCTATTGTGTTCTCCAACCTTCCTCAGGTATATATTGATCAGTATAACCTACATATTCATATACACTTGAGGAAGGCTAAAGGGCACAATGGCCAAAGCATTGTAATAAGAGCAACAAAGGACAACAGTCTGCATGCGAATAGCATAAATAATGATAACTCCTCATCCCAGAAATTCAGACAAAAAACAAATGTATTTATTATTACAAATCAATACTTATAATAGAAAACTTTAATTCACAGAACCCAATTTTCTAAGAAAATATGGTTACGTAGTTGTCTAATTTTATGCAAAACAGTTTTTTGATTTATTGTTGCTGAACAAATTTCAAAAAGAAAAAAACTATTCACAATATTACGACAAAATTAAGTTACAAATTTTATAAAGAGCATCTTTGGAATTGTGACAATAAGCTAAAGATGAACAATCATAAAACTTTCAATAACTACATATGTAAATGTTGCCAAGCAAATTCTGAATCAAATATGAATACAAAGCATTTTCATTAAAATTAACATTTACGCTAATTCTCCAAAAATTTTTATATATCATTATATATGATTATATATAATCACTTAGCAAAAATGATAGGAACCCAGAATCATTTATATTTTGATGACAGATATTTGTATGAGTTTCATTCAATTACTTTTTTCTTTTTATCAATTTACTTCAAGCAAGGTGATATTGCCACTAAGGCACAAGAAGCTACTGGGAGTGAAAGAGAATGAAAAGACTTTAGAATGAACTGGAAACCCAATCCTAAACCAGAAACAAGGGACAAATCTATACTCCTATTCAAAAGATTGGAGAGGAGAGTGAACCAGAAGATAAGTAAATAAATAGTAATAATTTAGAGTTTAGGCAGATACATTAAAAGTATTGGTTGAAGTAGACTTTAGAAGGAACTGAAAACCCAATCCGAAACAAGACTGAAAAATAAAACATTTAAATTAATGTTAATATAATTTATATAATAATTATATTTTTATCACATTATTTGAAATAAAATGTTATGAAATATAAAGTAGTTTATTCAGAGTGGTTTAGTAGTTCTGATCATCCTTAAGTAGACTCTTCTTGTGTTATTATTTCTTGATCCCATCTTAAAACTGCAGATCAGTTTATGTTTTTACATTTTTTATGTTCAAATGAGATGTTTTTATAGTTAATCTTTTAGTCATGCTTAATTGAAGGCTTGATTTTGTTTTTCTAGCCAAAATTTCACTGCCTGGACTTTAACTAAGTGAAAACTTAGCAAGTCACCATCATTTTCTTTCTATTGGAGTGGATGGACTGGGATATCGCCCGGTTCAGACTCCACCCACATCTATTGAACAGGTGAAGAGGCTTATCCCTTGTTTCCTGTTCAGGTTGTGGTTTCCGGTTTTTCTCTTTTCCAATCTTTTCACTCTTACGTAGACCCCTGCACATCAGTGGCATTTTCGCCTTGCTTGGGGTGATATGATTTTTAAAAAAAGTTATATATGAAAAGCAATTTTACAAAGATATACTTGGGTAGAAACAGAAAACTATTAGGAGATATTCAGTAGCTATGTAATTAGTAGATATTTAGTAAATTATTACTACCAAGATAGACCATTTAATGGCATATTTAAAGAAAATAGAACTATACAATAAAATTTAATTAAAATAAAAATGTATACAATCTAATGTGTACAACCACTCTAATGCATGCAACAATTTCAAAACAAATGTGATCTCAAAATACAAAAGCTGACCCTTAAATGACCATAATGGTTGATGGATTGTTAAACTCAAACCAAACCAAACTAAATACAGCAGTTATACTCATCTCTGATAAAATGACTAATTTCCAAGTACATTTATCATTAAAAAAAAATGGCTAATGACAATAATTAGCAAAAGATTCAAATAAAACATACAAATATTATTTTTACAGACATAAACATTTCTAAGAATAACATTTGTATTGTTCATAGAAGTAAATCATTTTGAAAGTAGGTTAACTGAACAATATAAAAACAAAGACACCAGCTGAATTTTTAGTTAAAACTTTTTGTTTTGCTAGTCTTTTAAAGATGCAGTGGTCAGATTATCACAAAGTATGAAAATTTAACTAACTGGAAAGTGTAATAATAGATGACAGAAAATGTAACACAAAAACCTAAATATGCATTGGAATAGTGAAAGAAACCTTCCAAAAACTAAATAAAGTAGTAACAATTTAGAAGTTTGGTAACAGAGAAAAGAGTGCCCAACTACTATATAATAGCAGTCCACCTATATAGCAGTGAATGTGAAACAATCTGCTTACAAATAAAGAGAAGACAAAGTAACAGAGATGTAGTTCTATAAAAGAAGGCTAAAAATACTATGAGTAGTGAATGTAAACAATGAAAAATACCAGGCTACAGCAGTGATGAACAAATAACTTAGAAGAGTCAAGTTAAGTTAAAGGGAGATAACTACATGGCTACCAGAAGTGGCATTGCACATTGAATGAGAATGATATACCCCAGTGACCATAATAAAAGGTTTGGTCCAAAATTCCTAGCACCTAAAGAATGCCGGAGCATACAATGGCCAAAATGTTATAAATATGGCAGCGAAGATAAAGACAATAGTCCAAATAATGTAAATAGTGTAAACAACGAGGAAGCTTAAAAAAAAATGGAAAGCAAAGAGACACTTATACATAAAATCAGAAAGAGTTGAAATTTCAGTGTGCATAATAAGGAAAGAATGCTTAGAGAATCTGATAGCCACAAGAAATATTAAGACAAGAGGAAAACAGTGAATGGTAAGGATAGTAAAAATACAAACATTGTTAGAATCTAAAAAGTATAGGAGCTTGAAGATAGCCATGATTGCCAATATCCTGATGAGTCATACTGGACAGAAATCAGACTATCACAAATATTCTACTTGAAGAATTATTTTAGTACATGACAAAATAATATTACAAATGAAACTAGTAGTTCCTAATATCTCATGAAATATTAAAATGCAACTATCAACTTGAAATTAAAATAAAAATCAAATATTACTGATGATTACATTAAGTACTAATTAAAAAAAAGTTGAATTCATACATACAATTCATTGATAAAGATATTGGAAGAATTGTTGGCTAACTATCATTCCAGGAAGTACATGATTCCTTCTGCTATGCTTTATCTTTACAAGATTTACATTTAAACAAAAATGGAGAGCTGAGTTCAAATTCCAGTTGAATTCGTTGCATTCACTTATGCACAAATGCTCTTGGGAAAGGTATTAATCCCTCGCCTTTCCCTCCAACTATGGGTTAAATAGCACAATAGACTGGGTTCTGTAGTCTCGGTTGGCAACCAGTCTACCACAGAATGTAATGGCAACCTACTGCAGGAAAATCTTCTGCCCAGTCAGTCATGTCTCTTCCAAGACATAATCACTCAAGTGTGTATCATGACTGATGTGGGCTGGAGCTGCTCAATACTCACTTTCCAGCCTTTAAAGTTTAAAATCATTTGAGTCTTGTTAAAGAAGACTTATTCATCACTCTGCAGTTTCTTTCTCACAGATGGAATGTGATAAGCCTATTGCTACTCTATTGCTATTTGTATGGCAAATATTCATATAAGCTCCAATCATTAGCTAAACTAGTTCTGATCTTTAAAACATACTATATGACTTTCCACAGAGTTGAATCCCTCGTTTCCTTTGTATTCCAAATGTAAGGAGAAAATTCCACTCAGTTTTTTTCCCTAAGAATTGCTATTTTGTGAGACAGACACTTGCATGGATGCTCTTCTGAATGCTACATTCTTAACCTCTTCAAGTCCAGTGTCAATTGTTATATACCCTCCTTATCCTCATACCACTTCCTCTTTCATCCATATCACACACCTCAACATAACTATTTTAATAGTGACCCACCACCACTTTCAGTGTCTCTCAAACCTTGTAGTGATGAATTTTAGTATAAAAAGACATGGAACAGATGAAAATGAGAAACTAAAATTAAAATGATTCAAGATTTGAAAATAAGAATTTACAAGTATGTTTAAAAATTTTATTTAGAAGAACTTCCTAAATAGTTTGTGTAACTGACAAACTGACAAATTTTTGTTGCAAACTAAAGTTTTATTCTAATTTAACACAGGGTTAGCAGAAATTTAGTTGTAAATAATTTCAGCAATAATTTAATCAACAACTTATTTGAGAATGTAACCCAAATTAATAACCAAAGCAAAAATAAAACAACAGAACATTATCTTGTCTCTAACAAGGCTCAATGCATTTCTTTGAACAGTGAGTTGTAAGACATGTTTATTCTCAGTCTCCTATTTCAAGTAAGAGAAAATCAATAACAAGCTAATTGTAGCTGATTTTACACATTGCCTGTTCTTACATTATTAAAACAACTTGGTTACATCTAGACACAAAATTTATTTGAAAGAAATCATAATATTTCTTTTTATACAGACCAGATATATTTAGAGACCAGTGACACAGTAAGCCAGAATGGCCATTCAAAAAGAAAGGCAAATGATAAAAGACAGCCTGAAAAAGATGGCCAACTATCAAGGAGCAAACAATACAAGCAATTAACGACGACTGCTTAGTAAGAATGAAAATGTTTGATCAGCTACACATATACAAACCAACACAAATTTGTGTCATTGTTCTTCTATGTGACATGTCCATTCAGTACATGAGCGATCATGACTCTCCACAAAGTCCTATTTTTTTGTGCCACTAAGTAAGGTCTGTCTTTCTACTATCTCTCCTAATCCTTGTTCTGCCAACCATTAACCATCATTAGGTAGGTTATTCACCGCTTTCCTGTGTTCCTCTTGTTTTCAATATACTCTGTGAGTGTCCAATTCCTCTTGATTATATGCTTTAGAAATTTCAACTTTTTTCTTTCTAAGTATGTATCCTTTTTGTTTCCAATTTCCCTAACACCTGTTACTCAAGCTTTAATGTCTAGTGTGTATCAGATTGTCTAATCCTTCTTTCCTTATTATCTACCTTAGAAATTACATCACTCTTCTTGATGTTAAGTATAAATGTATTGTTTCCATATTCTCGAAAACACACATATTCATCTATGCTATTCTCAGCATCCTTCTGCAGAGCTACATTTCTGTTGCTTAAAGACTCTTCATATATAAAGATATTGTCCAGCATTCATTGCCATGTTGGAGTGCTTTTTTATTTTTTTGCTTCTAAAGAAATTTTACTGTTTCTTAATATGTTACAGAACTTTTGGAAGGCATCTTTTGATATTCCAAACTGTCTTTGGATTTCAGGGTTACATTTTCTGCTGTCTGTTAAAACACTTACCAGATATTCCAGTTTTGGTATTGGTTTGATTTTGATATCTCCAATTTGTAGTTTGCATCTAGGGTTGTCCCTTTTGTCTTCTTACAATCAATGTTTGATTCTCCCTTTTGAAAAGAGTTCCTGTAGTTTCCTTTATGTTAATGAAAATATTTCTCAGACAATGGTGAAGAAAGACTAGAATTCCCTCTCAGACACATCTTCCAAGAAAACAACCTAGTAGCAGCAGTGAACAGCCATCAACCAATGATATATGGCTATGCAACAGGTCAGTTAATTTTCTCAGTTATGCAAGAATCAGAAAAACTGCTTTCTGCATTAAAAATGAACAGCTAATGATATTTCTCAAGTGTCAATCCAGTGTAAAATAATGCTTTATGTATTAGAGAATTTTTATTAAAAGCTTCTGAAAACTACAAAGAAGCTTTCAAAACTACTTTAAAAAGTATGAAACATTTGTTATAATGACACCATTTGCTTTAAAAAGTTATTACATTTTCTTTTACAACATCTCTTCACACCTTAAAACTATTTTCATAGAGGAATTTGTTTTAAAAAAATTAATTTAAATATTAGATTTATTAGATTTATTAGGTTTCAAAATTTTATTAATTTCTTATCTTGTCTAGCTTCTAAATTATTTTTTTTAATTTCTCTTTACAGCCGCTTCGTGTTTCATTTGGTACAAGAAATAGTATTTGTACACTTGTTTATATCCCTGTTCATTACTTTTTGTAGTGATAATTTCAAATTTTCTTGTGCCTTACTAATGCATGCTAATACAGATGAAATAGTTTCATTATTATGTGGTGCCAATTGTGCCGAAACAATAGATATTTTATTCATTAACAATATACAGAATTATTATTTTCATTGTCAGCATTCTGGTATTAACATATAATCTGAAATTTTCCTAGTTATTTTGGTTGTTACCTATATAGGATTCCTATGTATGAGCCACTTTTACAAAAAACATATAGGTGAATATTTATCTTAATGTAAGAGGGGGAAAAAGAGACAGGGGAAAGCAACGGATAACATATGTGAAGGACCTAATCAGGTGGATGACAGAACGAGGATTGCACGGTGTAACAGAAGGTGTGCTCAGAGCCACCAGGGATAGGGAAACGTGGAAAGCCATGATCGCCTACGTCCTGAAGGGACAGGGCACATAGAAGAAGGTTTATTGATATACATTCCAATTCAATACAAGTAATTACAGATTAGTAGACACCCAAACACTATTATTCATAAATCATTCAAGTAAAAATTATTGTTATATACAAAATAAGATAATTTGTTTTATCATCTGAAAAATAAAAATTATATCTATATAAAGTATTAATTAAATTAGACAAATAAATTAATATAATGGAATAGATATAGAAAGAAAAAAAGAATTTTGATAATTATAAGAAAAAAAATGTATTATTTCCAGATAGTAGATTTTTGCTTTCTTATCTTTACTGCATAAAGATGTTTATTATCATAATGCCTATAATTGATATATATGATAACAATCAGTTTATTCTGACATCCAAAATTAAAAAAAATGTCTTTGTATGCAGATGAATTCAATTAATCAAGAAAAATTCAAGTGACTTATCTAGTTTGCCAATTCATGAATTTTGTATCAAAACACTCATCAGCATCAAGTTCAATAGATTTATCAAACATTAATAGATTACATAGTTATACTCTTTCATAAACACTAATTCTAATTTAAATCACTCGATAAGTTTGAATATTATAAATTAGATGGTAAATTTACAATAATGTGTGTGTGTATGAAATAAGCAAATTTTTGTAATATGCAATATAGTCACAATTTAATATAAAAAATTATGTTTGATATTCTTGCTGAAAAAAAATTTAAAATATGAAATAAACTGAATCTATAACTTTATTGCCCAGTTCACACTCCACCCATGTCTATTGAACAGGTGAAGAGGCTCATCCCTTGTTTCCTGTTTAGGATGCGGTTTCCGGCTTTCTCTTTTCCAATCTTTTTACTCTTACGTAGCCCCCTGCGCATCAGTGGCGTTATCGCCTTGCTTGGGGTGATATGATTAAGAAAAAAGAAAGAATAAACAAACAAATAATCAATAAGTTTGAATTCAAAAAAAGAGAGAGAGAGACACACACACAGAAAAAAAATAAATAAATAAATAAAGGTTTTAAAAGTGCTGAAAAGTTCTTGGCCTGACCAAAAAGTGATTCTTCCAAAACAAATTCTGGTGTTTGGTCTGATTTTGCAAAGTAAGAAAGATGAGAATAATTTTGCATACTCATGTGAATAAGTATTAACAGAACTTAATCCTTCTTGGAGAATCTCAATATCCAGAGTAGTTATCCTTACTCCTGGATCTGGAAATAAGTCCATGTTCATTTTAAGTCACAACAAAGTCATGAATATTCATTGTTCAATGATGCATTTGTATAAAAACACACACACACACACTACTGAAAATAAAAACCTATATTACTGAACAGTTTATTTACATTCTCAAGATAAATCACTCAAAATTTGATCAATTTGAAAGCATAAATGAACTGACAATAAAGAGTTTAGGTTTTGTCAAAGCCATTTACTTAGCAATCAGTAACAAATGAAGAGCAGTTCTGTTCTCCTTGATTTCAATTGAGGGAAATGATAACTGATCAATCATTAATAGAACATATCAGCTCTAAGTAAAATCTGATTAATATCAGTTGTCAAAAAAGTCCTCAATAAACACTTGATATCTCTACAATTCTAAGTGAAAAGTTCATTAGAAAATTATCATTGAATCAATCATTTTTAAGCCAGGAACAATCTTTCTCACAATTTGCAAAGACAGCATTCCTGTGGCTGTATTATTTTAATGCAATCAAATATAACAGATTGATATAGCACAAGAACAATTTTATATCAATTGAAATGGTTCAAGACTGCAAACAACAAAATAATGTTTAAATAATACAACTAATTCAAACAACAGTGTAAAATCCTAGAAAACCAATACTTAACTAAATTTATTAGATGAAGTGTTACAATTTTTTTATTAACATTTCTTTCAACTAATTTTTTTTTTTTTACTTTTTGTCTTAACATTCAGATTGTCATGCTAGGGTTGTAAGTAGCACAGATGGAAAATAGTGAATAAAATAGTCAGATAGCATAATAGGAAAAGAGACACACATTCAAATTTTAGCAAATGGTTTATTCTTTATTTCTGTGCTGCAAAGAATGTGGGACTGGGAATAGCAATAAACGGTAAAAGAAATACTAGTAAAAAAAAAAAAATGAATAAACTTATAATTTGAGAGCAATTTTTAAAAACTGAGGTTTATGTATTTAAACTAACTCTTTCTATATTTGTCTTCATGTAAAAATATAATATAATTATTTTTCTAATTTTCTGAAGAGGACTCTTCAAATCTATTAGCACATAAAGATGCATATAATTGCTATGTTTTAATATGTCAGACTTTATATTTCATATTACCTAATTTTTTTCACTTTTTGTATTTCTGTCAGTTAGTTAAGTACCATACATGATACACGCTTATGCAATCATGTCTCAAAAGAGACATAACTGACTGGGCAGAAGATTATCCCGCAGTAGGTTGCCATTACTTTCTGCGGTAGAGTGGTTGCCAGCCAAGACTATAGAACCCAATCTGTCCTGTTATTTAACCCATAACTGAAGGGAAGAAATGGATTAATACCTTTCCCAAGGGTATTTGTGCGAACGTGAATGTAACAAATTCAACTGGAATTCCAACTCTGATTTCTTGTTCCGAGCTGATATCCACTGCAGCACAACACACATCCTGTGTTTTGCATTTAGTTGACATGAAAGTTGTAATGCAATCAAATTTTAATAATTAGTGTTTCAGAAATAAATTCCTACTGGAGTTTACTTCTGCATTAAAATAATTTGTTAGAAACATATAATGTTGGGGCACTCTCCACCTTTCCACCGAAATGGACTGTTCGAATCACTATATAAAATAGTAGTGATTATACCTTGAGGAGGGAAGCCAAGTGAGTGAGTCAGTCGGGTATTTCCGGTATTGCACCGGAAGTGTTCTACTAGTCAATCTATCATGTCTCTACGACAATACTGTATACTAATTACCTTGTTCTGTATTCTACTAATCCTCACCTCTTGTAAATACTTCTCTTTTCCTGTCAATGCACCTACTTTTATACTATTACGTTGTTTTGTGTTATTTCATATAATTCTGTTACCCAACGTAACATATAACAAAATGTAAAAGAAAATGCCAATATAGAAATAAGAGTTGATGACAAGAATATAGAACCCAATTCCAACATGTATTCATTTTATACTGCTAATCATCATCTCTGTTTTATTGTAATGGTTGGAAAAAAGAAAAAAAACTGATTTTTTTTTTTATTTTATTTTATTTGTTGTTTTTTTATTTTATTTTACATTTTTATTGCCCTTATCTATGTAATTCATCACTCCTGCTACCAACTGTCAGGCTGTGATTAGTTGAAGACCAGCTTCCTTGTCATTGGCAGCAGTTATGAGATTTCCCTCAGCCAAAAACTTGGTCACTGACCCTCACAGGAAGTGGAGATGTTCTTCCTGCTGGTGGATTCAATCTGGAGACTGAAACCAACCATCCTATTATTGTGTTCTAAATCATCAAGTAATGAAGCCTCACAAATCCAGTCAAAACATCACACACACAATATATATATATATATATATATATATATATATATATATATATATATAGTCATCTGCAGATAGATCTGTTTTGCTGTATCACAGCTCATCAGTACGGTTAGACTCTGATTGCTTTTAACCCAGGATTGAAACCCGACCAAATTGGCGTCAGTCGGTGATTCTACCTCTGGGCTATGAGCATTCGGTAGAAGAAGGCAGACTTTTTAGTGTGTATATTGTCATTATACCCACCCAATAGCCAGAGTGCTCTAATCCATTACTGAAAAACCAAATAAAGTTCTTGGGATTTTCTTTGCGACTTAACAAAACCTGCAGTATTTAACATTATATTTCCAACAACAGCTTTATTTACAGCATCTATAATCATTCTTCTTTTATATGCCATGTCCCTCTAGAACGTTGGGCAATGGCCTTCCACATCAAATGATTTACTCTCATTGGTTGCTTATTTACCGTTTCTGTAGATAATGCTTTATCTGTCAACAAAATAACTTATTAAAACAAAATTACTCATAAATCTTACTCGGCTTGAATATTATTTTGGTTACAAACCTGATGTTTAATTGTTGACAGTCAAGTGGTTCTCTCTCTTAACCCCATCCCTGTTTGTAAATTGTAAGAATTTTGGGTAAATAGTATTTAAATAAACATGACTCCTACCCAGATAACTTTTAGTGATACGAATGATATTATCCAGGTTCTATTTTTCATGTTAACCAACTTGGGTAAAAGTATGAGAAAGCAAGTGAAGTTGGGGATTGTAAATGATTTAACATGTTTTATTAAGTTATCCAACAATTCAAACCTTACTGTGGCCTCAGATTATGACTGGCCAGTTTAATTCATTATAACTAATTAGCATTTTTTCAGCAATTTACTAAACACCCCATTCAGAGTTAATTGATAATTCATTTAATTTAATTACTTAATTCACTGGCTGTGACAAGCCTTTTGGAGTCAGAAGGGTTTACATGCTCTACAGATGAGAGAGTCAACCTCACCCTGTTACATCACAATATTTCAACAGCTGTACCAGCTGTCATTCCTCAAGACACGAAAACTGGACCAATAGAATCATAGAATTACACTGTTTCAGAATTTAGGCAAAATTTTTTTCTTAGATAGTTATGGTAATGGTGACGAGTTGAATAAAGCAACATTTTTGTGTCTCAGATAAAAAAAAAAAAAAACAGGAAAGACTAAAAACAGTTCATTTCCACTTAGGCACATACTAAGTTGGTAAGCATGTCATTTTGATAATCGTAGGAATATCATTTTAAATCATTTTAGGTTAACATTAAGGTAAAAATGATAATAATTTTATGGATTTGGATTTTCCCCTGTAAAAATTTAAATCTGGAGACGTTAATTTCTCTCAGATAATAAAATTCTCAAAGTTTTGTATTCATAGTATCCATTGTTTAGTCTATTAGAATGGAAACTGAAATTAATTAGTTACCTTTCAGAAGTGAGATGGCGAGATTCAGTAAAAATTTGTCTAAAAGAAACCCAGAGACAGTAATTCAACTGAAAATACTAAATAACAAATGTTATAATATATTATTCGTCTACGGCTATATCATAGCATAGCATAGAAGAATGTGATTATAGATTATTTTTTAGACACTGCAGACTATTATTTCCATTTTTATTGGTTTTAATTTCAATGCCACCTTCAGGTGAAATTTCTTTTTGGAATGATAAGAGTATCAAAGCTGAGGATATTAATCCAGATAATAAATAAAATCAACATAATGATTTCTCTTAAAACCCAAAAGATATTTGCGGATTAATGCTGAACAATAAATCATGAAATACCCAAATGAAAATGTCAACATAAAATACTGGAAAAAACGGCACTTGCACATGCCTGAAAATTCAACCTCTTGCTCTAAAAGAACAATTTCAATTCACTCATCATTACATCTGCTTAGAACCCAAATTACTGGTCTTAACATTTGTGCCAGGGCTAATATTTTTGACAATGTTATTCAATAACTACCACTTGAAAAACATGTAAACATATGACAAAATGCAATGATCAAAAGCACTTATGCTTATGAAGTATCTAAGTCTACAAAAACTTCTGTAGCCAATTACAAATACTAAAGTAAAACAAAATACAACTTTTACTGAAGAACGCATACTACTAAATATTTTTTTCTTTTGGTCAATGTTTAAATGCTAGCATAGTGAAAAGGTAATTTTCTGTGATATGTGGCTTTCCAACTTTTCAAAAAAGTATCAAATTATATTCACATTGATAATTACATTTACTACATCCTATTTCATTCAGATAAAAGGTTTTAGTTTTTTATAAACTGATACTTTTATCTTTATTTCAAGCATTGTTCCTCATTTAGACTTAACTTAAATGCCAATTTAATGCACAGATTTTACTAATAACAGCCACTTACAAATGTCAGATAAGCTAGTGTCTTTCATTATGAAAACAAGTTCCAAGATATCTTAGTTAAAAAAAAAAGAAGGTGGAAACAATAGATGATGTTTTGAGTCATTAAACCCTGCAACAGAAATTAAAGAAATTAATTGACAATTTTTTTCTTTTTTTTCTTTTGAAAATGAAATATGAACCAAACCAATTTGATCAACCTTCCTTCCTGGGTTTAATACCCAAGCTTATAATAAACAGAAACTAAACATGCATAGATGTGTATCATTTATCGATATATTAGACATTCACAAGAAAATGCCTTAACCAAATTCTTAAACTTTAATGATCATTTATAAAGTTGTAAGTCATTACTTATATATGTAAAACCCTAAGAAAAATAAAAATTCATAACATATCATTTGAACATGACAGTTTTTAATCTTTCAAAAATGTTAAAAACAAATAGTGAATTTTAGTAATTTCTTTCATTGACTACTTTTTTTTTTTACTTCCCATATTTTTCAGCAATATAACAGACAATTGATTTTCCAATAAAATATTAGCAATAACCATCTGAGTAGCTACAAATCTAAATATCTGATTCTTCTGAAAACAAGCTGAGCTTTTATAATTACACATATCATTAAGTAAAATAGCTAAGTAAAACTACTTTGAATGAGTATGGAAATCATAAATTAAAGAGATAACTACCAGATAGGAGAAGAAAAAAAATGAATAAAAAGAAAAGGGAAGATAGTAACTAATATGAAATAAACCTTTATATGATTCATTTCTCCTTAACATTCAAAGATTGGCTATTTATTTGAATAGCTGCAGTTTTAAATGGATTTCTGAATTGTTTATTTAAAAATCTACATAAAAATATAGGAAAGATTGTTCAGTGTGAAATAAATGACAAAAATCCAAATCATGGTTACTAGCTGTGGGGGAAAGTATGGTTGTTCCATTATGTAAAAGAGAACCAGACCAATGCAGAGGGACAGGTTGATGAAAAAAGACCTTGACTAAGATGTGTCTGGTGCACCTAAGAGTTTTTCACTTGTGAATAATTGCCTGTTTGGAGACAGCAGCCTCTCAACACAGATGACATGACTGCTAAATTTGCATGGCAGTTGTGATAATTTGCATTAGAATGGTGATGCTTGGTCATCAATGAATCATAGCTGATCTCTGGTTGTAACTACAGATAGATAAGACTGATGCTTTTCAATGTTGACAAGCTTGGTTGATTTGCAACTGATTTTTTTTTCTTTTTACATAGAGGAAACTTTCTTTTTTTTTCAATTCAACCTGTTAATAAAATAGTTGGTTCAAATAAGCTAGCCGCCAACATCGTAAGTCTTTCAGATAATTGATAAAATATTAAATAAAATGTTTTTATCTAGTTTTCTTTTTCGTTAAAAAGAAAAAAAAATGAAAATAATCCACAGATTCTTTTTTTTTTGTTATCTATGAATTGCCATGACTTCTTGCTTTCATATTGCCTTCTTCAATTTTAAATTCACAACAGTCCTCCTCCTAGACAGGCTACCAACCAAGGCTAGAGTGTTTAGTCTACCTTACTATATAACTTGGAGAAAAGGAAATGGATTCATGCTTTTTCCAGGGACATTACTGTGATAAGGAAACAACAGGCTGGGGTGAAACCCTGTTTGCCAATTCTATTTTCTGCACTGATAACCGTTAGGCAACCCACACATAAATACATAGAATTGTCAAAAAAAAAAAAAAAAAAAAAATGGTAAGAATTTTGCTGAGATTGAACATTCAACAAACAAGAAACTACATAAATAATAATAATAATTAAAAATAAAATTAAATAAACAAAAACAAAACACACATTCCAAGAGTTGTTTGAACTATTAATCTCCTTTTTGCTGCTTTTGTTGTTACTAAACAATGGGTTCAGACAAAATTCTGTTTATATCTGTGCATGGTTGTAAAGAGATTTATGTTCATTCAAGGAACATTACAAAGATGACAAAAGACTATATAGATTAATCCTTCACATAAACAGTTAAATCCTAATGGGGTGCATTCCTCCAAATCTTATCAAGAATATTAACTTGACATGTGCAGGCTGCATAGAGAAAGATTTGCATGGAAATAAGCACCAAGAAACATGCCAAAGGAACCAAAATATTATCTTTTATAACAAAGCATAATATTCTTTCTCTTTATCTTGATTTCAAGGTGTAAATCTAAAATATTTGGAAAAAAAAGATAAAAATAGTTAATCATGAGTTTCTATTAATTAATAAATCCCACTACTGGCTTTTAGGAACATAAAACGAGTGCTGTATTTTTTTGTTTTGTTTTTTCGCTAATGTGCATGGAATTACAAGAGGTAGGGTATAACGAAGCATTTAGAATGTATCTTGTATATTGGGATAGAGATATTAATTAATATAAAGCACTTGCTACTAATTAGGTTATGTTGGTCCTTTAGCCCTCTAAAGCTGAAAAATAGAACCATCCTCTGACATACCTCTACAAAGTTATCTGGAAAGAGACCCTTCTGGCCGTTTTTTTCACCTTCCCACCAGCCTCCTTCAGACATGACCACTTTCTTGATGATATCACCAACGTTGAGTGACAACTCATCATCTTGCTCTGCTTCATAACTGAATAAAACCTTCACTTCAGCTGGAAAAAAAAAGATACATTAAATGTGATGGGATGTCTCTCAGGGTAAAGAATACAAACTAATTGGGGGTGGGGGATTGGTGGGGGGTATAAGAGAGGACAGAGGAACTAAAGTTTTAGATAGAAGTATAAAAACACTACCAGAAAGCAAGGGATCTAAACTAATTCATTTATTGGATTTCAAATACTGAAAAAATGGGTATCAATAGGTATTTTGTTCTAAAATTTTGTTCTAAACAGAATAGGTTTTTGGGCTAATAAAAAGGAGAACTGACAGTGGGGTTTATCAACTAACTAAAGAGAAAGCAAAACTAAGAGGTAGACAATAACACTAAAAAAAACAAGATGATAATGACAAAATATATGTAGACATTATTTTTAAAAATAAGAGAAACAAATAAAAATATCTTAGAGCATAATTACATCAAAAAAAGGTTTGAGGTGTTTTAATGGCAGCAGTTTGAGAGAGAAAGAGAGAGAGAGAGAGAGACTGGTCTGTAACCATAGCACACAGCATAACAGTAGACTAGAATTATTGTAGTATTAAAATTAATGTAAGGAGTTTATTTTGTTTTGAAGCAGCTGGGACAACAGTCAGTAGGAGGCAGGCAGAGAGAGAAGGTTAGTAGCATAAAAGATAAACAGGGGAACCAGCTCCGTGCCCACTCCCCTGTCTGTGGCAGCCAACAAGTCAAAGAAAGTCTTCTCCGAAGACCAAACAACTTTGCATTTGGCTAGGTTTTAGTAGAGACAGAACATGCTTCAATTATATAATAAATACACATACATAAGTTAAAAAGAAAACTAAAAGGTTACACACACTCATGCAAAATAATATATCCATAGAAAGTAATGAGAAAATGCTTTATAATTACAATCAGAATAAATTGAAACAATTTGATCTTTTATCTCTTCTGATATCTGTAACCATTTTAAATTCATGCTGTACAAAAGTGCTTCACTCAATATCACTTCCCTCTGTCTTTCCTCAGTTTTGAAAACATGATCAAATGTCACTAATTGGTTCCCATAAGGGAAATATGACAAAAATGATAACAGTAATGAGATGGTGACACTAATAAAGAATTTACTTCCCTAAATTATACATAGTCATTGGAAACAAATACAGAGTTCACTCAAAGAATATTCATTATCCTGGCATTTAAGGACCAAATTGAATAGATATAATGTATGTTCAATTTGAAATAAAATAACGACTTTCACTGGACTCTGAGTAACACTATATATGATTTAAATAACTATTGCTCTGAAATTTATCATTTTAATCTGATTACTGAAATACAATCTTCATTCAACACATTTATATTTTTGATGGACCTGAGGAATAAATGCAAGAACAAGAGTATAAAAAAACAGCCTAAAACAAGAAAGAAAAAGAAGTATTTAATTCTATTAATAAAAAGACAAATCTTCAAAATTTGCAGCTCAAATGACTTAGAAAGAATTTATTGAGAACAGTTTTATAGTTCTAGTTTCATTTTTTTAAATATTCAATACAAAATTCTCTAAAAAGCATGTAAACCCTTAGCAATTATGAACATAATCACATATTGCATTAACAAGACTAAAACACTTCATATGTATAATTATCAGACCAGTTTTGTCTTCTTAAACAATGTTTAGATTTTGAAGGTTTTAGTAACAAAGCTTACAGCCAACTGATTTTATTATTCCAAGTGATTGTTTAGTTCTTCTGATTACTTGTGTTAACATGAAGTATGGAAGTTATTTAGTTAGGAATGAATAAAGGTCGAAACAAAAACTATCACATGCAAAGGACATAATTAGTTATTGCTCAATCACTTTTAAAGTTAATAAAAACTATTATGCATCAAGACATTTAGTTAACTGAGTAATCAATTTTCATAATTATTATGAAAATTAAAATTTAATAATGATTAACTATTGAATCTGTAGCGCATGTTTTACCTAATTATCTTATTTACTGAAAATTATTAGTTAAATGATCAAGTAGCTGGATTTTCAAATAATATTCATTTTACAGTATTTACATTATTCAGACTATTGTTCTCATCTTTGTTGCCATTTGTACAACGTTTCGGCCATTGCACGCTCCAATCTTCTTCAGGTGCTAAACATTTCGAACCGAACACTTTATTACAATCATTGAAGTATATCATCCTCATTTCTTATGTAAAGCCTCGATTGGAAGTCATGAGTTATCTCCCTCTAACCCTACAAGTTACTTGTTCACCACTGCTTTAGCCTGGTATTGAATCCACAACTCTAAGAGTCAAGTCAGGAACTAACCAATGTCTATATCCACTGGGCCATGTGTCCTAGGGTTCGGTTCAAAATTCCTAGCACCTGAAGAAGGCCGGAGCGTACAATGGCCAAAACGTCATACAAATGGCAACAAAGATGAGGACAATATTCCAAATAATGTAAATACTGCAAATACTACCTCATCTCAAAAATATAAACAAATATTCATTTTAGTTATGGATTAACAGAGGTATAGCAAGATTACATGAATTAACATTTGAACTGTATTTATTTTATTCCACATTTACTTGTGATATTTCATCATCAGCAAGCAGACTATGAATTTTTGCCTTTCATGATGAATGAATGTTTTATCAGGGAAGCCCTATACCTTGAGTGCCTATTGAAGCTTAACATCACCCCAGACCTCAAGTAAAACTAGTACATGCAACCCATGATTAAAGATGCTGGAATCACTCCAGTAAGTACCCGAATCCTCCTGCTTAGCTCTACCTTTACAAGAGCCAGATCAGGTCGAAAATGGAGGACTGCTGCCATATCTAAGAAGGAGCTGCCCAATCATCACTTTCCTGTTTTGATAGTTCAAAAGCATCTATGCAATCTTGTAGGTAAGGAATTATTTTCCACCCTACAAATGAAACATTGCAAGCCTCTCAACTACTCATTATTTCCATGAAAGGTGTTCAAACAAACTACATTCCTTCATTCCACCAGTTTTGACCTTCACAGCTAAGACCCACCATGACACACACACTTGAGCAAACCACCTTCATTCCCTTTGTATTCCATTAGTGAGATGTAAGTCCAATTCAAACAGCTTCTTCACATGAAACATTACTTTGTGAAATCAACTTCCAAGAGTATGCTTTCAAGATCAGTACAATCTAAACTTAAGTCTAAGGTTAACCATTATCTTCCTGATATATCATAAACTGTGCCTCTTACTTTTTACTCTGAGTGGCTCTTGGGCCTTGTATAGAGTGAACATTATTGTAAAAAAAAACTTGAAAGTTTATCATGTAAAACAATACAAGATGAAATACAAGGATAAACTTGAACAAAATGTTTTCAGACATGTTTCTCATACAATTTTATAATGAGTTACAAAATAAAATGACGTTTTAAAAATAACCTTTCTGTCCAAAATTCTTTTGAGATTTATCAAGTATTAAAAAAACAATCACAGTTAATATTTATCATGGAAACAAAACTTCAAACAGAAAGAACATGCTAAATCTGAAAGGCTTTCTCTAAAAGATATTTCAACAGGATGTCAAAAGAAATTTAATTTATATTATAAGGATTTAAATTTGTAAATATTAAACGTTTTACAGTGATTGATAGCAAAACGTCATAGATGAAACTTAAATAGGACTAAAAATTAAAAGGTAAATATTTTATGAACCAAGTAAAAAGTATTAGGATATCTGCAACAGTTTTCCCCGCCTCTTTACTTGTGCACTGATCCTTTATCCCAAAAATGGAAAATGTATACACTAAAAAGAATCAAGAAAATAAATCAACTGCCTTTAGGAACAATTTTTATATGCAATCAGAATTAGAATTTATTGATTTCTAGCATAGAGGGATCCAGCTTTGAAATAAGATCTCAGCACAAATACTTTACTTTCATAAGATTATTTTTTGTTTTGTTTTTCTTTTTACTTGAAAATTGTATCAAAAGCTGGAAGATATTTGAAGAAAAGCTTTCGAATGTTGCTGGCAATGAGAAGTGGATGATTGCTTCTTTATTTCAATTAAATTTGCAAAAATGCTTATACAAAAAAAGTGTTTCTACAAATTTTTGTGGTCCCTGTTAAGACTGGTTTTTTTATGCAATACCCTGAGCAATTCAAGTTATTTGCCTAAACATTTACATAATCAAATTCTTCTTTATCAATTATTGTGATATGCCAGTAATAAAACATTGTCATGGTATTTGTGTTTCTGGCTTAGACAAGTAAATAAATCTAGTAAGATTCAATCCACAGCATCATTTTTATTGGTTTTATCTGAAACAAAAATTCACCATTTTCAATTCCAATTAAAGTAAAATTTTTCTTAAATTTCATAACCTTCTATCAAACTATGTAAATCCCAAGAGATAAATTGGCTAACAAATTTTTCAGAAAAATTTCAAATTGATAATTTTTTAAATTCTCTTTCTGCAAGAAGATTTCTCAAGACTTTATAATGCAAAATGTAAATAGTGTTGGTAGCTCCTGCCATAGTACAAGTTGAACGAATCCCAACACGGCATTGAAAGCAATGTTCCATAATAATTGTAAAGAATGGGAAATATGAAACCGGAAAATAAATCAAGCCCACTTAGCTGTTTCAGCATACTCAATCAATATGCACACTGAAAAGCAAAAATGAATTCACAGATTTACATAAACACTTGGTTCCTCATGATATTCATTCTATTTCCATTCATTTACATGAACAAAATGACATTTTTCAACATAACTCAATACTGATCCTCATTTCAACTTATTGTCATGACTATAGCTGCAAAAATTCATGAAATACAACCTCAGCAAATATAAAGTCTATAGATATGTAAATATGCTGAGTAATAAATCATACATTCTAATAAAAGAAATGGTGTTACTAAATAAAACAATCAACAACTTAAATAATCTTTTTAGATATCTACCACAATACAGAAATAAAATGCAAGTAACTTTTATATATAGTATGTGTGCACATTATATATATATACATACACTGTTAAATATAACAGACAATGAATGTCTATTATGTTTAATCATGAGCCATTCTAAACATTGTATTTTTGCTTTAATTTCAAGTGAAAATAAAGACAAAAATTGTCCAACATTGTTTGCTATTCGGTGACTGTTATCATTGCTTAGCAATGTTTTATATCAACACAAGATAAAATCATCTTTGATGGTGGATGTATTTATGTTAACATCCCTGTAACCTCTCTGAAGATGGCACATGTGAGTTGAAAGCTTAGAACCAACATAATAAAAAAATATCTAAATGTTGGACAATATATATTTTGGCAGAGTATATATAGGGATGTGTGTTGTGGTGCAGTGGATATCAACTCAGAACGACAAATCCAGGAGCCGAGTTCGAATTCCAGTTGAACACCTTGCATTCACTTACACACAAATACCCTTGGGAAAGGTATTAATCCATCTCTTCCCTCCAGTTATGGGTTAGATAATAGGACAGATTAGGTTCTATAGCCTTGTCTGGCAACCAGTCTACCGCAGAAAGCAATGGCAACCTACTGCAGGATAATCTTCTGCCCAGTTAGTCATGTCTCTTTCGAGATATGATCGCTCAAGGCATGTATCAGGTATGGAACTTAACTAACTGATATATAGGGGTAGGTTGAACATTGAGAGCTGATATTTATGGGGCAGGTTTTGTGGGTTGAATGATAGAGTGTTAAAGAAAATAGACACTGATTTTAAGCAATGTACATTTCCCTTCATGTGGATGTGCGTTGTGGTGCATTGGATATCGGCTTGGAATGAGAAATCAGAGAGATGAGTTCGAATTCCAGTTGAATTCATTGCATTCACTTACACACAAATACCTTTGGGAAAGGTATTAATCCATCTCTTCCCTCTAGTTATGAGTTAAATAACAGGACAGATTGGGTTCTATAGCCTTGGCTGGCAACCAGTCTACTGCAGAAAGCAATAGCAAGCTACTGCGGAATAATCTTCTGCCCATTCAGTCATGCCTCTTTTGAGACATGATCACCCAAGCGTGTTTCACGTATGGCACTTAACTGACTGACTGACATTTCCCTTCAGTGGTTTGTTTTTCATTTGTAACAACTGCACATCAATAGTTGTATATACAGCAAAATGAAATATACACAACCTACATTTTTTCCTATCTAGGTGCAAGCTATTGTGCCCAAGAGTGGTATCTTTATGTAAGTGATGACATTAATTTTGATGCCCTACAGGAAGGAGTGGTATGAAATGACTCCTTACTTACAGACCCCAGAACCATTACAGACAACATGTACTTGGTGTGCATCACCATGAGATCTATACACAATCTTCTGTCATTCATCTTGCTCATCTTCTGATCTTTAGGGTGCTTGAGCTTGTTCAGCAAGTGCTTTAAGCTGCTTCTCATGCTAATCTACAATGTATCTTATCAACTTGTTGGGGTCATGGTTGAATTCAGCCATCCTTACAACATCTGAACACTTAGAATATTTCTTTTTCTTTGCCATGGATGGCATGTCCCTACTAGAAGCCTCCTGTTTGTTCCAACACTAAGCATGAAGAAACCTGGCTCCTTTTAAAAACCTTGCTATCATTGAGTCACTACAGTTGGCAGCTGATGCTACAAGTACTGCAAGTCTTTTATGTCAGACTGGAAGCTACCATGTTAACTATCTCAATATGCCTGAAAGAGAAACAGGAATGTTAAAATTTAGCTTATGCTGCATAACATCAGGTTATACTGCCTTCCATTTATGGCCCCTACTAAAGGTTTGTGGGCAAATACCTTGTATGTGTGTGTGTGGAAACAACAATCAACACCAAGTGGTGATTATTTCATGCTTGAACACAATTCTACAGACCGTGTATGTTAAGTAGTAGATAAACTAATTAGATATGCTAGTCATTGGTATATTATGGATAGCAAGGTCAGTTATTTCCAGCTTATTGTTTTCTTTTAATGGTTATTAAGTAGGCAAGAATGAGTAAATTTTTATCCAACACACTTGGCTTGAAGATTGTATGAAACAAACTGTCATCACTTATGATGACCTCAGTGAGGATTTCTTATATTTATATATGCTCTGTCTTGGATATTGAGCACTTTTACCTATAAATATAGCAAATTAAATCTATATTTTATCATATATATGATAATGGTAATATTAGTCATTACCTTATAAAGAAACATACATTTATTGACTGAGCAGCTTGTATTACATTTAATAAAAAATTTACAAAATCTATAAAAGCTATTCTCCCTCTTTCCAGTATTGATGGGAGTTTCCTTACTAATCTTTTATTTGAAGTAGTGCAGAATGTCACTATCTTGAAGATGCCATTATTTTCTCTCTCAGTTGAAATTCATGAAATCTTTCTGTTAAAACAAATTTTCAGAAAAATGGGTTTCTCAATCTCTGTAGATATTATTCTTTCTGGTCTTGATGAGGGTTTCCTTCCTAACCTTTTATTTGAAGTAGTGTGGAATGTCAACATCTTCATTATGTCATTATTTTCTTTTTGAGTTACATGTTATATCTGTTTTGATCATTACTGCTGCTGAAAGTTTTCAAGTGATATGGTTTATGCTATTTGCTACAGTTCTTTGTGATTCTAAGCCTAACCGTTAACAATTTATATATATTATTTTTGATGGTATAAAATGAGTTTGCAATAAAAATACTGTCTTAAATAATTTATAATTCAACCACAAGACACATCCAAATCAGAGTGAAATCTAATCCTTAAAAATAAGCAAGAGCATTAAATTTTCATGCTTCTTCTAAATTACCAGTTACATGTAAAATATAAAATAAATACATTAATCTGGATTTACTTATTGAAAATGGAAAAATAAATGATAAACCTTAAACTGAAATCCATTTCCTCAAGTGTAGAGAGAATAAAAAAATAATGGTTATTTTTTTTTTAAATTAAAGTAAAAAATGTCATATAAAATATACATTTTAGAGAATTAGGTGTCACTAATATTATGAAAGCTTCTTGAGCTAATCTCACTTTGTAATTGGACATCAACAAGAAAGACACACTAATGTAATCTGAAATAAATCAGAGATGTTAAAGCAAATTCATGATCGTTAAGATTTTTTTAAATTAGACATTCAATGAAAATACCTGAATATCAAATGACAAGAGTAAGCTTTATATGTAAAACCTTAACTTTTCTGTTACATATAAGTGAACGAGTGATTAAATTGTTCTATGTATAAGAATGAGGTCCTGGGTTTCCAAAAAAAGACCAAGCTAGAAAGATAGGACACCAATGTGTCATGAATTCTGAGTATAAATAATGTCAAAGAGAGAAAAAATGTTTAACAAGTTGAACAGGAAAACAAGTCAAGCCAGTCTGACTTGTTGACAGAAACCAAAGAGAGTAATTTTATCTTAAATGTATAAATATAAGAATCTATTTAAAGAAAAATGAAATGCAAAGGCCAATTGTAAAATAACTAATAATGTGTTGCATATCTACAAAATGTATACATTTCTTAAATCATTTAGAAATGTATAAGTTTTATGTAGATATTCAATAAATTATTAGTTACAAGCAGTATAGCCCAGCATCGCTCGGGTGTAATGAAAGCTTTAAAACTAATCCATGGTCCAGGAGTTCAGACTCTTTGGACGTTGGCACGAAAGACTAAAAAGCAATAGTTGTTTCCAGTTAAAGCAAAACCATAGACTGAAAGAAAAATGAATGGATGTCAGTCAAATTTTGAATTCCTGGTATTGATATCAAATAAGTTTTTTTCGTCGTAAACTAAATTTTGAAGGTTAAATAAGTCCTCTGAGTAAATGGTATCATGGCTGAGACTAAGAACTACAATTATATCTACTTAGAGCCAAACCCAAAGCAAAAACTAAAATAAAAGGGCTGATAAAAATACAGACATACAGACAGATAAACAGACACACACACACACACACAAACATCTTGCCTTTTATATATATATATATATATATATATATATATATATATAATCAATTTTCTGCACTTTTGTAAGAACTGCAACCCTGACACTTCTGAATATCATTTCTTATGTCTTTGTCTATGAGTGTATCAAATTTGATTAAAATCGGACCACAGCTTTGATAATCCGATTTTTTCGATTATTGATTTTCGATATTTATCGGGGGTACCTCGATACAAAACCTAGCTAAGAACACTCGCAGACGCTTACAGTACAACTATGTAGATTTTCAAGAAAATCGGTTCAGCCATTTCGGAGTCTATAGGTAACGGACACACACACACACACACACACACACACCCAAAGTTCTATTTATAAATAAGTTTAGATTTAGATTTTACATTTTTTGTTTCCATAACATAAAACATTTCCTAATTACCAAAAGAAAAAAAAGTACATGTCTAACAAAATCTCACTGCTGTCAGTAATTCTAAGTATAGAGAATTATAAGCTAAGTAGGCAATGTAAATACAATAAAATGGCAAATCAATAAAAATCATAATGTAATAATCATTTCTTTGCTACAAATATACTTAATTGATCTAAGAGGATTCTGATCAATTAAAGGATTTTTGTCAAGCCTAGAAAACTTCTAACACCAAAGAAGAGTGAATAGTGATAGTTGCCAAAATGTTTATAAACTGATAAAGATTCATATTTAAATTAATATTTGCTTAAGTAGAATATTAAGTGAAAACTTTATATGCATCTAATATAAACATCACTAAAAATTAAGTTCTAACATGATTCTTTCATGAATGAAGATATGCTGCCTAAATATACATATTTTAAAATACATAATCCAGCAGCTCATTATGATACTAACACCTTGCAATTTAAATGCAACTTTATGAAAAGGTAAATTGAAATAGAAAAAGACAACTTAGAAACTTAGTAAGCAAACACAAGAGATCCACAACAGACTAAAACCATCAACCATTTCTGAACAGTTTGAAGAAATCCTACATAGATTTGCAGAAATCATTAATAAATATGAAATTCGAAACCATCTGAATGTTAAAAAAACATTAATACACTATATAAAGGATATATTCATCTCCCAAATAATAAAAATAAATTCATTAATATTTCTAACTATGAACAAACAGACCAGCAAGAGGAATTTGCTCAACCTTGAACCTAATTGTTATCTTTACAGATAATACAACAGATTGAATAAAAAAATGTAATTGAAATGTTAGATCAAAACATACAAAACTTAACAAACTATAACTAATAAAATCAAAACCAGAACTTTGTGATCTGCTCAAAGCCAAAGCAATAAAAGATAGACATGACAAAAGAAAAGTCTCTTCCAAGCTCCTAACAAAACAAAAAAAATTGCTACCAACGAACTGCATAATCATACAGCCTTAAAGCAGATTAAAACCTATATTTTTGTTGTATTAAATAAATCTCATTATAATTAAAAATTACAAAAAATACTCCATGATCATGCCAAATTTAAAAAAGGCAACAAAAATCTTAGTAACCAACTGAAATTGAAAATCAATAAACTGGTCACAGTACTAATATATTCCTCACTGATCGCAGTACAAAAATAAAACTAATTATATACTATACTAAATTTAATGCAACTAATAGCTCTTCTCCTTCAACTAGTGTTTTGCAAAATGCCAATATTGTATAACAATTTAAATATCTTTTTGGGGGATTGTATCTCTGACAAAAAACTAAATATATATGTTGGTTTCATGACAACATTATCAAAGAGACTTACACTAATACTAATATGTCTGATATAAGCTCTATTGCACAAAATTTGAAGATGCATTCCTGTTCACATTCACAATTCAGAAAAATATTGATTGATAATACAAGTATACTTCACTATGAAAATAAAAAACAAAAACTTCAAATTCTCAAGGTCCTTGACATAAGGGACATACAACCAACACTAAATAAAGTTAGTTACAAGTATAGCAACACTTTTTTAAAATGTCTATAATAGTAATGTTTTTTAGAATTATGATTATATAAAAAAAATTACAATTTTAATACAATATCAATGTTTTCAAAATTATAATTATATAAATTAAAGTTAACCTCCTTTAAATAAAAATTTTAAAAGTAGTTAATTTCTAAAATTAATTGTAAGAGAGTGTATTCATGTATGTTATATATATATATATATATATATATATACACACACACCTCTAACAATTTTCTAAAAAACAGCATACCATGATGAAAAAGGCCTAAACTTGACAAAAACAAAGTTTTATTGTCAAAATGTGAATGTTATTATAAGAGAAAAAAAAAACAAAGTATTTTTTTTTATTTTATTAAATTTTTTTTAATTCCTTCTAGCATGTTTGAAATTTGGGTTAAAATTATTTTTCTTGCATCAGCAGGTGAACCAAAGATTAATGGATAATTTTTTCTCTCTCAATAACTGTTGGATTTTAATAACATTTTCAAGACTTATTGACAAATGAAATTACTTCTGCATTTTTTTCATTTTTATAATTTTTTTTTAAATCTTGGTAACAAAAAAAAAAATAAAAATAAGAAATAAAAAATATTTAAATCATCAATTTGTTTTTGTCAAACAGAAACACCACTTACCAAGAATCTGCTCTTTATTGTAAAATAAAAAATGCAATAAAAGTATGACATTTAATTAGAAAAGCTTTTAAATGCTTTTATAAATAAAATATATTAAGGACACTATCCTCTTAATAAAAATTTTTTTCAATGAATAATGAATTTTCACAAGAATTGTGTACTTTTTTCAAATTTTAATTAGTAAAAATTCATTAAGTTTTAAATCTTGAAATTCAGTATTCATTTCAGCCTTTTAGATGATATTATTACTAAGTGAAATCTATATTTACTAATCATAAATGAAAAAGATTAATACAAACTATCAAACACCAATATTTTTTTAAAAATTTGAGTTTTTTGGGGGGGATAGTAAATTTAATGCCAACATTTCTAAAATTCAATAAAATATTAGATTATTTTTTTAAATTAATAAGTACTTAAGAATGATATAAAAAAGCGCTCACATCATTTTCTTCAATTATGTTTTACTGATAATAACTCCATAAAATAACCTTAGACTTGTCATCAGGCTGTCAATATGTCAACACAGTTACTGTTACCTTAAAAATGCATATCTGTGATATTTTAAACTTAAAGTAAAATATTAAATTTAAAATAATATTTGTTTCAAATCAGATTAATTATACTTTAAATTAGCTAATACTACTCAAATAAAGTTTCTAAAAATTATGCCTTATTTTTGTAAGATTTTTGAAATTTTTTTTTTTTAAGAGAATTACATTACAATGAAAGGTGACTAAAAAGAGTACTAATCATCTATTTTAGCAAAAAAAAACAAACAAACAAACTTCTTCCAATTCATTTAGATTAGTTGCTTAAAATGCACCAAAGTATTTTTATTATTATATATATTAAAGTGAATCTACTAGTTTGAAATTAAAATTTTAAAAATTCAAGAAGGATTTTTGATTTTTAAGAATTCATTTTAAACCTTAGGGATCTCATTTTTGTAGAGGTTCCTATCTATCTAAATCTAATCTAAACTTATTTATAAATGGAACTTTGTCTCTGTGTATGTGTGTGTCCGTTACCTATAGACTTCGAAACGGCTGAACTGAACAGTTGTACTATAAGCGTCTGCAAGCGTTCTTAGCTAGGTTTTGTGTCAAGGTACCGCTGATAAATATCGATAATCGAAAAAAATCGGGTTATAGAAGGAGTGGTTCGATTTTAATCAAATTTGATACACTCAAAGACACCCTCTGTAAGAAAAAGAGCACCATGACACAATTCCCTTCCCCAGAAATTTGAAAACAACATGCTGTACTATTTAGCATTCATGTTATAATTTCCAATATAGATATTTCAGAGTGTTTGGGTGTCAATCTGAGAATGGAGATTCGAAAATAAGTGGATTAGTCTAATGGTGGTTACCAAATGTTTAGTATAATCCCTAGTGAAGGTGACATTTTGCCTCCATTCATCTTCCCACAGGGCTTCAAACTCAACATGGAGGCCTACATCAAGTGCCCTGAGGTAATGCTGTTCTGAGTTAAGAGGGTGGCTGCTGGAAGACCTTATGTCTGGCAAAAAGACTGCCCCATGCCACACAAGCAGAAGAACCTAGCCATAGCTGTTAGACAATTCCCATGACCACATCACCCTTTACAATTGGCCACCTAACTCCCCAGACTGCAAACCGCTCAATTATTATGTGCAGGGCACAGTTGAGTGAGAGATCAACAAAACTCCTTGTAATACTAAAAATGAACTGAAGGCAAAGATTATGGCAGTATTCAGTATCTTAAACAAGAAAACCATCCAGAAGTGTTGCAGGAGATGCAGAAGTCATCTGGAGGCTATGGTTGAAGCTAATGCTGATTTTATTGAATGAACTTACTCTTTAGTATTTCAAGATATTTTTGTGTAATTTTGGTAAATATATCTGTTAAAATGAGATGTCAGTATTATTTTCACTTTTGCATAATTTAGATGACAATTTATCCATCACACACTGTATTTAGAAAATTGTAGCTATCTTATAACTATAAATTATGATAGAAAAAGTGCTCTTCTAAGACAAAACTATTTTCCTCTATTAATTATCTGAAAGGACCTTTCCTGCCACCCATCAGCATGGCTGATACTAACCTCCATGAAAGTGACCCTTTGCACCTTCTTCTGCTAATATTCTCAGCTTACATGAAGTGGAAAGATTATATTAAATTCATTGAAAGGTTTGCTGCAAAGCAAGTTGGTTCACTGTGTTGTGCTAAAACAACTTTTATCTCCTGAATTTATCTTGCATGTTTATAAATCTACCATTCATCCATGCTTTGAATACAGCTACTATATGGTCTGGCATTCTTACTATATATTTAGATACTTGATAAAACCAGCAATATTATTGGTCCTAACTTGGCATCTCAGATTCAGTCACATTCCTGCCACCAGAATGTAGTACCTTTCTATACATATTTTCATGGTAATTGCTCAGAGGAATTATTCACTACTGTACTTAAATTCATATAGTACAAGTGCAGTACTAGATTGATGAATTGAGTGACTTTGTTATAATCACTTATGTGCAAATACTCTTGGGAAAGGTATTAATCCATCTCTTCTCCCTCCAGCTATGAGTTAAATAGCAGGACAGATTGGGTTCTATAACCTTGGTTGACAACCAGTCAAGCACAGAAAGTAATGGCAACCTTCTGATGGAAAATTTTCTGCCCAATCAGTAACGTCTCTTTCAAAACATGATCACCCAAGCATGTCTCACATTTGTCACTGAACTGACTAGATTGGCAGTAAGGTGTCGTCAATTCACAGTTGAATTGGCTTGATGTTACCATATGTTCTCTACTAGTTTCTTTTCTCACACTTCTCACTCATGGAATTCTCTTCTGGCTGCATACTTTCCCGCCAATGTTGAACTTCAAAAATTTAAATTCACTGTCAACCATTATCAACTGTATTCTTGTTTCTCTATTTTTCTCACTTCTTAATAACATTTCTCATTTTTTATTCTTTCAAATTCAGTAACCTTGTTTTAGTGGCTTTACTGCCTTGCATGGGATGATATGAGTAAAAACAATAATAAGTAAATAATCCTGGCTAAAGACAATTTAGTTAAATAAAAATCATGAGAAATCAAGCAAAGCCCAAAGAATTTGATGCATTTGCTATGTTTTAATACCTAAAAAATTTCTAAACTTGAAGAAATGATTTCAAAGATAAATATATTACCTTCATTGCACATTGATGTGCGTTTGGGTTAGGATCAGCTTTGAAATATTCTTAAAAATTAGTTATAATTTTGCTTTGATTTTACTTTGTTTTATTTTTTGTGGCTAATTTTAAAATAGTTTCATGGTTATTTGAACGAGTGTTCTTTATCTTTTTTCAAAGAAATTTCTTTGACCGGACTTTAACTAAGTTAAAACTTAGTTAACTCACCACCGTTACCTGTTTTTTTTTTCTTTCTTCTTCTTCAATTGGAGTAGATAGACTAAACTATCGCCCGGTTCACTCTCCACCCACATCTATTGAACAGGTGTAGAGGCTCATCCCTTGTTTAGGATGTGGTTTCTGGCTTTCTCTTTTCTAATCTTTTCACTCTTACGTAGCCCCCAGCACATCAGTGACGTTACCGCCTTGCTCGGGGTGATATGATTAAAAAAAAACATTTTGTATGTTAGGCATGCCAATTTTTGGAGATAACAAAGTAAAGAGGGTGATCTGTTGCAAACATTGCTAGGAGAAAGTTAATAACAGGTTTAAATAACATTAAAATACAATTGGCTCAGATAAAAATAAAATAATTTGTATTTTATTAATGTTTGGTTAATTTACATTTTTGTTTGTCACTACTGAGAAAAGATAAAAAACTATAACATTACTTCACAACACTACAGGTAAAATATTATTCTAATACGTGTGGTTGCATTTTTATATAGTAGACAAATTATGTTTACACTAAATATACTTTCCAAGGGTCATTTTTAGGTGACCGGACAAAATATTTGTCACAAAAAGAGATAAAGATATTAAACAATGCTATATTATTACAGATAAAACTATCCACTTATCATCAGAGCCAGATATTCATTCCACTAGTTTTATAATTATTCATATGTCAGAGTTGTCTAATTACTACAAAAAACTTTCTTGATACAAAACAGACAATACTCAAAGTATATTCTTGTATATATTCACACTATAAAATCTTGTCACAACTAGAACCAAACCAACTGTTTTTCAGATAATTACTATTTGGATTCCTGGGATGACAAGTTATTATTTATATTATTGACCTGCAGACTGCTGTCCTCATCTTTGTCATTATCAAATTATTTAGACTGAACCCTTATTTAATATAAAGGTGGCGATTGTTCTTATTCTACTGACCATGTCTAGGTATATCTCATCTAATTCATAATTAGTACTGCTCAAATATTGCTCATCCTGCTGTAATCACAACAAAGATGAGGATAATTGCTCACATATAAAGAATGTAAATAAAAAAAACTCATTGAACTGAACTCTTTATTTAATCTATGGGTGTATATTGTTCTCATTCCACTGACCATGGCTAGATCTACCTTAACTTCTTCAAATTAGCATTCATTTCACACCGTGAAACCCTCTTTATTTGGTCAGACATTCAAAATTTCAAAAAATTAATTGAAACAAAACCAGAATTGTTATTTTCTGTTAAATACACCTGAAAGGTGATATATGGTCATGAGACAGCCAGGAGGAATACTTTGATGAGAAAAATAATAATGCTATGAATTTATAGGAATAAAAGATTTTGTCAATTATGCCAGCAACTTTTGCATCAATCTAAAATGAAATGGTTGTGGTGCTATTTGAGATCCTGAAAGTCAAGGTCAGATCAAGGGAGAAAAACAAAAGCCTGACTGAGTTGCAGCTGAAAAGAAGAAACTCGGTACCAAGCAAATGGAAGACATTAACGAGAAACTCAAGAAATAAATGGATCAGATCAAATTAATCCAGCATTACAGTACTAATAACAAAATAATAATCAATGAAAAATCCAGCCTGACAGGGATGAAGCAAAGGTTATCAATTAACTGAACAGGTTCTCTTTTTTGAAAAGACTTTTTCAAAGATGATTTAATTATGTATGCATATAATTGTGAACATAAATGTAGAAAAATTTTACATTTCTACAGAATTTTAAAAATTTCCCTTTCATCTCTCTCTCTAAGCAAAAATTATATTGGTAACTGGGATTGCAATCTAAGATTTAAAAAATCTTACAGGAAAAAAATAAAAGTTATAAATCCCTTCACATACTTAAAATTAGATTTTGAAAAAAATTTTCTTAGTGTTAAGAACTGATATTAATATATCTAATAAGACTTGAATTAAAATTATTTGTAAAATTATTTGTCATTGCAAGTTAAAAGTTTATCAATTTCTACAAGTTTAATATTTGTACAGCTGTCCTTTATAAACTATTTTTAGGTGATATTTTATTAAAGTTACAAAAACTATGATTCCAACAACAATTTATAAGCATATTTTTTTCCAGTTCAGGATTTGCATTTTGTGCAACTAAAAATATTTGCTAACCTTCTTTTAGAAGATTATATATATAAATGCTGGAATTGTACCCATAAATTTTTTTAAAATACTGTATCAATTGGCACTTATGCCAAGGTTCAGAGCATCCATGTAACCTACCAAGAATGAAAGTGTCATGCTCCAACACTCATGTGTGTGTATGTGCATTCCATGATACTGCTGTCATAATATATGTGTTATATATGATACACATTTTATATATGTAGATATTACTTCTTCCAGACAATGTGGTTCACACTTTAGGAAACTTTTTTATCTTTCCTTTTAATTACAAATCAAAAGAATTACCACAATATAAGTAACAGATACTTTTTTCATCTTTCTACCTACAGCAGTGACAAATGTTCATCTCATTATGTTTCCTGTCAAACTTCTAAAGTTTAACTTAATTTGAAACAAGTGTGGGATACACAATGAAACTCAAATTTACAACTTAACTAAATCATAATAGTCTGTTAGATGAGGCTGATAATTGTTATCTAACAATGGGATTCCTGCATAGACAGTAAAAGAAATTTACACAAGGAATATCACCAGAAAAAATGAGTTTTGTTTTTCATATTGGCCAGTGCTTTATGAAAACTTTTGAGTAGAATGTCTCTTGTAAATTAATTTGAATTATGTTTAAGGGTTTTCTAAGTTTGTAAGGATTTGGGGGATTTATTTTAATCAAATTTATCCCCCACTAGGTTTCATTGTCTATATAGACATAAAACACTTCTTAAAATGGTACATTGCAGACTATACTTTCTAAAAATAATCAATAGATAAAATCATTCACAAAAAGAGATTCCTCTTCAAACAAAACTCCAAATATTAAATCAATTACATCCATGATGCAAGACTGATGAACTAAGGCAAACAGAATCAAATCAATTGCCAACAAATATATTTCTCAATTAGATGTTGCATATCAACTTCTATCTGGAAAATAATAAAGTTCATATTATGGATTGCAGTAAGGATCTTGCAGAAAGCCATTTGTGAATTTTTTTTTTTTTAATCATATCACCCCGAGCAAGGCAGTAACACCACTGATGTGCAGGGGGCTACATAGGAGTGAGAAGATTGGAAAAGAGAAAACCGGAAATCGCATCCTAAACAGGAAACAAGGGATGAGCCTCTTCACCTGTTCAATAGACATGGGTGAAGTGTGAACCGGGCGATAGTTTACTGAAAATAATGAACATGCAGATAAGAAACTATGGAGAGTCAAGAAACCATCATGACTTACCACTAACTACAATGGTCTGGACAATTTACTTGAATGTCAGACATCTGCCTACCCAAACAAATTCTGTTCATAGAGTGTGTATCTGTCAAGAGACCACATCATTGATTGAAGGATCGGCTACACAAAGAACCAATTAAAGAAGAGCAGTCTACGAAAAAACAACATCCTTCAAAAAACACCAGAAGAGACGAAGAAAGCCCAGAGAAAAAAACAGAGCTTTCCATCCTCTGAACTCTACTACCCTGCTATGTAGTGGCTGAGGATGTCTCTTCTCTATCCAATATAGGACTCGCTTCACACAGAAGGAAATATCTTTGAGCATCCCAATACTCAGCAATGTTCCACCAATGACAAGATAAGAAAAAGTGTCTTACATTTAAACTGCATCACTATGACAAAAAACATTAAGGCAGGCAAGCACACAAGTCAAATTGATTATCAACCAATACATGAATATATTGGCAATAATTATTTACCAAAGCTTAATCTGATACAAGGTTACATTAGGAAGCACCTAGTGAGGACCAAACTCACTAGACTAGCAAACTAATCTGTCTGAAATTATTAACCATCATGTTACATTTGCACCCTAATTAGACTGGTTATAATTATTTAAGGCCATAGCACACCCAGCAAGGATCAAACTCATAAAAACAGATTGAATATAAAAAATTACAAGTTAAAAACACTTTATATATTGAATATAGTACTCTGAAAATATCGACATTTCCAACTATCAAAGAAAATAATAAAATTACGAAATTAGCAGATTATATTTAATAGTTAAATAAACATTTGCATCTATACTTTCATGTAATTTTAAATTTATTCCTATAAATTCAAGACAACTCATTTTAATTTCAAATATATCCATTTTTAATTCAAAATTGTTTCTATATCCCCAAATGATTAATCATTTAATTAAAAACAAAATCTTTTTGACAACAGATACTAAAATTTACTATTTTATTAAACAAGGATAGACAGACAATTTGATAATTTCAAGTACATCATAAGCAACGTCTGAATCTAGGGATTGCTTCTACAATTACAGTAGCACTATGAGAACTCTATAATTCACCATAATATTAATATATACACACACCCAGATTTTATTATGCAAGTCAATGTTCTCACCAAAAAATTGCTACTAACCAACTGATGTTGGTAACATTTTCACAGTATATTTATATGAGAAATATATCATGTTAGTTTTTGCTTATAATAGCTATCTATCTGTATTACTTGTTTCAGGGATTTCAGAGTCTAAGCAGTGGAACATAAGCTTATTAATAAATAAGATATCAAGCCACAGACAAAATATTTTATCAATATAATATCCCCTATAACTAAATAAATGATTATTCTATTATTTTATATCTTAATCATTTAAGTGTCATACATGATACACATTTGGGTGATCATGTCTGTCAATTCATGACTGACTAGGAAGTAGATTTTCTCGCAGGTTGCCATTTCACTCTGCAGTAGACTGGTTGCAAGCCAAGGCAATAGAACTGGTCTGTCCTGCTATTCACCTATAATTTGGGGGAGAAGAGATGGATTCACATCTTCTCCAAGGTTATTTGTAACAAACTTGACTAAAATTCAAATTTACATTTTAATATAGGCTCCTTAACATTCTATAATCTTTTCTCAGTCCTTTGATTTTGTTGACATTATTTGTATCAGTTCCCAGAGATCTTAACTGCTTCAATATTGTTTTTCTTTTTCATATAAATTTCTTTTAATGATGATCAACAAATTTCTGTAAGATCTAAGGAGAGGCAAAAGAGAGAAAGTGTAAATTTAAACTTAAAGAACTCTGGCATTTTAAAAAAAATGATTTATTCAAAATGCTTCATTTTCTACATAAAGGACTTTTTTTCTGGCTAGTAGTATCTTACAGCCATATCACATTAAAACATTAGTTCCTGTACGATTAATTAAAATTAAGTAACATCAAGCATGGTCAGTACCTAGATGGGTAACTACTTGAGAATACCAGGTGCTTTAAGCTTGTATGCACAAATGGTGCAATGCATAACAACTCAGAATTGTTAATCGAAGATCCAAGTTACAATTCCAGCCATGTTTAGTATATTCGCTTATGTGCAAATACCTTGGAGAAAGGTATGAATTCAACACTACAGGTTCATCAAGTAAGACTAATATCACTAAATCATTATTATATCCTAAAATTTTTTTTACAATAAATAAAAAAACCTTTTCTGGCTTTAAATAACCCGCAAAAGGTTGATAAGTTTTAGAAAATAAATCAATCAAATTCTGCCCAGTAAGACTGTAGTTTCTTTTTTAGAGAATATAGGAAGGAGAACATACATATATTAACAGGAGGAGAGGACAGTCAATTTAGTGCCTTTAAAACCTGTCTTGGCAAAGTAGGTAGCATCAGTTTTGCAGAATATTAACAAACAATTTTGCCTGAATTTTCTCTTGCACAATCACTCTGAATCTATCTTGTTACAATCAGTAACTTTAAAATGACCCATAATTTTAATGCTGACAATATTAGCCAAAAAACGTTTACTTCACTTCTGTTGTCTTCTAAATTGCAAATTTAATATTTTCATGAAGGACCCAATCCCTTGTCTAAGTATTAGGTCCATCAAATGTAGGTTTATATTCATCACTAAACATTACTGTTGAGAAATCAGTATTCATGTACTTCTTCACCAAATTTACATGTTTTACTTTGTGATATTTACTTAAAAGGTGTTATTTTCTTTATTTTCATATCTTTATAGCCAATTTTCTTAATATTTGAATCTTGTTTATAGTTGTAATGCCAGATTTTTCAAATATTTTCTTGCCTGTCAATCAACATTTTTTTAATGCTATTCCCCTTCAATAGATATTGCTTTCTACTGCATCCTTGTGAGGCAATCATGGCTCTCCACAAACTCATTTTCTAATCAGTGAATTGCTATGACTTCTTGAGAAAGACAGCAGAGTGGTTACCCCATTGCCTTCTCTATAAATATGAATTCAGAGCAGTCAACTAGACTGGGAAGTGCATTGTAGTGAAGAGAATATCGACTCAGAACGAGAAATCAGGGAGCCGAGTTCAAAATCCAGTTGAATTCATTGCATTCACTTACACACAAATACCCTTGGGAAAGGTATTCATCTGTCTCTTCTCTCCAGTTATGGGTTAGATAAAAGGACAGATTGAGTTCTATAGCCTTGGCTGGCAACCAGTCTACTGCAGAAAGTAATGGCAGCCTACTGCAGGATAACCTTTTGCCCAGTCAGTCATGTCTCTTTCAAGACATGATCACCCAAGCATGTATCACATATGGCACTTAACTAACTGACTGACTACTAGACTGTCTAACCTGGAGCTACATTGATATTTTACCCATAGCTGCAGGTAGGCAAAATAAATTCATGCCTTTTCCAAGGGCATTAGTACAAAGTGAATGTGACTTGCCAATTCAGCTTACCATGCTAATAATAATTCTTTACCAGCTGGTTTATTACACTCATTTTTTTCTCATATCTCTTTTTGTGATATTCTTGAAACAAATTATTTTCTTGTTCTTATCTTACCAAGTTTCTTAATTTCTTTGATTATTCTCTGATCTCTTTTTAAATTTTTCACAATCTCCAATGCTGTGTTCTTATCACTATTTTTACAATACTTGTTACCTTTTAAAATTGTTTCTTATGACTCATGGGAATCACTATACATGAAATTGAAAAATGTCAATAACTATAAATTTATTTACAATTTGATGAACAATCTCCATTCACATCATAAAATCTTGCAACAATAAATAAGATATTGCAAATATTTTTTACAAAAACAGACATTACAAACTGAAATTTATATGGTATATTTAGTCAGTTAAGTGCCATATGTGAAACACGCTTGGGCGATCATGTCTCAAAAGAGACATGACTGACTGGGCAGAAGATTATCTCACAGTAGGTTGCCATTGCTTTCTGCAGTAGACTAGTTGCCAGCCAAGGCTATAGAACCCAATCTGTCCTGTTATTTAACTCATAACTGGAGGGAAGAGACAGATTAATACCTTTCCCAAGGGTATTTGTGTGTAAGTGAATGCAATGAATTCAACTGGAATTCGAACTCGGCTCCCCGATTTCTCATTCCAAGCCAATATCCACTGCAATATGACACACAACCTCAATATTATCATATAAATAGAAGTCTATCCTGAAATATTTTCTAATATCAACTGATTAATAATAATTTTATTTTGAAAACTTTGTCTTGCATGAGATCTGATGTAGTAAGCAATAAATTGTACTTTTTAAATAATGACAACTACTAGACTCAATAAAATCTATTAAATATTTCATACTGGTTTAAGAATGTCCAAAAATCCAAAGAAATTGGGAGAGGGGGTGAATGAAAATAGAAAATAATTTGATTCAAATTAATTACTGATTATTTCATCTAATTTTTCAGAACAAAGAAAAATCATTTTTTACATTGAATTTATACTGAATTGGTCAGTATGTAATTGAATCAAAATTGGAAACCAACATTATGATTGCTCCATGAAAAGTCAGCTTTTGACAAAAAATATACAAAAAAGATCAGAGAAAAAAAATCTTGAAAAAATAAATATAAGAAATGGAGAAATTCATATCTGTACTATCCTCAAGTTTTATTTTGATTTACACTCCACCCATGTCTATTGAACAGGTTAAGAGGCTCATCCCTTGTTCCCTGTTTAGGATGTGGTTTCCCGCTTTCTCTTTTCCAATCTTCTCACTTTGTTTTTTTTTTTTTTTCAATTGGAGTAGATAGATCTAGCTATCGCCCAGTTCACACTCCACCCATGTCTATTGAACAGGTTCAGAGGCTCATCCCTTGTTCCCTGTTTAGGATGTGGTTTCCGGCTTTATCTTTTCCAATCTTTTCACTATTACGTAGCCCCCTGCACATCAGTGGCGTTACCATCTTGCTCGGGGTGATACGATTAAAAAAAAAAAAAAAAAAAAATGAAAAAATGCTTTCTTTTCTTCGATAGCTGAAACAACTACATAGTCATCATTAAGCTATTTTAAATATTTAACATTTTTAAACTTAACAAATTTACTTCTAATAAGATATTCATATAACAAGAATAAATCAAACCAAGAGAAAGCAGAAATTATCATCTTTACATGTCCACCACAACAAAATACCTTAATATCTATTAAAATATTTTTCTCTTTCTATATATAAATATAGATGTATAATTATCCAGATAAAAGAATGAATTTCCTATGTCATTTAATGAATCACACTTTACATAATGCAGTGGTGAGATCTGAAGACAGTTTCTATTTTAAAATCTAGTCTGACCCAATTTTGTTAACTTGCACATTTATACAGCAAGATTATTCCAGCTGAATGACTTAGATTTATTTAAAGTGGCCTGATTATTTAACAGCTTGTCTGAACAAGCAAACTTATTAGTACATGATTTCTTTTATAGATTTGTTAGAAATACCAGAAAATACTAGCCTTTCTTACTACCATTTTCAGTATTTCCAAACTTTTAATCATCTATTTTACAAAGAAAAATATCCATTCGCTCAGAAACACTTAATCAATATTATTAATCACATAGCTGGACTCCCCTAATATGATAAGAACTTATGTTTTCAGCATAAAGTAACAATATTCAAGTTCAAACATCTTTGAGCAACAAAATCAGGGAACATTATGAGAAAGTAAGATTGTGCTAATTTTTGGTTTATTACAAAGATTGTCAATTTGGAATGCAAACAAATCTGTCAAATGAACAAAATGTCAAAACTTTAAAAACATATATTTCAATATCTTTACCACAATGTCAAAATAACTAAGTCAAAGTAAAAGACATGATATTTTTTTTTTTTTTTTGGTAATGTTATATAGTTTAAATTCCAGTTGAATTTGTTTCATTCACTTATATACAAATACTCTTGGGAAAGGTATTAATCCGTCTCTTCTCTTCAATCATGGGCCAAATAACAGGATAGATTGGGTTCTATAGTCTTGGTTGGCAACCAGTCTGACACAAAAAGTAATGGCAACCTACTGCAAGAAAATATTCTGCCGAGTCAGTCATGATCACCAAAGCATGTATCACATATGGCACTTAACTGACCAACTGACTACATAAAGCAAATAAGACAGTAGTCATCAACAAAATAACACACTTTTCTAATGAATTATTTCTGAAAATATGAAGCATTCAAAGTTTGTTTATGTAAATTAGTGTCTACAACTAATTCAATAGAGGTATATATTAAAAAAAAAAGGAAAAAGAAAAAACTTTTGAGATAACTGAAGTGAATAATTTAATTACTGCAAATTTAAGCATAGCATGTTCTATTTTTTTTATTCATACAATGGCAATATTCATATTTTTAATAAAATACAAAAAAATAAACTAAATGAAAGTGTAGACATGTACAAATACCTTAACTGATAATAAAGTTATATAATTTTTTTTTTTTTTCAGATTCTTTTTACATTAGTAAATTCAGTACTTCTTGTGTTGAGATTCCCATCAAAGTGATTAAATGTGAAGAGAGCAGTTACAAATAAATTCATTTGTATAAATAGGATAAGAAATCATAATGATTATTCTAGAGATAGAAATCCATCTTTGTATATTAACTTTTATAGAAAAATATTTGTACATGTAACTTCTTTTCATAACTATATGGAAATAAACAACTCATCTGGCTATCTTAAAAGTGGCCCATACTTCCGCAAAACAAGAATGCAGTAGAAAGCAGTATCTATTGAAGAAAACTTAAAAGAGGTGATATAGACATGATGGGTGTTCTGTTACCAATGCAACAGATGTTTGTAACATTTACAAATGCCCAGAATTTATTATAAAGTATTTTGGTCACTATTAACCACTTATCAATTTACTTTTTCCACTCAGTTCTCAAAGGAGAGAGCAAACTAGTTAAAGCATTTACAATTTTGGATGAGCATCAAAGCAGACACCTGAAGGTAAAGACAATATTTAATAATCTATTTCAAGCATAAAGTTGATGACTGTTAATACGCTCTGATCAAATAAAATATGAACCAAAAATTTATAGTAGTAACAGTAGTAGTAGTCACTCGCTCATGCCAGGCTCAATCATTTGAGTAAACTTTTAAACAATGCAGCTCTCCACTTTTTATATTTCAATATTCATTTTCATATAAAAAATCTAGAATTAAAAACTCACAGGACAGATAGAGAGAAAGTGGTACAGGAGAAAGCAGTACATAACATACTTGATGGGCTTGAACAAATAGATGGCAGAACAAGGTTTTGGGAGAAATAACAAAATAAAACTTATTAAGGGTCAGGAAGATAAGGAGGGCCATGATTACTTATGACCTGAAGGGACACAACACATAAAAGGTTTTAATGTTTTTCACAGATAACTTTCATTCTTGTTTAAATAGAGAAAATTTGATAATTTCCAAGTATAGTTAATATTTTGAAATTATCATTTTATTATATTTAACATTAAATATCCAACAAATTGACATTTTGAAAACTTGAAGAATAATACAGAAGTAAAAAGTGTATTCAAATTTTATATTACTACTACAACAATCTCTTCGATAAGAAATGCCAAAGTTTTAAGAAAATCAATAACAAGAAAATGTTGCAAATATATAATAGCAATGAAACCACTCTGCCTATTATACACAGTCACCTTTATCTGAACATTCAGTGCAGTACAAGAAATACTTGATAAGTTTGGTTAACTAGTCAGAAATGTAAATAGTGTTAACCAGTCTATAATTTCATGAATTTTCAATGTACAGTAGAGACACAATATTAAAGGAAGTAAATTTAAGAGAAATTATTTTAATAGACAGATGTAGTTATTATTCTATATGCTATGTCTCTTTAGAACATGGGTGATCATGGTTTTCTAGAACTCTTTATCTTGTGCAGCTCTTAGTAAGGCTTCTGTTTTTAACATCTCTTATATTCCCTGTTCTGCCATCCATTAACATAAGCTCATCAAGTGGCCTACTGCCACCTTCTGTCACTTTTGATTTCACTATGAGTATCAAATTTTCCCAGCTCTCCTTCCTCATTATGATCCTCACCAAAAACATCTTTTTTTATTTCCATTTTCCTTAAGAAGTTCTTGCTTCTTATACACTCTATCTATGATATTCTCAGTATTCTTTTGTAAAATCAGATTTTTGTTGACTCCAGTCTTTTCTTTTTCATCTGTGAAGTGATTGCCCAGCATTCACTGTCATTTAGGAGAATTGATATCACATAGGAGCTCAGCACTATTCTTTATTTTGAATGAAATTTGCCTGTTTCTTAATACTTTACCTAGTTTTGGAAGGCATCTTTTGCTATTCCAATGCACAATGCAGACTTTGGTGCCACATTTTCCATCCACTGTGAAAACACTTCCAAAATAAAGTTTTATACACATTTCATTTTGACATGTCCAATTTGTAGTACACATCTTTTCCCTTGCTGACAACCATACATTCTATCTCCTTATAAGTCATTTCTTCTTGCTACTTTGTCTAGGAGGTCCTGTAATTTTCTGTCTACTACCAACACAGGTGTCTTTTGTATATCTTATATTGTTAACTACACCCATCAATAATAAATCCTGGTAGGATCTTCAGCTCATTTAAGATAGCCTTGTTGTAGAAATTGAATAGATCTGGTGAGAAGATACATTCTTGTCTTAAGACTCTTTTCTATTTTTGTGTACTTATGCAATTCATTTTCTATTTATATACAGATGGTTTGCTCCTAGTATAAAAATGTTGTTAAATGCATTTGTCCAAATTTGACCTTTTCTTTTCTTTCTTATTTTTGTTGGTTTTTTATATTCTGCAACTGTTAGTAAACAGCATGTATTAGAAATAAAGCAGTCACAAACATGATTTGAACTTGCATATTTTTGGGTACTGAATCTGATGAACTTCAATAATTAAATCAGTACAGTTTCATGCTCATCAGAGATTCTCAAATATACAAGTTCAAACCTTGGGTTACTTTTTCCTATCCAAACCCTGCTTATTTGGCAGTTCATAAAATGTAAAACAATTACAAAAAAAAAAAATAACAAAAATATTTAATTCAAAATAAGTACATAAAGAAACAGAAAACAAATACTTATAGAAAAAACATTCTAAAAGTGCAGATTTTAAAAACTAAAAATTTGCAGATTATAGAATTATGAACAAGATAATTTAAAACAATTTGTAAATATCTATGTCCTCAAGTCTTACAACCTAAACTTCAATAAGTTAACTAAGATAATAAAAAAAAAAGTTAAAAAATAGGCTACAGATTAGTTTCTGTATATTAATAGATAATGAAGAATTTCATTTCCTTGGTCTTAAAAAAAAGCATTTTCCTTTCTAGATTAGTTTAATTATAGAATCAAGCTTATATCACCTGGGTAAAAAGAAATCTCTTGAAATATCTGCTAAGATGAACATTGTTTCAATATTAGGACTTTGTAAATTTCAAGCTAAAATGAGCATTTGCCAAACCACTCTTAATAATTGACATACTTTCAGTTTCTGGCTACAGTAAGACTCAGACAGAATTTACCAAAAAATATATCAATGAAGAAGCTTATGCATAGTGTCATTATCTAGCTTTTTATAGAATGGTATATATTTAGTCAATTAATATTATAAGAATAAAAAAGAAAATTGTTTTCAAAATTCTAATAAAATATGAAAGTTTCTCTATCACTTCAAAACAGCTTAGATGTGTTGCCTTTAAAACGTCACATATTTCTTACTACATAAACAATCCATGTAACTTCTAGTGCATTGCAGTCAATAATACTTAATAATAAAGTCATCAATTAAATGCAGTAATATTCTTTCATCAAATTAAAAACAATTAGACAGACTTGCACTGATTATGAAAAAAAAAAAACATGGTTAGACTTTGAAAACCTGGTTTTGATAATGACTATGTCAGAATCCTAGCAATAAATAGCAGACACTCCAAATCACTATTTTCTGTTTATTTCTTTTTTTCAACTTAGACTGTAACATCATGTTCTAAGAATGATGTTCGATTTAATTTACATGAATTAAATATTCTTGTTGTCAAATATATGAATACTTTTCTTTATTCATTCCTTACCTGAATATTTCTTCATAAATAAGGTGGAAAACAGATCTCTAAAGACTATGAAAACTAGATGCCTGACCATTTTTTAAACTATTAATGACATTTAATTATAAACACTAGGTATCTTGAACTTCAGAACAAGCACAGAAGTTCACATGTACAATAAAAAAGAGAAATTCTATCTGAAGCCATAATGCGTATGAAATGTTTAATTCTAAACTTATCCAACATGGTTATTTGTATTCTACGATAAAAAAGGCTGACCTGAAATATAAAAGTATAAATAAAAAAATCTCATAAAATAGAATTATTTGAATTAATTATGGTATAACAATCATTTGAAATATAATCTACACTTTCACATATATTTTGATTAAATATAACCTTAAATAATAGAGAGTATGAAGTCAACAGTCAAACTGGATGGTACCAAATATTTTAGGTCACATGACCTACAATGTATATGTATAAAGCTGTGAAATCAATAAAATATAAAAAATATGAAAAGAGAAGAAATATTTCAAATTCCAAAGAACACAAGTTATAGAATCAGTGTCTCCTGATTATATTTAGAAGGTGAGATTTTTTATTGCAGGTATCTCTAAACTCAGACTATGTGAGCAACAAATAGGATTGTAACTAGAACACAGATCTACTAATTCTAACGGAAAAACACTTTTATTAAAGTTGAAAACATCAGTTACTTGTTAAAAAAAATCAAAATTACAACTGGTAATTCAGAAAATGTATATTATAAAAGAAGAGCTGATTCCTCATTTGCCATTTGCATGTGTCTTTGTATATGCATACATCTGTACTGAGTAACATGTTTGCTTGTGTTATCTAATGTATACACTGACACACATAATTTAACAGAGTTTGAAATAAGACATTTCACTTACACTCAGTCTGGACAACATCTATCCAGGGCTGAGCAGTAAAGTCATAAATATGGAGACAAGGAAAAAAGAAAAGAAAAAATTCTAAAAGAGTTTGACAAAATTTTTACTGAGATTTTCAGAAATTTCAGTAATGAATAAAATTACTTTTTAAAGATTTTCTTTCTTTTTTTTAAATTTTGTTGAAATAATTTAAAAAACTTGCTCTCTCTCTCTCTCTCTCTCTCACACACACACAATTTAAAGGAAACTGAAATGGGCATCTTATTCAAAAGGGTTAACTTGCCTTTCTGTCTGGCAACATCTGTATTTTTTAACAGGAAGAGCTGGCCATTTAAAGTCATTTTTATGATCCTTGTATTTAAAGGAATATATTTTCTAATAAACATATCATTTTAAATAGATAAACAATTTAGATTTAAAATTTGACCATCTTACCATCAATCAGTAAAGTGAAAGGTAGCAAACTAGTTTGTATTAAAACAATCTCTTAAGTTTAAAATTATATAATGCATAAAGCTTTATGATCAAGTACAGGATACACAACATCATAAGATGTAATAAGATTCCCATTTAAATTTTGATAAAAAAAGCTTAAGAAATTAAGTATAATGCTTACTATTTCCAAAACAAAAGCAGAGTTAGTTATTAAGAGCAATCACATTGTAGTCAGAAAATTACTATTAAATTCAGGACAGAACATGTTAAATGTTCAAGACAAATCAAGTTATTCATAATAAAACCAATAATACTGTTCACAGACCGTGAGAAGTAAACAATCAACAGGAGTTAAAAAAAAAAAATTAAAATCAATGTATTGTTCTCAAAAGAAAAAAAAAACAAATCAATAAAACATACCTAGAATTTAATAACATATTTTATTTTTATATAAAGAACAAAAAAATTTGGCAGGCATTTATTGTTGTAACTCTAAGGTAGTAATTTGTAATTTCAGAAAATAAAAAGAAAAGATAATCAACATATTAGTCAATAATTAAAACAACTGAATAAAAATTAAATTTGAATCAAATAACTTTCTTTTTTTAAATAAAATTCTTCAGACATCTTGGGTTTCAAAAACAAAAAATACACATATTTTTCCCATCTCTAAGCTGTTGCTAAAGGAACATGAAAGCCTGATTCTATTATTGATTTTGATCACAGACTCTCAGAGTAATTGGTAAAAACCATTAAAATGGCTTATAATGAATACTTTCAAAAAGCGACCCAGTCAAGTGTTGAAATTTTTTACACTTACTTTCAGTGAACCTAAAGGTCAAAATAAATACAAAATACATGATGTTAATCACCAAATAAGATTTTTACAAATTCAATTTCTAAGAGCAGTGTGGTATAATGTCTACAGATACAAATGAAAGACAAAAATAAAACTTACCTCAAATTTATTATATATATATATATATATATATATGATAAGCATACTGATTTCTTTTCATGTTTTTCTCAAGTTATTAAATGGCTAAAGCAAGATTAACATTGTATGTGTGTGTATTAATCCTAGACATTCAGCCTCACCATGTTGCTACAGATTTTACAGGATGGAGTTTACACCATGCTTAATATTTAAGATCTGGTTCAATTTAAATGAAAGCAAACCATTCATCATTATGAGAGGATTCAAAAATTCTGTATATTAAATGAAATAGTAACAGAGTTATTAGAATTGGAGGAGATAGACTAAACTATCGCCCGGTTCACACTCCACCCACGTCTATTGAACAGGTGAAGAAGCTCATCCCTTGTTCCCTGTTTAGGATGTGGTTTCTGGTTTTCTCTTTTCCAATCTTTTCACTTTTACGTAGCCCCCTGCACATCAGTGGTGTTACCGCCTTGCTCAGGATGATATGATTAAAAAAAAAAAGTTCTCTAAAAAACAAATTATTTTGAAAAACTCATATTTCCATTCGTCAATGCTTAAATTTTCTTAAGTTAAGAGAAGAAATTCCGGAAATGAGTAATTGGTTGCTAAACATTCACAAGCTTTATTTAATTTATAATATAAAATTACTATTTTATCTTTAGCTATTCCTATTGCTACCTACCCTGTAAGTGTCCTAAAATAACATTAAGATATATCTCTTTGGAGTATCATAACAATAAAAGGATTCACCTGGTAAGGTTGTCAGCTGGATTACAGGCTATCCAAATGGTATAAGTTCCATTTTGATAGCCATCTATGTGGTATCCCGAAGCCTAGACATAGAAGGGATGGCACTGGTGCAAACTGGGCTGCCATGATTGCCCTTTACCTGCTGAGGAACCCCTGACTGGCTACTCACATGTAGTTTAACCAGTGAGTCAATTCCATTACCAAGGTGTAGTTACTGTCATGACATACATTAGGCAGGTGGCCCAGTGCAGCTAAGCCACCCAAACAAGTTGCAAAGATGTGACAGCTCCACTGCAAGAGTACAACCACTGTACATTAAAATGTAGTTGTAACATTAAATTTTAAAAGATTGTAATGGAGTTAGTGGTATAGATTTTACCAGGAAGTTACTCTAAGTTTGGCAGTTGTAATGAGAACTGCTGTGGTTTTAATTTACCCTATGGTAATAACAATCACAGTGATACTCATTTGAGGCTTGTAATTTACCAAAGGGTGGTTCTCGTTCCAACTGGTTACCAAATATACATTCCCTTACTAGTAAAATCCATACCATTAACTCTGTAAATTACAACAACAGTGATCATCATTCCAACTGACCACAAAATATAGATTCACTTACTGGTAAAATCCATACTACTGTAACATTTTGTGAATGGAGAATGAGGCAGTGGTGATCATGGTTTCAATTGATCCTAATAGTTCAAGAGCTAAAATCCAGATATTTCAGATACTAATCCATTTTATTGTAGTTAAGTGCTTTTCATTTTTCAACAAACTACTCCTGGTAGACTTATAATATTAAAATAATCTAATTTGGTTATCTAAACATTTCTTTGTAAGCCTTTCATTTATGTTAACATAAAATATAAAACTTAAAAAACATTTATTTTATAAACTGTTGTATCACCAAGGTGGATACGATACATAGAGAAAGTATTCTGCGGTATTATTCAGCACAATATCCAGTGCTAAATGGATATACACAGAAAGTACAATAGTTACAATAGCAGACAAGACAGAACTTACAACACAGAGACAGGTGGTTTAAATCACAATAGTCACCAAAGTAATCAGCAAGAATAACACATCACTCAATAAGTCCCAGGCTTGACATATGGATAGCACCATTGATTATGATTTTTGTTAAGTACTAACCTTCAAATGGTACATGACAAAATGTGGGCCCAACTGGATTATTAGTTTACAAATTACAGTTATTTAAGTGAAGCTACTGCTGCAAATTTTCAAAACAATGGAAAAATCTGAATTTCATGTATTGATAAAGCATTGCTTTCTGATGAGAAAAAATACTGTTCAAGCAAAGCAATGGCTTGATAAGCATTATTCTGACTCTGCTCTGTCAGAAACAACGGTTAAGAGGTGGTATACTGACTTTAAATGAAGTCATACCAACACAAATGATGCTGAACGTTCAGGTCACCCAAAATTGGCAGTTGTCCCGGGAAACACCAAAAAAGTCCATAAACTCTTTTTGACCAATCGTAAATTGAAGTTGCATGAGATAGCAGAGGAGTTGAACATATCAAAAGACAGTGTATTCACCATTTTGCATGAACATTTGTCAATGAGAAAGCTGTGTTCAAAGTGGGTGCCACATTTACTCACAGTCAATCAAAAACAAAACAAGTCGACAATTCAGAGCATTGTTTGCAATTGTTTCAATGCAACAAGAAAGAGTTTTTGCATAAATATGTGACAATGGATCAAACCTAGATCCATCACTTACTCTGGAGTGAAATCAGCAGTCATCTGAGTGGACAGCAGCAGGTAAAAGCCATCCAGAGTGACCGAAGATGCAAACATCTGCAGTCAAGGTTTTGGCCTCTGTATTTTGGGACGTGCAAGGTATTTTGTTCAACGATTAACTTGAGAAAAAAAGAACCATCAATAGCAAATATTATATAGCATTATTGGTGTGTTTGAAAGAAGAAATTGCCAAGAAAACAGCCACAAATGAAGAAGAAAAAGTGATCTTTCACTAAGACAATGCACAGTGTCACAAGTTGATTGCAACGATGGCAAAACTACATGAATTACACTTTGAATTGCTTCTGCATCCACCTTATTTTCCAGATCTGGCACCCAGCAACTACTGGCTGTTTGCAGACCTCAAAAGGATGCTCCAAGGAATGAGATTTGGTTCCAATGAAGAAGTGATATCAAAAACTGGGGCGTATTTTGAGGCCAAAAACAAATCGTTCTACAAAAAAGGCGATGAATTGTTTGAAAAATGTTGAAATCTGTGTATCACCCACAAGGTGACTATGTTGATGAATAAAGTCAAATTCTGCCTAAAAACTGTTGTTTTATTAGTGAGGCCCAGGATTTATTGAGTGATGTGTTATTACTTGAATGACACTTAAATATTATGCTTCGAATACTACTATTCCTTAAATAAATCATTTCAGGCATGGGCCATTCCATCATTGAAAGTGCTACAGGGGTGTCGGCCACTTTACAACATAAACAGAGTTATCTTTTTAAAAGTAATTTCATGAGAATATCTGGATTATCTACAAAGAACTGAACAAGCAAGTTTTCTCATTGTATTGATTTAACAAAAAATTACATCACTTTAATGCAACTTTTGATTTTTAATTATGCCAATATCATCCTCATCAGCCCTATGAGAGGGTGTGTTTATAGGGTCACTGAATACCTGATCATCTCCATCCATGTCTTTGCTACATGCCAATCTCTGTGAAAATATCTTCCAGTTTACTCACTAATGTTGTCAGCCCATTTTTTTCTCCATCTACCTTGTTTGCCTAAAGCATTAACTTATAGAATGATAGTATACAGATTGCTGACTCTCATTTCAACTTCCTCTTAATGTTGATTATGAGGTCTTCCAATGGGCCTGTTCCTTATTTGATTGTGTCTCACTGTCATTTGTGATGCGGTCTACATAGGAAATGCCTAGGATGGTTCTGTAGCATCTCTGTAACCATGATTCAGAAGTATACAGAAATACTGAGAAGACCAAAGAACACAACAGTATCATCTTTGAATTCAGGCAGATGTTCCAATCATTGCAGAGTTTTTCAACAGCTGTCATCATCTGTGCTGTTTTTGAAATTGTTTTTATTCTGGAGACTTCTTTGCAGATAATCAAACCAAGATAAATAAATTGATTCACAACTAACTTCTGGACCACTGACTTTTATCTTGGTTGAAAGTTCCCTTTCATTGCTTATCATGAGTTTGGTCTTTTGGTATTTAGTGAAAGGCTATATTTCATACAGATTTATCATCAGACTCATGAGTTCAACTTCTTTGTTAGTTATATCATCAATATCCAAATCTATACAGGCAGAACTTGTACAAATTCAAAATAAAATGTGCCTGAGATTATGAGAGATTATAATATAGGTAATGAATCATGTCTGTTCTTAGTTCTACATTCGATGCACAATACTAGTAGTACTGATATAATATAACCTAGTCATATAGTCAAGTCATCAGTCACTAAGCCAGTTCTTTCACCTGGTTTGTCTGGTGAGGAAGCTGGATAGACACTTAGCTGGATTAAAAACAAAACCTGCCAAAGGATTTTTTTTTTTAATCATTTCACCCCGAGCAAGGCGGAAGTGCCACTGATGCACAGGGGGCTACATAAGCATAAAAAGATTAATTAGAAGAGAGTGAAGAGGAATATGAAGAAGTTAGAAAGGAGCAGAATGCAGGTGTGATGACGGGTTCAAGGTGGAGAGGAAGGAAAGGATTTACAGGGTGAGGAAAGAGCTAGAGTTAAGTGGTTAATAGATGAGTATTGACATTGCATTTAAATTCCTGGAGGTTGTAGCCATCAGAAAAGCAAGAATATGGGAGCGAGTTCCACAGGCGGGTAGTGCGAGAGAAGAAGCAGCAGGAGTAGAATTGTCGTCTGCAGTTGGCTAACCTAACTGAGAATGGGTGGGACCCAGTTGCCAATCTGGTTGCACGAGTAAACACCTGTTTAGGAGGCACCAGTGACTTAAGTTCGTCCGAGCAGAAGCCATGAAAATATTTATAGAACAAAGGGAGGCCACATTTCGTCGGTGGGGAAGTGTCTGTAGTCGAGCCGCCAGGTTAGAAACTATCACGTTACTGATTCTTCTATGGAGCCTGTCGAGAACACGGAGGTGAACGGCAGGGGCGCCTGACCATATATGGCAGCAGTACTCCATGCATGGACGAATGGTTGACTTGTATATATGCAAGATGGATTCAGGCGGGAAAAACATCCTGGCCCGACACAGTTACCCAACCTTATGAATCTTTTTAGTGGGTCAACAGGCATCTAGCATAAGGGGGTAGACTAGACTCCATAGTAATGTAAGCGTCCAGTGCAGTAATGACACATTACTGAGCAAAAAGCTTCCTAAACTGAAGTCAACAGCCAGGGTGGCAGCTTTCCCTGGTGGAATAAATGGTCATGTGTCTATTACCAAGGAAACCCATCAAATTTGAAGACACTGGTTGTGGTTTGACCTGGAGAGGGATGGGCTCTGCCAAATGTGTTTGAACAAAGACATGCTACACATGAATGAATATCCTGCCATCTTTCAATCCAGATATATGGAAAGAGCTGGTCATGTGCACAGCTGTAGAGCAACCTATCACTACACCCAATCATGGGACTGATGATGACAAACAAACTAAATTGAATAGTAGCAACTAATTCTATTTTACAGTTTTATGAAAGGAAATAAAAAAAATATTATAAATGATCACTGAATTTAGTATATCACTTCAAGAAGAATTAAGAACAGCATGTACAAAAAAAAAACATCCAAATAATATTAGTTTAAATAAATTATTGAATAGCTTTAATATTTTCAGTATCAAAAATGTAATTTATCTTGACAATGATTCAATTTTTTCAATGAAACATTCAGATTTTTCTTTTTTGTTTTGTGTCACAAAGGTAGTTATACTCTTTCTGGATTAGAATTTTGTCTTTAAAGAATTATTGATTTTTAACACAGTATTTCTTTTAAAAATTGATTTGGGTCATGTAAGTACAATTTGTTACTTCAGTTTAGAAAATATAATCTAAAAATTAAGACAATAAACTTACCATGACTCTTATACAAAATCTTAATAAAGGAGATTTTAAAAGAAGTTTACTTATTATTGGTTTTCTTTTTCACTTTTTAAGCAATCATAAAACAAAAGAATCAATATTTTCAATTCACTATTTAAATTTATTCATTTAAAGAAAGTGAATTAATTTTATATTCTTTCTTATTTGTGAAATCAACCAATACTATCAAATTTTACTGATAAACTTTTGAATTTCCTCTTTTATATTTTGAAAATAGAAAATGGTTATACACAGAAGTTCATACATAATTGTAAGAAATCTGACAATACTGCTCAAGTTCCATAAGTAAAAGTTTTGACACTGCTTAACTGCTTGATACTGATTGAATGAAAACCCATATTTCCAGCATGATCTGACCATAGACACTTTTCAAAGAAAAAAAAAGGGGCAATTTTCAGTTAAGAACAAATTTATTCAAAGTATGAGTAAGTACAATTATTAAACAGTTGTGTAAAATCTCCCATGGTCCATGACTTTGGTTTCTTTTGGTAAAAGATATGAAAATAGTAACTAGAATGTATCTAGGTTTAGGTTTCATCAATTATAAATTTGTCAGATTCTTCAATTATAATTTTTTTAGGCCTTAAGATAATGTTTTTTCAGTAAGGAGTATATAAAATCAAGGAAATTGTTCCACAAGATATTCTTTGTTAAAAGCTTAAGACAAAAACATCTTAAGAAAAATTTTAATTGCATAGAAATACTCTACATATGAATAGATTTAAGAATTCTTTTTCTACGTGAAATGTCTTCAGAACATGCATAATTATGATTTTCTGTCCTTTGAAAAAATATGTTAATATAAAAAATATAGATATTGAAAGAGTGTTTGGTCAAATGAATTACTAAGTTTGCAACAAAACAGCACTATCCTTTACATTAGCATGTTTTTTTAGGAGAACATAGATTATGTATACAACAACTCTGCACAGATCATAAAGGATCGTGAATGAAATATTGATTTTTTTTTTCCAATCAATATCAGAGTACATCTATTGATTTCAGTCTCTTAGATACTAATGCCATCTGGTTTTGTTTTCTGAACAAAGGATTACATTTTGTTTGCTTTATTTTACTGCTTTATTATTTAGTGTTCTATAAACACATCTTAATGATAACAAGTATCCTTTACATCCTGTGGTTCTCAACTTTACATATCTTCCCTGGTATCAGCATTATAAAAATCCCTTTTTTTCTTTTGTTTTTTTTTAAAGAAATCAAGCATCTTCATGGACTGTATAAGTATGATTTAAAATTGAAGTGAAAGAATTTATAAAACTTATTGATGCAAAAACCAAACAAGACAGACAAATGATTGAGTGATAGTTAATACCTTAAAATTCAAAAGTATTATATTAAATGTCACAATTAAGTTCATTTAATTCAGTTATAATTCTTTTTGTATGCATTTACATATATAAAAACAGTTTCATCAAAATCTTAAATTTTACTTAGTAGCATAATTAAAGAATAAATGTAAGAACTGGGAATCTTAAAACAAACTAAAATACTTATTAGTATTTTATAATGACATCTACAAAACAACCAAGAATTTATGGCAAAACAAGACAAAAATTATTGCTTAATTAAAGAACAATGCAGAATATGGTAACAAATTTTAATTACCTTCTTGATTTTTGTAATGAAATTGAAAATTCTTACCAAATAGTAATAATGATTATAATAATAATAATAACAATATACTACATCTTGAACAAAAAGAGCGCAAACATGGATCTTACATATGTAAAGACCAATTAATTATTAAATAGAATTCTCTTGGAAAACTGCTTTAATACAAAGAAAAAATTCAGTACTGCTTGGATAGATTATCATAAGGCATTCAATAGTGTACCCCATTCCTGAATCTTAAAGTCTTTAAATATATACAAGGTATCATCTGTCATCATCAATTTCATCAAACAATGTATGTCAATATAGCGAACAACACTTCACCTCAATCATATAAGTAGAATCTATAAGCCTGGTGAAATAATCAAAAGAGGCATATTTCAGGTAACTCTTTGTCATCCTTACTATTTTGTAGATCCCTAATAGCATTAACCAGCCAACTTAACAGGATGGAATGTAGCTATAAGATATCTCAAAAGAAAATAAGCCATCTATTTTACATAGATGACTTAAATTTGTATGTTGGAAGATCTCCCGAAAACAGTAAAATATTTCAGTGACAACTTTGGAATGGAATTCAGTTTGAATAGATGTGCTTTAAGTCACAATTTTACAAGGATCACTACAACAATCTTTCTCTATTTGCTTAGACTCTGGGATAAAATTGAAATATTTAAAGCAAAAAGAAGCTTTTAAGTACCTCAGTGAAAATGAAGATGAAGGAATTCACCATAAAAAAAAATGAAAAAAAATAGTGCAAAAAGAGTACTAGATAAGGTTATGACAGATATTAAGAACAGAATTGTGGTCATTAATAGCCTTGCCATCCCAATGGTCCAATATAGTTTCAACATCTTGAACTGGACTCTGAATGACATCAGATTCTAAGACAAGAAAGCTTCTTTCTAAGCAAAAAATGCATCATTCAAAGGCTGATACAGAATATATATACATACTCCATAAGCAAAGTGAAAGAGGTCTTATTCAGCTAGAATTGACATATAAGACTATAACTTCTAGCCTCCTAACATACATAGAAACAACAAAGGACTGGATGATACATTTAGTCAAATAACATAAAAACAGAAAAAAATATTCAATTTTGAAAGATTTACATTTAGTAGATTCTGTAGAAAACCAGAACAGAATCTAAGAACCAACTGTTGCACCAAAAAATATGAAAAAGAAAGCAAAGGATAGAGTTCTGGAACAGATGAAACAATGCTAGTAAAACAAATCTCTGCATGGTCAATATCTAGAACATGTTGATAAAGTTAATAATCATTGATAATTATGAGTATCTGGATTAAAATTTGAAATGGAAGGCTTTATTCATGCAGTGCAAGACCAGAGTCTTTTCACTAGGAACTTTCAAACAACTATCATGCATAATAGTGTGGATCTTAAATGCAGGTTCTGTGACAAATACCAGGAAACCATAGACTATCTAATATCAGGATGTTCTGTACTTGCACCAAATGAATATAAAAATCATCATGATGGAGTTTAAACTGGACAATTGGATAGGAGGTTGTCAGGAGCCATTATCAGCCACTTTATAAGGGGCCAAGCCACATAAATGAAGATTATATATGTATATGTATTATTCAGATACACACACATGTGGGCTAAAATGTTCTAAGTCTGAAACAATTCCCTAAGGTCATTATTTTAATGACCAAACAATAGAATACTAGTTTTGGAAAGCCTGTCAAGCTGAGGACTTAACATCTCTGATACATCTATAAGTCCATAGCCCAACGATAAAAAGAGCATTTAGTTTACCAAACAAATATTTATTTTTCAACTTAGTCTTCTTACTTGTTAATGCACTTAACCTAATGCTTCCTCTTTGATCATACAAATTAAACATTATACAATGAAAAGTTCAAATCAAAATTTAACTTATATTAATAAATCTGTCAGATTATGAACTTACTGATCCACCTTAGTAAACAACACATTTAGTACTTTAAAATAATCTCTTTCTTTTTTTCTTAACCATTTTTATTGGTAATCTTTATATTAAAGTAGATTTTCTTAATTTTTACACTTTGGAAAACATTTACTTAATAGAAAAAACATCAATAAATATGCAATGTTCTTATAAATATTAATCCTAAGAAAGAGAAAATCTATAAACAAAAGTCAAAAAAATCCCATCAGAAAAATACAACTTTGACAAATGTTCAATATAATGTTAAAATAGTTAAACAGTATTTTAAGAAAAAAAAGGACTTAATATATTTGATATAATGCAAGTGATAGAAATATGAGTGCCTAATTCTTCATGTAAAGAATTTTGATAGACAAGTCATGGTTAAGCCAAGTGCACCTACCTTAGAAGCCTTTTAAGGCTCAGCATGTCAGAATGTTAAATCCAGTTGCTTTCTTATCAATAATATGAAGATGACTGAACCATTAGCGATAATCATACATTTTTATAAGATTGCATAAAAATATTCTGAAAAATAAAAACCTCAAAAAATACCCTCCAGATTATATATATATATATATAAACACTGTGGTCAGCACTAAACGTCTGTTTCATGCATGAACATAATCTTCAGGCCATGTGTGTAATGTTTTGACTTAACTATTTATATATGCTGATCAGTGACACATTATGGGTTGTAAGATCTATTATCATAATGATTATGTTTCAAATTATTTTAGAGGCTATTGAGTAAGAATAACTATGTATCTGAATGTGGTTATTTGTTGCAATTTCATAGCGTTTGTTAACTTATTACTTTTTAAATAAGGAAAACAGCATCTTCTCAGCAACATGACAAAAAACAAGAGCAAAGATTGGTTAACTCAGCTGTCTTCTGTCTGAAAATGCAATCTGATACAGCTATGCACCCTCACATCCATTACCATTCATGCAGCTGTATATAAAAAAAATCATATCTGCCTGCTCACAACATGAATATCCTGCCATTGTTAAATGTAATTTCTAACTCATTACTATGTTCATTAAACGTTAAACAGATTAGCCACAAATGTACACAAATGACAAATGTAACCTAGTCCTAAAGGGAACACAGTGCCATTTACTGTAAACTTTCTTAAAACTTAAAAACTCAAAAACAAAAGATTTGATGGACATATGTTCAGAGGTTACTATGCTCCAAGTTATATCAAGATTTTTTTTCATGTTTCAATTTTAATTTCTACATGTGGCTAAACAGTTTTTGCACAAAATTGAAATATAAAAAAGACCCTGATATAACTTGGAGCATAGTAAAAATAGCCAAACCATACAAATGGTAAAGTATGCAGATTATGCCAGCAAGAAAAATTGGCTATTGTTGTTCTGAAAAAGAAATAAAATACTTAATAAAAAATCAGAAATTATGTCCAAATGTAATCATACCCATAAATACCTACTAGGATCATACAGGCATGATTGAAAGTGTTTTAAGATCCTTAAATAACTCTTCTTAAGTTTGAAATTTTTTCCGTTGTTTGAAAATTCTAGTTGTGCATCCATAAAGAATACCTGTTTGAGCATTTGAAAAATGGTAATCAGTTATTGTAAATCGCTTGAAGATACCAAAAGGTTGAAACTTAGGTCATGGAAAATAACTCATTTCCAAATGAAAAGTGTGTGTGTGTGTGTGTGTGTGTGTGTGAAAGGCTATTGAATTACTAAGTAGAAAAATCCAGTGAAATGCATTTCCTCCTTTAGAAGGACTTCAATGGATTAAAGAAATGTTTTTATTAATGGGGTTATATATGTGTAGGAGAAGACGATATAAACTTGAGCAATGCTGAATTTTTTAATTTGATTTTTAAAATTCTTTTAACTTAAAATTTATAAATTAAGCTTTCCAATAACTTCTTGAGTGTTTCTCTTCAGTACACAATTATAAGCATTGCTCATGTTTATATTTCTCACTCCTACGCAAAGGATTTGCTCATAGTATTTCTTGCTGAAATCTCTCAAATATAGTGTGAGCTTTTATGATCAGTTTTTAAACACAAAAAATAGGAGGTGGGGGTCATACTATACACAAGGAATTTTTTTTTTTTTTGAAAAGATTAAGGAGCTACCATAGCCAGGCATGAATTAAAACAAGAGCACAGTATTCTAATCTTCATATCAAATATTTTATGGTAAGTAGTTTTTCCTCGCCATTTTGGGGTAGCTTTGTACTAAAAAAGAATGAAGACCATTTATTTGCTACAAAATAGTACTGTAATATTTCACTATGGTAGGCCTACTACTATTGCTCAAAAACTGGGATCACATTATACACAAGCTATATGAAAAAATATGATTTTTCACAAAACAATTCAAGGGATACACTATGCATTAAGTAGGCTTATACACTAGAATATATGGTAAGTGTATTGATGATGCATGAGAACACAAAAAAAGAAAGATTAAATAAGCAGTTTTGGTAGCCACAAGTAAATCAAGTTTATTAAAGAATAAGTTGATATGAATTTTTTCTTAAGGTCCCCAAAATCAACACAATGACTCAAGACCAAATAATGTATATAGAACAAAAGTTGAAAAATAATAGGGTTGGTGGAAGAATCAACAATTATTTCGATTTATGATTTTAAAAAAATACAAGGAACATGTCTAAAAACAATTTCATTCAAATGAATTGCTACGTGATACAAATGACATTCTCAAATTACACTACCATAATATTCCATTGAATTCTATTAATACCCAGTTTGAAATTAAAAGCCCGGGTATCACTTATAGAACAGCTGCAAGTCTTACAGGTGCTGGGTAAGGGATGATGAGTGGTTGGCTTGGATTGATAGGGTTCGTATTTCCTTAAAAATTCTAAAATACACCACCAAGTTTATGTAACTCTGCTCTAACCTCATCGGGCTTGTTTACTTCACATTGATCACTGAAGTTAAGCAACATCAAGCCTAGTCAGCACTTAGATAGATGACCTCTTGGAAATAGCAGGTGCTGTGAGCTTGGATGTTTGGGTGGTGTAATGGATAATGGCTCAGAATTGTTAATCATAAAGCAAAGTTCTAATTCCAGATGGGTTTATCATATTCACTTACATGCAAATACTCGTGAAAGGTATGGATCCACTTCTCCCCCATCTATGGTTAATTAGTAATACTTGTATCACTAAAAAAAACATCTCAGAAGAAAGAAAAAAACACTGAGTACTAACACCATTATTATCTGTAAAATAAAAATAACAAAAACATTGCGTATAAAATATTTAGATTTTGGCATTAAATAACCCATAGAGGTTGATATGCCGCTAAACAAAAACAACCAACCAATCTAACTTCATCTAATAAAGATTACGATTATTTCAGCCTCCTAGATTCTGATTCCTCTTTGCTTTCCTGTCAGCTTTTCAAGAAACAGATGCCAAAAGATCAATACATGTTATTGGTTATTTATTCCATTTCTAACATCATTCAGTCTGAAAGAGGCTGACTCTCATGGAACAATACTCTACATATAGAATAATAACACTTCTACTCTTTTTCCATCTCAGATATGCTACTTTAATCTGTTGACATTTTGCATGACAACAAATATAAAAAATGAAGCTGGTAAAGGCACATTGGTCTTGTTTTGTTGTTCTTTTCAGTGCATTTATACATTGTCTTTCTACATATACATGTATGTCTATATTAATCATTTCAATTTGTTGTCAAATCTGTTGCATTATCAAATAAAGAATTTGCGTTATCATTTGTTATCTGAAAGTAGTAAAGTTTATAAGTAGAGATATAACATCAAAGAAATTTTTAAATTTGAGTTTAAAAATTCCTCACATCATAACTTAAAAATACAAAATCAATAAAAGTGTTCACTCTATCCAGGACATGAAAAAATATATTAAAAACAAGATGAACACAATTTTTTCAGTATTATGTAACATTTCTTATTTCTATTGTATTATAAAATTTTGTTAATTGAAGTTATTTTAAGGAAACATATTTTTTTAAAAATCAGATAAAATATATATTTTAGGTTTATGTACCTGAACTAAAATGATGCCCAGGAACTGATAGACCATCACCAAATGTTTATAGTCCCTGTCAATATCACAAAATAGTAAGTTTTCACTTATTAAAACAGAATTTCTGTTTATTAAAGTACAAAATCTATTATTCTCAAATAAATACATATGACATCCAGGATTCTGAAACATCAACTAACCAAGCATAAAATTAATTTAGTATTTACTATTAATGATGTTTATGTGAAAATAATTCCCATTTTGATTTTTCTTTCAATTGAACTGGGTCTCTTGCACACTACAGCAAAGCAAAAAAAAACAATCAAGTGCTAGACCTTTCACAGTGGGAGGGTTAAAAAAGAAGAGAGAGAGAGAGATGAACACACAAAAGCATTCTTGTTTGTGTTCTTTAACAAACATAGATTAGAATCTCAGGATTTTTTTTTAATCAGCTCACGCTAAGCAAGGCAATAAAATCACTAAGATACAAGGGAGCTACTGGGATTAAAAGAGAATGAGAAAACTAAAAGGAACCAGAAACACAATTCTAAATACAAAACAAGGGATAAACATTTACTCCTGTTCAAAAGACCAGGAAATAGTGTGAACTAGACAATAGGCAAATCTATTCTCAGATGAGAGCTTTACAAAAAAGTAAGATTTACAACTGCAGTACATATATGCCTAATGCAGTCAACTATTCTCCAATTAGCACTTTTGTCTTCAAAGTCATATAAATTCAAAAAGTTATGTGTGAAAGGTTCAACATTTCATTATACAAATATTCAATATAAAAGCTTACGAACTCCTAACAGAATAACTAAATATCATTTAGTCAAACTAATTCTTAAAAATAAATTAGAGCAGTAAACTAAAACTACGATGTAGAATGTAATCTCAAAATATTAGATAACTAGTTTCTTAAATTAATCATGATGTAAATAGTATTTAATTAACCATAATGATGTAAACTAGTTCTAAGCATTCATCCAACAAGTGAAAGATCTCTAAGCATTCACATCACAAGAAAAATGCCTAAGCATTTTTTGAACAAGCAGAACGTCTAAGCATTTTTACACTGTAACACTCAAGTGGCTCTTGGGCCTTTTACAGGAAGAAGATTAACATAAAAAAAAATTTCTCAACAAGTAGAATGCCTGAGGAACAGCTCTAAAGTGCCAGAACTGCTTTGGTAAGAACTCAGATATCAAGGCTTGTTTAACCTCAACAAACGGGTAAACTATTGCTTGTTCTACATGAAACCAACTCAATGCAAAAATGACAGAGAAAGTGTCTAAGATTTCTGAAAATAGCAGGAATAAAATGACTATTTTATATTTCACAACTTCTTCAGATTTCAAGTAAAGTTTACATATACACCCTTGTGCAAATCAATTGAAACAATTGCTTTAGTTTCCTTTTTTTTTTTTTACCATACAGTCAGTTTTAGATTCACTGGAGTGGCAGGATGTAATCGATTTTTATTTTTTCCTCAGATTAGGTCATCTGAAGTGGTGTGCAGTAATATGTTTCTATTTTCGGAGTGTATGATGAAATTTGTTTGGCCTTGAGAATTATTGCATCATCTGTGACTGTATCAGATTTTTATCACACCCAGACACTATCATCACAACTGTCAATTAGTTGTCCTATAGCCACTGTCTGCAATGGACGTCACTCCAAGGAAGAATACAAAAATTGTAATGCTGCACAAACACACTGGGCAAGTCTTACAAAGAGATTGCAGATATTGTTGGTATCAGCCTTACAACTGTCAGTCATATCATCAAGACAAAAAAAACAAACTGGATCCATCAGTCCAAAACAAAGAAAAATGCAGTTGGAAAAGAAAAACAAAGCCAAGAGATGACATATATGCGATCAGAAGTGTGAAAGATCCTAGGAAGATATTATTCTTTTTTTTTCTATTAATTTGAACAAGGGTATAGAATCCATTGCTAAAGATGCTTGAAAAATGGTCAGTCTACTTCTCCAGAAAATAAATCTTTCTGCTATGCTTTATCTTTACAAAGGTCAGATTAAACCAAAAATGGATTGTTACTGCCATAGTGAGGCTGGAGGTGCTTAATCATCACTTGATAGAATTCAAAATCATTTATGTAATCTTGTGAGAGATGACATTTTCCACTCTACAACCTCTTTCTCCACAGAAGCAACATCTCAAACCCATCACTACTCTATCACTATTCCCAAGACTAATAAACCTCACTTTTTAGGTTCACCAGTTCAGACATCAGTTAGGACATACCAGGCTACTTCCATAGTTGAATCATCCTTATTTTCTCCATATTTCATTGGTAAGGAAGAAGTTCCACTCAGCTTTTTGAAAAAAAAAACAGATCCTTTGTGGAACAAACTCCCAAGTGGATGCTTCACTGAACACTAATTTTAACCACTTCAAGTCAAAGGTCAATCATTATGTGTCTTCCTAATCTTTATTTTTGACTACCTCCTCCTTCATTCATATCAAACAAATAATTCTACCTTAAGTGGATCTCGAGCCTTTGTGCCAGAGAGAAGCTTTTATCAACAATGTGTTCAGACTAAGTGTTTAGGATAAGAATGGTCAGCACATAAAAAAATGTTGATAAAATGATACATTAGGCACACAAAACTCTTAACCAATAACATAAAAGATATTTGCATGCATGAATATTTTTTATTGTACATACCATTAAAAGAAACTATTTCTAAATAAGGAATTAACAAATGAGTAAGATGAACTCAAATGACTAAATTTATGTAAAAATTAATGAACAAATAAATTTCATGCTTTATAATTTAAAAACCAAGATGTAACATCCTGAAACAAGCTATCTATAAATATGAATCCATAATTTATTTTCTAGATCTTATAAAAAACAAGAAGACTTGGCTACAAACTGTTTGCTGATAATCTGTTAGCAACAAAAAATAGCAAACATGTGCCAATGAAATATCTTGAGGGTATTGGCAAATTGTATATGTCCTTCAGAATACAAAAATAATACTGAAAGTGTTTGAAGTATCCCACCACCCATCCAATATGTCTCAACATCCTCTACTCATAAAAAATTTTAAAAAATAAAAAACTCAGCCAAGTCAGGTTTAGCAAGAAGGGAGCTCAAATTGAGAGCTGAAGTTTTTGTGATGCCCTTCAATGCCAGAAGCATTTCAGCCTCATTAAATTTAGCAGAATAATGCAAGCTGCAAGACTGGATCAATCACTAGGAATGGATTCAAAAATAAAATAAAAATATTAGAAATGAAAATGAATGTAACCTAAGGTTGGTGGGGAACAAAACATCAAAGGAGCCAGCAAAGAAAGAAAAATAGTCAGTGCTTCATTTAATTCTTTTCATTCTTAAATTGTACACCATCAAAAAGGACGAGGAAGAGATTCAATTAGCTTGCAAAATGAATAAGGCAAGAAAGGTGCATAAGAACAGGTGGCTATTCTAACTTCCTGCTGCTTCAGGGCCAAATCATTAGTCACTCATGTTACCATTTGATAGAGCCAAAAAAAAAAAAAAAAAAAATTATTATATATTCAAACAAGAATTTACTTATTGGCAACCTAACTTCAGATCTAGTTGGCACACTTCATCATAAAATCATTTCAAAATACAGTCTCAGGAAAACTAAGCTGTTAAAATGTTAACAAGTCAGTCGTACTTGTAGCAGGTGATACAGTTCTTCAAATCTTTCATCAATCCTATTAGTAGCCTCAATACTTTATCATCAGACCAAGATTTAAAGAGATTAATCTCAATTAAAAAGAAAAGGTAAAAATAGCAATTCCTACAGAGACTAATTGAGAAATTGAATTGTACTCTTTTGAACAACATCTATGTTCCTAAACTTTCAAGAAATCGATTTTTTTTTCTATTTAGAGCTTAAGGTTTAAATTAGAACTACTACATTTGTAAATAAAACGTTGTCACTAAAAATTTTATTCAATGGAAATTATCAAAGATTTTTTTAAATTCATTTCAAAAACGTTTTTTTTTATTTTTTTTTATTTATAGTGTATATGAAGACATCAAGCATTGCATCATAGCACATTTGTAACATGTATAATAAGTATGGTTTTTTTTTAAATTCTATGTAAAAATATTTTAAAAAAAGAAAAAAAAGACGAAGAAATTCTCATTAAATCCTGACAAAAATGTGCAATTCGATGAGAGCAAAGTTTGATATTACAGGTTCTCTCATTATCTAAAACTTGAGCAATCCTATGAAACCTTTTATATTTTTCAATGCTGTAAAGTAAAGAAAGGTAACTACTACAATATGAAAAATGTCTTCAGTGTTTCCAAATACAAAACATAATATTTACATTATGATTGACAGTGCTTCAATGATGTCTGGCTTTAATTTTGAAAAAACAGATGTTTTACAGCAAATTTTCAGCATAGTTTTTAGTGACTACAAAAAAAATAAAATAAAAATTATACAAATGTATGAAGCTAAGTAATCAGGCCTATCATCATATTTCAAGCCTTCTATATCAACTACAACACATAATGAGATTCAGCAACGCTCAAACGCTTTTCCTACTGTTTCACTATTTTGGGTCCCTCATAAAAATGATCTGGCATAAAGGAAACTTTCAAAATAAGTTAAGTGATAATTGTATGTAGATTTTAATGTTCAGCTGTTGTTTTCTAACAAGATCATTGAATCCTGACTGCTTATGATTTATAATTAATCATTTGTTTTCTTCTATTTAGAAACTTTGGTAATAACAAACTGACCAAACCATTTAGAGTTTTACTAAACTAGATCATACTAGTTCACAAAAGTGCTGAGATAAAAATCTTGACAAGATGGCAGCTTTAACAAAAAAAAATTGTTTTTGAGTATTACATTTTACCTGTATAAAAATACTAACTCAGTTCAGACAGGATAAAATAGTAATTTAAGTAATATCTACAAAAACATGATCTAATTATTTTGAACTATTATCCTTATATTGATTATTATAAGTGTCATTACAACATTTCAGCTAAGTATCCTCTGGCAATCATCAGATGTTTATTGTTTGGTTGATATGGGAAATCTGTTTATTATTGTGTTATTTTGTCTCCATGATACCAGTTATTGTTTGTTCCTTCTAAAATGTGTTAATAACATCTATAAATAGTCAAGATGAGAAAAATAGTTTGAAATATAGTGATAATTAATCATCTCAAAATGAAATACAAAAAAATGTGCCTATTTCTGAAATGAGGTATTGTAACTATTTACATGGTTCAGATTGTTGTCCTCATCTTACTTAAGATATTCACAACATTTCGTCCATTGTACACTCCAATCTTCTTCAGGTGATATACATTGGAATTTTGAACTGAACCCTTTATTCAATCTGGGAAGGTGGGGGTTGTATCTCAACTCTTCAATTTTTGTTAGCTCTGCTGTGACCAGGTATTGAACTTACAACTCCATGGGTCAATTTACTTTTGGAATACTCAAACAACTTTTATCCACTGGGCCAAGGACACATGGTCTAGTGGATAAAAGCAGAAGGAACAAAAACTTGTTGAGTTACTAAAGGGTTCAGTTCAAAATTACAACATATAGCAACTGAAGAAGGTCAAAGCCAAAATGTTGTGAATATGGCAGTAAAGATGAGGACAACAGTCTGAATGATGTAAATATCTATAAAACTGAACTTTATAACCCTTCAAAGCATATAAGAAAAATAGAAAACTGCATTAAAGAAATCATTTATCTAAGGGTGCATATCAGAGATGCAGGAACCAACAAAAAAAGTAAATGGAATCAAACTACGAATAACTGATAAAAGCAATTATACAATTTTGGTGCAAAGTTGCAGGAATATCTTACCAGTTAAATTTTTAGAAAGTGATCCAAGCAGAAAGCTAATAACATCAATTCTATAAAGCATGGCAACGGCAATATTTGCCATTTCCTTATAAGGAAACATTCGGCATTCATTGACTAAGCAGCCTATACTGCTGCCAGTTTAAATTTTGAAAATTTTTCTCTTAAAACAATTTTTCAGGAAAAATAGATTTCTCCAGTGCATTGATGGAGCTATCCTTACTAACCTTTTTGTTTCAAGTAGTTTGGAAGGTCAACTACTTGATGATGTCTACTTTCTCTTCCAGTTACATGTAATATTCATTTTAGCTGTTGTTGCTGTTGAAAGTTTTCAAGTGATATTTGTTATTTAAACTTTAAGTGATTTATCATGCTTTCATAAACATCTACAAATAGTATATTCACAAGAGTTTAATACAATCCAACTTTACGTTCTCATAGCTATTTGCATGTTTGAAATGCGGTGGTGGGAACAAGGTCTTGATCTTGTGGCTTGTCTTTGTCATATAATCACTGACAGTTCTATGATTATGGTTCTTGTCATCAAGCATTCAGATGACAATGATCCTATATTGTGTTTACACTGTTGGATGTCACTTGTGTACACCCAAAAGACATAAGAACATGTTGTGTGTGTGTGTGTGTGTGTGTGTGTGTGTCACATTTAATGGCTTTTCTTGTTGATAATTCGTTGGTGAACAATGGTTTATATTCTAACTACTGATGATGATGGGGAATTGTTTTCTAACATGACACTGGTTTGCATCATTTTGAAATTTATTTCTAAACATGTTTAATTTTTATTTCAATTTTTTAATGCTTCAAAACAAAGTAAGAGAAACAGGAAAGTCCTTTCCTGTATGTTTATTACCAGAGATTTGAATCACAGTTAAATCTTAGGTGAGCAAGATGGAAGCAAATACTTGACCTGTTACCTTTTATGTCAAGTGGTTAATTAAACTACTTTTTTTTTAGTCCATCTGTTTGTTATTATCCATTTTTTATTCTTTTAGTCCCTTTTCTAAACAATACACATTCTTTCTTTTCACTTAGCTTTTTCTTTACTTGTGTCCCAGAGCAAAAGTAAAGTTCTTTCTTTCTCTCCAATAAAAACAAGATCGGTTGTCTTATTGAAATGATCAAACATGGAAAATCTCAATAGAAGTAATAAATTTTAGACACTCTTAGCTTAAGACATTTATTTTACTTTTTTTTTTTTAAATCAATTGTTTAATTCTTTTATCACTCATCTTACGAGGTGGTCTGCATCTCTCTGAAAATTCAACCCAAGCTTTTCTTGTCAATTACTTTTATTGGAAACCCTTTTCCAAATTTCACATTATGAGTCAGGTTCACTGAAACTCAAAGAAACATGTAATTCAAAATTATAATTACAAAACTTGTACAAAGTTGACAAATACAAACGTTTTGAAAGAAAAATTAAAAACAACATCATTATAAAGACAACAATAGTGCGAAATATACACTGTGTTCTGAAACTAATTTTCAAAATATTTCATTCATTGATGCTCTATCCAGAATAGCATTTCAAAGTTCATCCTTGTTAGTAAATTGCTGTCCACCAATGTAAACCTTCCTCTTTTGAATGTTTTGCAAGTCTGCAATCAGATTAAGGCCAGGCTAACAATCCAACCACCTCATTAAACAGTGTCATTGAAAGACATTTTATTCAGATCTTTTTTTTTCTTTAGCCAAATGTGATGAAATATTGTCAAAGATAAAAATCATCTTTTTGAATATACTTGGTTTCTTTCTGTTTAAAATAAATAAATATATAAGGTATTGAAATGGGATTATAGCTGGTAAAATGGTGAGCATGTCCGTTTCAGATGGTACTAAGATAACAGATATATATATATATATATATATATATATATATATGTATGTATAGTCGGGGATAAGGTAGGATAAGCCCCATTACACCCACTACCATAAGAGAAATTACTACTAAGATTCCTCTAGCTTAACCCTATAATAGCCAAAATTCCCCCACTCCTTCCTGTACTAACCCCTACCTCTGGCATTAGAATTTTTCCTCATTCTTTGATTAAATGAGGTTGATAATGTATGTCTTAAACTGACATGTTGAAAATGGCTATTTCCCTTCTAAATTTTATCTGAATTTACAGATTATATATATATATATATAAACTCATCTTAATACCATCTGAAACTTACATGTCAAACTTTTATAGCGTTATTTTGAAAGGAACTTTTGTTAACTCGCTATTAGCAAATTATAGTATTTCAGTATCTTCGCATAAAGTTAACGTATTAAACAAAACCTTCAAATAATACACAATAAAGCTCTTGGAATAATTCTCTCAAGTAATTAATTTAGAAAGAATCTTTTTAATGATGCACAACACCAGAATGATGCACAACACAGAACACACTCAGACTCCTTTATATACTAAATGTTTATGGTCACGTGATCCCAGTAGCACAATTCATTCAACAGTAATATTTGTTGCTTGATGATCTGAGTTATCAAAACTTTCTTCCCACATAACACAAACATAGATGACACTATATGTTTACATACTCGCCATTTCACCAGCTATAATCCCACACCACTTCTGCCTAGGTATATCAACCTGTGAAGGCAATTTCTGCCAGTAAGCACCCTGCATTTTTATGAGTTTATCTGGCCCATTAAGGATACCACAACATTCACCATTGTAAAAATGGCTGAAAAATTATTATTAATGTATTTTGTTGCCTATTTTATTTAATTTTCTTTAAAGATGTTTCCCTTTAAAAAAAAAAAAAGACTTGGTGATCAGTTGTTAACCACTTAAATTAGAACCTGACACTTTGATGAGCCTAAGATTTCCCTAGCTCTACAAAGACAAATTCCTTATAACTTCACTCTTAATACTTGTACATAGAGCAGTAAAATGTAGATCTCAAATTACTATTATCAGTCTTGTATCAGAATTTTCAATGAAATTCTTCAGTTTTCATAGTAGCTGCCAATCATTTTTGCTATTACAGCATTTGTTTTAATCTTTGCCAGCTCTAACATTATTAAAATTTCTCTTGTTGTCAAATCGGCCTTGCAACCCATATGAAAGCTTCAACCTGGCAGTCATTAATTTGCAAATTCAAAAAGTTTTATGGATTTTATTTTTTGTATACTTCTATACAGAATGAAAAAGCTTTCAGCCTATCTGTACAAATGCTATCATTATTCAGCAAATAAACTTTTGGATTCCATTATTTTAAATATCAATAAAAGATGAAATAAATAATAATGTGGTGTGTGTGTGTGTGTGTATGTGTGTGTGTGAGAGAGTGAAAGAGAGGAATCATTCTTACCTAATGATTTATCATTAACTGAAACAAGATCAAAGAGATGCTTGGTGCAGAGTAATCTGCCTTAATGATAGAAACGAACTCAATGACCCAGATTCTAAATTGCAAAATGTTAAAAAAAATATAAGCATCAAAACAGACACATAACTGGGAAAATTGTTCCTTAAAAAAATAAATAGCATAACTTATATATAAAATCAAAGTCCAGACAAGCAATATTTTTCAGCTAAGGGTGCATATTTATCCATAAATAACTACATTCCAAAATTAGACAAAAAGAAAGCAAGAGAAACAATATATTTATCTCAAAATTCCAAAGAGGACTGGAAAAAAGTAAAATATTACAACATAGAAAAAAAACTTTACCTATCCACTGTGAATTGTATCACATATATTAAAATTAATTTGAACAGTATATTTATATACAAATCTAAACTAAATCAAGTTTATCATAATCCTTCTAATGAATGACAGTGAATGCTGGACAGTTTCTTCACAAAAAGATAAGAAAACCTGAGGCAACAGAAATTTGCTTTTACAGAAGGATGCTAAGAATACTATGGACAGAGCACGAGAGAAATGAGGAAAATAGAAATACTTGTGCTTAGACTCAGAAAACCACAGTTGAAATTTCAGAGATACAATGAGGAAGGAATGTTTGAAAAATATGACACTCACAATACATATTCAGAGCAGGAGACGCAGAGGAATACAGCAGTTAGCCTACCTAATAAGCTTGTATCAATGAAAGGTAAAAGGATGGATAGTAAAAGAAAATGTGCTAAGAAGTTGGAGAATAATGATCATCAACATCCTGAAGGAACAGAGCACATAGAAGAAAAAGAATCAATCATTCACAGACTAAATAAAATTACTTTAAATATTCTTTCATTCCTTAACTTTAAAATCTTTAAGTTATCAGATATATTTGGTAATTAAGGAAAAAAAAAAGAAAATGAGCCAATAATTTAAATATTTAATGACACAAAAATAGAATCAACATTTTTTAACATTAGATGCTCAGATTGAAAAGAAAGTCACCTAGTCAAATTGAAAGAGATGTTATATTTAACTCATTATTATACACTACTAATACTGCCAACAGAACAAAGTAATATCATAAAGTACAGTTAAGAATTAAGGTTCTGCATTTTTAATCATTGACAAGATAATAAAGACACAAGGGGTTACTAATTATGAGAAAAAGAAAACATAATTAAAGAAAGTGGATGATAAAAACAGATATTAAGAAAACAGAAGAAAATTAAATTGCATTTAAATTTTTAAAGATCAAAGTTGGCTGAAAAGCAAGAGGTCAGAAGAGAGTTCCACAAGAGACAAGAAACTGTTAGTAAAGAACGTAATCTACTAATTTCAACTGTAAAATGATATGATCTAGCTGCAATCTAGTACTTTAGTTCAATTCATAAAAATCAAGGCACAAAAAAGAAAAGCTCATTAGAATATTTATCATTAAAATATTTATAGAAAAGGCACAGGGAAGCTGTGTGATGGTGGTGAAGAAGTGACTGAAGCTGAGATGCCAGGTCAGGACTGATAAAATAGCAGATTTTTCTTTGTAATTTATTAAGAATATCTAAATACATAGCAGTAGCACTAGACCAAATATGGCAGCAATATTTAATGCATGGACAAATGGTAGACTTATATATATAAGATTGATTCTGAAAAGAAAAATTGTCAAGCATGAGATGGTGAATAAATTTTTAGTGTTGACTAAATATTGACAAGCAAGGTTTCAGTCAACCATCAAATCAAATAACGGCCTAAACATAGAACTGTCGTGGCTAAGTGAACAGAACAAAGTTATCAATTCAAATGGAATGCCCAAGCCTATTTTGACAAATTATATCCGATAACCTACATACTTGAAGACATACTGACTTCTAAATAGTAAACTAATTACTTCTGAAAATTATCAATTGATACTTCTCATTGTCAAAGCTATTATTCTAAAATATGCAATTCATTTGTGTACCTATTGTTACGAGGATGCATTTATATATAAAAATAATAATAACAATAATGTCTAAAAAGTTGTAGTAAGGGATTCTATTGAGTCCTACTTGTTATTACAAAAAAGTTTTAATTCATGAAGTAGTCATAAAAATAAGGAAATTAGAAATAGAACATTTGAAAGATGGTAGAAGGTCCAAAAAAATTTGAGTAAAATCTAGAACATTCTAAAGGATTCTAGAATATGCAAATTAGGTGTTAGCCCCTATAAAAATAGGTTTTGGGAAGACAGTAGTTAGTTGTTAACAGGATTTACTGACATTATCAACATCAACCTGATTGGTGGATCTGTGCATCCAGCCAAAAGAATCTCTAAGAAAAGTTGCCAACCAACTCAAACCTGAAAGAGAACCTCATGGAACTAAAAGGGTAAATAGATATTTTTTTTACTCTTTCATAATTATTCTTTGTATACACATTTGAGGATTTCCTAAAAGTATAGCACTTAAACTTCTTTGCTATCTTGACTAAAGATATTCTGACACCTACCTTCCCCTTAATAACACTTGCCCGTCGCTCTGCCAATACTAAACTCTGTTTTCCATTTGAATGCAAAAACTGTATATATTTAATGTTTTTGTAAATTAAATATTTGTCTGTGTTTTAACTCTGAGTTTTGGTTAATCAATTTTTTTTCTTTTGCAACAAAATCATACTGAAACAATGTCCCAATACAAGCAAGACATTACCACAAAATTTTAAATTTAGAAGTAGTTTATCAGAGATGGACTAATATCTTTTTAACCTTTTCATACTAGAGGCATTCAACTGAGTAGTACAGCATTTAAATACACAGCATTAACACCTATCACATAAACTAGAAGCACTAGAAGTACATAACCTTCTAAAAGTTACAGATTCCCAAAGCTATATCTCATAACCGGCCTATAAGTCTACCATTTGTCCATGCTTTGAATATTGCTACCACATCTGGTCTGATGCTTCTATTTAAAGATTCTTGATAAAATACAAAGAAGAATCTGCAATATTATTGATCCTGAGTAGGCATCTCAGCTTCAGTCACTTTCCACTACTGTAACAAAGATTATAGTTTCACCATACTTTTCTAGAAAAGTTTTTATGGTAATTATTCTGAGCTTTCTTCTTTGGTATCTAGACTTTATAAATTTAAGCATACTATTAAATTGGCAGCAAGTACCCTAATTTTACAATTAAAATAGCTAGATGTAATTGATGTAAGTTTTATGTTAACAGTTTCTTCTCTATAGAACTCTCTTTAGGATTCTTACTTTCCAGTTAATTCTGATCTTCAAAAATTTAAATACAATGTCAATTGTTATTTTTTGTTTTATTAATTTCTGTTCTTTTATTGCTCTCTCTCTCTAATAATTTTTTGTCATATTCAGTAACCCCTTGTGTCTTAGTGGCTTTATTGCATTGCTTGTGGTAAGATGATTTAAAAAAAGAAAAATGACAAAATTTGGTATCATTTGAGAGATTATATATAAATTTAATTATTAGATTTTTAACATCTTTTGAGATATGTTGATTAAACTAACATTACATTCAGAGTTTTCAACAAGTCAGTCAGGACTCCAAGGATTTGACAATTAGAATCTCTTAAAGGCTGATAGGGTTAACTAGATATATTCAAATTTTGTTTCTTTTACAACCCACCCATATATAATGCACTTATTTCTTCTCTATAGTGAAAGATTGTTAAATTTTAACATAAGATCTTATGGCCTGCATTTTTCAAAATGCAGACAACTCTGCTATCCCCTGAGATGGCTCCATTTAACTCAGGTCAGCTATACTGTCGGCACACCATTTTGAGTGTTGGCAAGCTTCTAAAAGCTCATTAATCTGCTTAAGGGAAGGCAACTTCAACAGAAAATCAAAGCTCAGGACTTTATTCTATTGCAATGGGCCCTGCCATCTAAAATTGGTTTAATGGAGAGAATTGATGATGTGCACATCCCCTCTCTCACACAGCCTGAGGGCTGCTCCATGCTTCTACTACAAATGTGAAAATCTCTCCCCCAATTTTTTTATTCAAGAAACCAAGTGAAAGAGAGGAGTTCATAATCGAACATGCTAAAATATTAAAATAGAACTAAAATCAGCTCAAAAAAGTCTTTTTAATAAAAGAGAAACATATAATTCTGACTTGAAAGGTTTTTCAGCCATTTCACATTATTATCAAGAAAATGAATGCATATACAATTTTTTAATTGATCAAGCGGTAAATGACACTGGTCAACACAATTTTTAGTGCCAAGAAACAAAACACATTTTTAGCTAATTTGATGGTGCTAATTCTGAAAATGATATTAAATTTTCATGGTTAGCTACCGCTTTTGCAGCACTTAAATTGCTCATTTTTGAAAAATTAATTTACAATCTTGGCTGATAATTAACAAAAGTTGTAGAAACCCATCAATTTTCAAGTAGATCAAGCAATTTATGTCAGACACTTAAACTATTTTTATAGGAAAAAATTTGTTTTTGAGTAAAAAATTTTAAGATAAAAGGACCAGGTGTTTTCAGTTTATTGCTAAAATTCAAATTAATGGATAAACTTTATCAGTAATATGCTAATATGAATATTAAGGTTCATTTTTTATATAGCCATATAGATAAATTCCTGGATAATTGCAGCAATGGGAGTGATGAGCAAGAACAATTCCATCAGAATATCAAAACAATAGAAGAGTGCTACCAGGGATGGTGGGACAAATAAATGATGGCTGACTACTGCTGGAGTATCAAAATGGACTTTTGTCATTGAACATGACAGACAATTAAGTAAGAGACAATTTTTACCATAGTTCTTATGTCTACAAAGGTATTATTTCTGCTATTAGTTTATTAACTGATTTGATGAAAATACTTGTTGGTTATGGTATATTCAATCATATTATTTTTAAAAACTTAGGGTTTGATTGTTATAGAAAAATAGTATTTCTTAATAAGCAGACCAATATTTGTTGGTTTAAATATGAACTGTGAGGTTTTTCTGATTTTACTTTGAGAAATATTGCCATCAGTTAATATCATATATAGAGAAAATAAATGAAAAAAAAATGCTTTTTTTTTCCCAGAAATGAGGTACCTAAACAAGAAAAATAAGGTCATTTTCAGATTCAGTACCCTCAAATTAGCTAAAAAAGATGTTTGGTACTTCAACACCATTTCAAAAGATTATTTTTTGTAGACCAGTGTTATCAACAGATTCTGCTTGGATAATAGATAAATTCTTCAAAATATTTCTGGAATAATGTAGTCATGAGAATTCTCTTAGGAAAAAAAAATAATTATATATGTATCATACTGAAAATTATATTGATTAAGAAAGGCTTTCTAGGAATAGTAAGAGTTAAATATCAATTGATACTGCAGATGATACAAGGAACAAAACTTCTTTCAAGAATTCAAAGGCAAAAGTAATATACAGAAAAAAAAACTTAATTAAAATACTTCAAATGTATTTTGTATGCAATTTTCTCATGAAATTAACTATATTGACTATTTTTTAAATATTAAAAAAAGATTTAAACAATCTGTTAATTACCAACTAAAGACATTATGTATCATTTAAATATTTGCAATTTTTGTAAAATAAAATATATACAGGTTTTAACTTCCTTCAGTAAAAGTACATTATCTGTATTTAAATTTAGTGTAATTAAGTAGCAAAATATCTTTCAAACATGTCTTATTAAATAGACATTTTGTGTCTCCTAAGTTTGTTGCTCTTCCTCTCCAAATTGCAAATGATCTTTCACAGAAATAGCAGCTGCTGATGTACAAAATATCCAAAACTTTTATAATGTCAGTAGCTAAGTTTTCAGTTCTCAGGAGTCATCATCAGGGTTGTGTAATTAGTTTTCTATATAAAAAACAGTAATAGTTGTTGTAAGTAGCACATTTAGTGCAATGTTATATTTGTGTTCGTAGTATCTACAGAATTATACCATTCCTCAGAATTGAGATGTTGCTCAAAGTTTATTACCATTCCCAAAAGGTCTGTATATTACATTCTCTTTATCGCACAAACTGTAATAGACAAAAATATTTGAGAGTTGGTCCAAGTCTCAGCTTAAAACTGACATGCCATTATAGCTTATTGGCTTACCTTGAAATGAAAGACTGCAAAGGTAAATGGGGCTGTTTTTCCAATTGCAAACTGACAGGTTGCCAGTTGATTACTGGGTAACAAAATAGTCAAATGACACTGAAAATAAATTGATGCAGCAGTCTGTATAACTGCAATGGAGATTACAATTTACTTACACTTACCATGACTTATGCAATCTTCAATTTGCCATCCAAAGGTGAGAGGTTTACAAATCAAAGCAAATATGCATCAATGCATACAAAGAGGTGTTAAAACTTCTCAGCTTGATCCACTTCCTAAAATTTGAGCAAACAACAGAATTTTTTTAAATCTCTTCTTTAATAGGATTGGAATTTTTCATCACCCCCCGCACCTCATAATTGTTTTTCTGCTATTTTCAACAAATACTGAGATTTTTTAAGGAATTCATTTAAAATATATAAGGCCAAATCTTTTCATCCCATGGGAATTCTGAATTCCAAACAATATTTTCATATTTTGAAGGTCTTTGATTTTTACATATCAATGAAAATTATTGATTTTCAAATTTTACTTTTTTGTAAAATTGCTTGAACAATTTTTTGAATTTCTACCTAGCTTTAAAATAGGAACATTTATGAAGCCAGAGAAAGTTTGGTTTACTATGTTAAAACAAAATTTATATTGAGAATTAAAGTTTCATGTATTGTCTTATCTAGAAGTTTCTTTGGATAAAATACATACATAGATAACAATCAGCCTTTCTCATATAACTGGAATGTTAATTCACTTTGTACATATTCAATAGGAATCAATTTTTGTTGGGTATTTTTTTTTTTTTTTTTGCACAGGTCAGTAGACAAATATAATTAATCCTTTATTTGTCTTAACTATTTACTTCAACTTACAACAGAAAAACATATTTTTTAAGGATACATAAAAAGTTCTGTAATTACTTCTTGAAAAAAGATTCTATATTTTGGAATAGTCTTGCAATGAAAAATTATTGAAAAAAGTTCTTGGATATTTTAAAAAATAATCTTTATAACAGAAGTTGTTAAAATTCTAGCAAAATATTGCCCTCCAATATTGAAAATATATAAAAGTTTTCTTTTCTAAGATGATGCCTCAAGTCTCCAACATCACAGTAGGGAGAAAAATAAAATAAAATAAAATCGATATTTATAGAGACAACTTTATATATATAAGGTTTTCGAAATATTTATAACATTTGATTCACAATTAAAACTAGATAATTTAATAGTATCATAAATATTGCTTTGAAAATTAGGTATGTAAAATCCATAGCAAATATTACATAATCAGTACAAATGAAAGTATTGAAAAAAAATAGTAATATAAAATACTTAATACATTCTGCAAACTATAAAATCTAAAGTAAATTATTTTCCTTCTTTAACCAAAAACAGTTTAATTCAGGAAAATATAGTATTATATATATAAAAAGAAAAAAATGTAAATGCATGCTTATATATATATATATATATATATATTGTTATTTGTATTTCGATTAATTTTTTTCCACACTCAAGATAAAAAGATTAACTGTGCAAATCATTTCTAGTCTTCTTTTTTTTTTTGTTTTAATGTCAAATATTTTTAATGGAAAAGATTTTATGGCATTGATGACTTCTGTTTGAATTTCAGAGATGGTAATTTATCAAGCTTGTCAGACTAATGTCTGCATCTTGGTTGTTATAGCCACAACATTTCAATTATTAAAACCTCTGGCCTCCTTTAGATATCTGCTGTATTCAGTTACTTTCTGGGAATTTCACAGGGAAATTTTCAGCATAGACAATAGAATCTGAACAATCTCCTCCAAGGATTTCATAAAGACTTCAATATGAAAATTCCCAGCTATGATAAATACCTGAAAAGGGATACAGAGTAGAAGAGCTGAAATTAAGATGAAAACTCTGGTCTAAATAAATCAATATACAATAATATTAGTGAGTTTTGAAAATGTAAAGAGCATACTTATAGACCACAAATGTTTTTAACAGTATCAAATTACTATATAATGTAGCATCTCTTACAAAAGAAAAAGATTACCTTAAAAGATACAAGGGTATATAATCAGAGACTGATTTTCTTCTTTTATTTTTATTATTTTATGAAAATTGTTAATTTTAGTATTCTTTCTGTTCTTAAAAATACATCTTCACATATCTTCTATAATTGAATAATTGAGAAATTATCCAAACTTTGATTTTCAGATGTGAAATTATAAAAAAAAAACTGAAATCATCCAAACATTTTTCAATTATCCAAACTAAACACATTCTAATATTTCATCTCAGACAAGCATTTTGAGAATTTAGAAAACCATACATTTATTGTACAATTTGCAGTGTTAAACAGTGTGCAAATAAATTAGAAATGAATGTCTGTTTCAATGCAGACTGCCTAAGATGTGAACATCTAAGTGATCAGTGTATTGTTGAATTTATAACAATGCTGAAAAATGTTGAAGAGAAGGAGATGGAGGATAATGATATTGGCCATGTCGAAGTTCAACAGCCCCAATGCTTAATTTCAAAAACCAAAGTAATAATCATGTCTGATAAATGTTTACATTAGCAGCACTTTCAACTAAAATTTACCCTTACAAATACATCTGCTTTAAATTCATCTTCAGGAGTAAGCAGCAGAAAAGTGCAAAGCCAGCCAGAAACAAACAAAAAATTGATGCATTTTTTCATTAAAAAAAAAAATAACCTGAACAAAACCTTGAACAACGCGTTTAAAAGTGATATCTGATAATATAGATATTAAATTTATTTCAGAAAATTTATTTTTTAATTCTTTTTTGATAATTTAGATATTTTCAATCATTTGAATATATTTTTAACCTGTCTTAAGGGGCCCAGATAATCAAGGAAGTACTATACTGTCAAACATTTTTAAAAAAGACTGAACAGCAATAGAAACTAATATTTACAAGTACATTATTGGCTGACATGAATATGCCAGCATCTTGGTCGTTATAGTTACAATATTTCAGTTGTTAAAACCTCCAACCTTCTTCTTGTCATGGGTATAACGATAAACTACATCTTTGATTGGGAGGTTTTGAGGAACGTAGAACCATCTCTTAATTCCTGTTGTTCCAAGGTTCACCCTGACCCAGTGTGGTAGCACCTATTAGGGTCCCAATTATGGCAAATAGTTAACACTAAGAAAGTATTTAAAAAATTTATAGTAAAAATACCTTCATTTTTGAAAAAAAAATAAAGTTATTACTAGCAATACAATTGACTCTCAACAAAAACCCTCTTTAAAAACATACATCAATGAAACCTGATCTACAAACTGTTTTTTTTTTATAAAGAATACATATTCTATTCATACAAACCTATTGTAAAAATCTTGTCAGCATTAAATAACTCATTGAGATGTTGATATGCCATAAAACAAAATAAACCTAAACCAGACCTTCTTCACATATCTGCTGTATTTGGTAACTTTCAGGGAATTTAATAATGAAATTTTCAGCATGAACAGTAGAATGAGAACAATCTTCTACATGGATTTAATAAAAAGTCCAGTATGAAAATCCCCAGAACTAAACAACAAGGATGAAGATGCTAGAGTAAATAAATATACAATAGCATCAGTGCTTTTTGAAATTGTAAGAGCAGATTCACAGAAATATTGAATAGAAATAAGCTAAATACAAATCTACACATTTGTAAATATAACAGCTGAGCATAATGGATCAGGTGTGAGTAATGAATAAATTTTACTTCAAAAGCTAGAACTACTGAAGAATACAACAAACATGCTGTTTAAAAATAAAAGAAAAAAAGAAAGCAGGGAAAAATCAGTAAGTTTTCTTAGTTACCTGTAAAAGCTACATACATGAAAGACAATAAGGAAAACTGATATCTTTCTATTGATTTATTAGTCTTAGCAATGGCACAGTGCCAAAAACAAGGAATTCATCGCTTTCTCATAAGTCTTCTGCCTCTCTGCAAAGGTAAAAGTTACAATAATGTGAATCATATAGCATCTGCTGAAATATCAATGGATAGCTGTCAATGCCAAGTTATAAATGCATTACAGATAGCACTGATTCTAAGCCTGCATGGTAAATATTAAAGATCTCCTAGAAGAAAACATAGCCAGTCTCTGTATGAAAAAGAAAGAGTACTTATAAGCTCACTCCAGATATGAAACAGTTTGTATTTAAAATATTGGGCTTTATTTGGTTGATAAGTAAAGACAAAACTGTAAATACATTTACTAAAATATTAAACAATGAAAGAAAATTTAACATTTCTAATTCTTATGTAATGAAAAGATAGAATGCAATTACAGATGGTATTATGTATAACAGGGCTCTCCAACCTTTTGCTAACTATGCGCCAACTTAAGGTTTTAGAATCATTCAATGTGTTAACAGTATACATATATATAAACAAGTCAAAGTTAATATACCTGTTCTACATTATATTTTATATAGTAATATATACAATAATATGTAAACCACATTAACAGAAATAAGGCATTTTTTAAAGTTTTTATTATTAATGGGAGCATTGCCCGTGCATAGTCTTAGCCAATTGTTCAATATCGGCAACATTGTTATTTTGAGTTTTACACAGTTTTCTAAATGACCAAGTGTTAGGCAACTTTATTGTAGACTTAACACTGCTTTCATGTGAGAGAAAATTTGCTCACAGGAGTAAGTTGAACCAAAAGCCGAAAAAAGAGCAAAAGCAGTTTTATTCAAACAGATAAAAGATCTCGACAAGGATGTCCAACATTTGAGAATAGCAGACTTTTCTAAATTTACATCTTCCAGAGACTTCTTAGTTCAACAAATTGTGCCACTGGAAATTGCTTGGCATGCTAAGGTTGCCAATCTCTGATGTATATGATTGGAACTGATAAAGAAATTGACCTAAATAAAGATAAATTCTATGACCAGAGAAAATTTCATAAAGTCTTTATTTAAACAGAGGAAATGTCACATGTCTATAAATAAAAGACAACACTTTTTACATGCCACTTTAAGACAGATCAATAAAATCAGCATAAATTGTCAAAATTTTCCCTTCTCATGTCAGCTATTTGGTTATAGCCATTGATACAACTCACAAAACAATTTCCAAATGAAATACCAGTGTTACCAAGCTTATGATAGAAATTTTCTAATGTCAACTAGCTTTTAAAGAGAAGGGAGTTTATAAGAAGCAACTCCCAAATGGTAATTAAAAGTATTTCTTTCAATTTTATATTTTAATCTCAAACTCTTAACAACCCCTAATCACTTTCAGCTACAATAGATATTTACAATATTGAATGTTTTACAGGCAATTGGAAAGAATATAAGAGAAAAAGCAATTCAAATCAACCACATTTATAATTAAAGAACCCTTATCTTTAACAGAAAAAACATAGTAAGCCTGATTAGTTCAATAAGATTAAATTGGCAACTGATTTCATAAATTACCTACATTGTTGTTAACTGAAATAAGGAATGGCTTGTTGACTTTAATGACTTCAAAACAAAACTGCTCTCTAGCAATTGTCTGAGAAAACCCTTTCTGCCTTCTATTAGCATGGCTGATGCTAACCTGTAGGAAAGTAACTTTTTGCACATTTTAGAGCTAATATTTTCCACTAACATGAAATGAGATTACATTAATTCCATTGCTTGGTTGGTTAACAGTGTTGTTCAAAAAATTTTCTCACCTGAATATATCTTACATATTTATAAATCTACCATTCATCCATATTTTGAGTACTGATGCTACATGTGATCTGGTGCTCCTGATATATATTTAGAGATCCTTGATAAAATCCAAGGAAGGGTTTGCAATGGCATTAGTCCTGACATGGCATCTGTTTCAGTTACTTTCCAACTCTCATAATGTAGTTTCCATGTACCTTTCCTATAAATATTTAATTGTAATTGTTTGAATAAACTTTTCTTCATGGTACCTAGACTCTATAATTTAAGCACAGTACTAAATTGGCTTGGAATGAGAAATTGAAGAACTGAGTTCAAATTCTAGTCAAATTCATTTAATTCACTTACACACAAATATTTTTGGGAAAGGTATTAATCCATCTCTTTTCCAGCTATGGGTTGAATAGCAGGATAGATTGGGTTCAATAGCCTTGGTTGGCAACCAGCCTACTACAGAAAGTAACTTGTGGAAAAGATCTCCTGCCTAGTCAGTCACATCTTGAAAGAGACATGATTGCCCAAGCATGTATCATGTATAGCAATTAACTGACTAGGTTGACAGTAAGATCTCATCATTTTACTGTTGAAATAACAGTAATAATAACAGTAAAAAGAACTTATAGTTCTAACTAAAAGTTCTATGCTAACAGTTTCTTGTCTCACACTTTGAGGAACTCTTTTATGGCTTCATGCTTTCCAAATTTGATCTTCGAAAATTTTAATGCAAATATCAATTATTACCTAATGTCTTTTTGATTACTCTCCTGTTGTTCTCACTCTTGAATATTTTTTTCTTATATTCTTTCACACTCAGTAACCTCTTGCATCATAGTCTCTTGAAGAAGCAGAAGAGGAAAACAAAATGACATTTACTGCTACTTTGCTATAAATCAACACACATTGGCAACAGCATTAAGAGTCGTATGATTGAAATCTAAGTAGGATATTTAGTAGGAAATATCAGGTTTTGTACCTTATAGAGAAGGCAGCATATTGCTTAAGATCTTTCAGTTCAATAATTGCCATACACAGATTAACATGTGTTAATTTTATTACATCATTTATCCTAATTAAAAGTAAAACCTCTACATTAATGTGCATTTAAGTATTAGTTCATTTATATGGCCATACTCATGAAGGTAACATATAAAGGCTATAAATCAATTAACAACTGAAAAATAAATTATATATATGGATATAAACAGGAGAGACAAATTGTTCAGTTAGACTGTTGAACATATATTGTTATATAGATTCTTTATTGAAAAGTTGTTAATAACAATACAGCAATCAAGGAACAAATAAAATATTTCATGTCTCTATCCAGTCTTAAATCTAGGATATACGAGACATATAGTTAACATGATACAATCTGAAGCCTTAAAGCAGCTATATAATCTTTGATATATTGAATCTTATTGGAACATTAAATTTTAAAAAAATAGAAGATAGGAAATTTTAATTATTACTTCTTTATTCCAGTTAAATGTCTCATTGATATTTTTAAGGTAATATACACGGTACAAGGATGTGCGTTGTCGTGCATTGGATATCGGCTCAGAACAAGAAATCGAAGAGCCGAGTTCGAATTCCATCTGAATTCACTGCATTCACTTACGCGCAAATACCCTTGGGAAAGGTATTAATCCGTCTCTTCTCTCCAGTTATGGGTTAAATAATAGAACAGATTGGGTTCTATAACCTTGGTCGGCAACCAGTCTACCGCAGAAAGCAATGGCAAACTACTGTGGGAAAATCTTCTGCCCAGTCAGTCATGTCTCTGTCGAGACATGATCGCCCAAGCGTGTATCACGTATAGCACTTAACTGACTGATTGACTGACACAGTACAATGGATAAATTGTCTGCTTTTTATATTTTTAATTTTATGAATATGTGTTGTTTTTTATTTTGTCGACTGTACAGTAGTGTCAGTTGGGCACTATTTACGAGAAATAGAGCACCATGACACAATTTACTCTGCCAGAAATTTGGAAACAGCATGCTGTACTGCTTAGCATTTGTACCGGAAGCTACAATACAAACAATTCAGAGTGTTTGGGTATCAATCAGAGGACAGTGCAGAGGATTTGGAAAGAGTTGGATGAGTCTATCTGATAGTGATTACGAAGGTTTTTGGAGTGATCCCTAGTGATGGCAACATTATGCCTCCATTCATTTTCCCACAGGGACCCAGACTCAACATGGAGGCCTACATCAAGTGCACTGAAGAGGTAGTACTGCCCTAGGTCAAGAGGGTGGCTGCTGGAAAACCCTATGTCTAGCAACAGAACTCTGCCCCATGTCACACAAGCAGAAGAACCTAGTCATGACTGTCAGAATATCACTTCACCCCTTACATCTGGCCACCTAACTCCCCAGACTGCAACCTCCTTGATTATTCTATGTAAAGTAATTAATTTTTTTTTGTTTTTTTGTTTTTTTAATGACGGCAAAGATTATGGCAGCAATCACCAACTTAAACAGTGAGACCATCCAGAAGACTTGCAATCGATTCCAAAGCCGTCTGGAGGCAGTGATTGAAGCCAATGACAATTTTTTTTAATTTATTCTTTAGTATTTCAAGATATTTTTATGTAATTTTGGTAAATATATGTTAAAATGAGATTCCAGTGTTATTTTCATGTTTGCCTAATTTAGAATCTAGAATTTATCCATCACACCCTGTATTCATATTAGAATTAGTGACATAGTTTATATTCTAAAGGACTACCTTAAACATAAGCTAAAGACAAAAATAGAGAGACAAGGTAGTGTAAAGTCAGTCTTGTTCTTATTGTAATATTTAAAAGTTAAACCTTCCAAAACAATGCACTAGAAATGCAATATACTTTATGACCCATATTCAATACTTTCTCAAATTGAAACAGATTATATTTTATTAAAATATTTAGATATATATAATTACTTAAAAGTTGTTGAGACATTTTAATTGTTTTCAACATTGCAACCTGTTAGCATAAAATTTACAGAATATTAATACTACAAATTCAGCTCAAAAATGCGCATTTATTTTTCTATATGAAAATATAAAGACCAAGTTAATGAAAAAATATTTCCAAAAAACATTTTTCATCTTAAATGTTCTAATAAATAGTTTTTAATCAACACAAACATTTACCACAGCTAATGAGATTCTATTTCTATATAATCTGTTTCAATTTGAGAAAGTATTGAATATGGGCCATAAAGTATATTGCATTTCTAGTGCATTGTTTTGGAAGGTTTAACTTTTAAATATTACAATAAGAACAAGACTAATTCAGTCCATTTTTCAGTTTGTTTTTCTGTAATTTTTGGATTTTTTTTTTTTTCATTTTTTGTTGGTCTTTGATTTTTTTTTTTTGTCACTTAGTTTGTGTAAATTTTGCAATTCAAGGTTATTTTTGACTTAAGATAAATAGTATCATGGTTCAATTATTTCCATTAGTTTTGTCTTGTAGAAGAGTTAAATTTCTGTCTTCAAGACATTCAATTCATAACGGTTGGCCAGCGAACGCATGCTGCTTAACTCGACTATATTCTGTAGAAAATGGTTTAATTTCTATTTTTGTCTTCAGAAATTTAATTAAATCAACTTTTCAGTGTTAGCTGCTTGTGGTAAGTCAACCGGGATTCAGTCCATTTTTCAGTCTGTTTTTCTGGAATTTTTGGAATTTTTTTTTTTTACGTTTTTTGTTGGTCTTTGATTTTTTTTTTTTTGTCACTTAGTTTGTGTAAATTTTGCAATTCAAGGTTATTTTTGACTTTAACAAAGCAAAAACTTTGTAAACCTCAGTCACTTCTTTTTTTTTTCTTCCTTTTTTTAATTGGAGTAGATAGTTCCTACTATCGCCCGGTCTCACACTCCACCCCCTACTTTTGAATGCGTTTAGAGGTGATCGCCTTGTTTCTTGTTTAGGAAGGGGTTCCCGGTTCATCCCCCTTCTCCGTCTTAGTGTTAGTTCAGCTGGAAGCTCTTTGCAGTTACAGAGTATGGTGGCAACATCTTTACATTCTGAGGGTACTGGGTTGGCAGTTTCCTGGTTGCTGCTTCCAACTGGTAGTTAGGAGCCTGAACTCTTGCGTAGCATCTTGAGAGGCTGCTCTGATCAACAGTTGAATAATACCGGGGTTCTTGTAGTGCCATACCGCACATGGACGGGCGTCCCTGCATGAACGTTCGGTGGGCAACCCCGAGGGTACATTATGTTGTAGGCCGCACCAGTCTCCATCCTTCACAAGTTGCAAACGATTGACCGACTGATTCTATTCTAAGACTGCTCCTTAACTGAATCACAATGGAAAAAAGCAAACATAATAACAAAACTAAACCAACTCATTTGAAAACGCCCAAACCTGTCTGTATCTCTTTCACTAACATACGCGGCATCCGCACCAACTTCCTCAGTGTAGATTCATTCCTCCATAATAACTCACCTGATATATTAGCCCTATGTGAAACTAATCTTAACCCTTCTATCCCCTCTTCTGAGTTTGACGTTCCTGGCTACCTTCCCCTTTTCAGGAAGGACTCCAATGTTCATATGCATGGGCTTGGTGTGTATGTCAGCGAACACCTACCCCTAGCTAGGGTGTCATCTTTTGAATTCCTCAAATTTATTGATTAGCAGGGGTATTGTGGACCTGCTCTTGTTAAGTACTCTTTTACAGAGTCGCCAGTAGTCTTTAGCACCGAATTTAGAGCATGCTATGCATTGCTTCATTCTGGCAGCAAATAACATCTTAGCTTCGTTAAGTATCTTTTTACACTTATTACGAGCTGAAGCAAAAAGGCGTCTGTTTTGGTCCGACGCGTAGCTACGATAGAGTCAGAAGAAATGATTCCGGTGGGCAATGGTGGCCGAGCAAGCAGGTGAGAACCATGGAGATGAATGAGATTTAAGCTGAAATTTCCTTGCAGGGATGAAAGCATCGATGCCAGCCTTAACCCAGGAGGAGACCTCGGATGCACATTCTTCAATGGGAAGACTAAAAACGTTGTTCCATGGGACGTCACAGAGGAAGTCTCAGAACAAATCCCAGTCTGCTCTTTGGTAGCAGTAGGATATTCTACTTGTCTGGGTTTCTTGGGTTGGGTGGGAGTGGAATGAAATGTTGACGGAAACTACGGTGTGGGCAGAGTTGTCTGGTAGTGCAAGAGTCTGGGATGGAAGTGAAGCAGAGGTCTAGCAGTGAGTCTCTTCCGTTAGGGTTGTTGGAGAAACACGTGGGGAAGTTCACCACTTGCCTAAGGGATTGGGTGATTGAAAAATTCATGGTGTGGACACCAGCAGGGTCGGTGACAGTGTTCTCTAGCCACTTGATGTGGTGGGTTTTAAAGTCACCAAACACGAATATATGGGCAGAGGGATGGGAAGAAATGGCTTTGTCAATATTGTCAGAGATACTGTCAAGTAACGAACAGTCAGGGGAGGAAGGGGAGCGGTAGAGAAAGAAGAGATAGCTAATCGAACTTAGAAGTGAGAGGCGGAAGCACATGAAAAAATGATCCGGGGATTCAAGGGATGTCGCCCTAGCTAGGGGAAGGTGTTCGCTGACATACACACCAAGCCCATGCATATGAACATTGGAGTCCTTCCTGAAAAGGGGAAGGTAGCCAGGAACGTCAAACTCAGAAGAGGGGATAGAAGGGTTAAGGTTAGTTTCACATAGGGCCAAGATATCAGGTGAGTTAGTGTGAAGGAATGAATTAACGCTGAGGAAGTTAGTGCAGATACCACGTATGTTAGTGTAAGAGATGCAGACGGGTTTGGACGTTTTCAGACTAGATGGTTTAGCTTTGCTATTATGTTTGCTTTTTTCCATAGTGATTCAGTTAAGGAGAGGTCTTAGAATAGAGTCAGTTTGCAGCATGTGAAGGATGGAGACTGGCATGGCCTACAACATAATGTGGCCTCGGGGTTGCCCACCGAACGTTCATGCACTACAAGAACCCCAGTATTATTCAACTGTTGATCATAGCAGCCTCTCAAGATGCTACGCAAGAGTTCGGGCTCCTAACTACCAGTTGGAAGCAGCAACCAGGAAACTGCCAACCCCATACCCTCAGAATGTAAAGATGTTGCCACCATACTCCGTAACTGTAAACAGCTTCCAGCTGAACTAACACTAAGACCGAAGAAGGGGGATGATCCAGAAACCCCTTCCTGAACAAGAAACAAGGCAATCACCTCTACTCTTGATCAAAAGAAGGGGGTGGAGTGTGAGACCGGGCGATAGTAGGAACTATCTACTCCAATTAAAAAAAAAAAAGAAAAAGGAAAGAGTAACTGAAATTTACTAAGTTTTAACTTTATAAGTCGAAAATAATCTTCAATTGCAAAATAATTTACACGAACTACTTAGGTTAGTGACAAAACAAAATAAAATAAAAATTCAAAGTGGAACAAAAAAAACAAATTTTAGGCCATCAAAATAAAAATGCAACTGATTTTATTGCAGAAATTCAAAAACACAAAATGCACACAATATCAATCAGGCATTTAGTCAGATCAATAAACATGAAACTCAACATTAATTTAAGAATTTTCATAATGAAGATGAGGGCCTTGAAGATAACAAGGGTTAAAGATGCCCTACCAACCAATTGAAAGCCAGTATTGAAGAAGATATATAAAACAAATAAAGAGATGACAGAACACCTAAATGTTGATCATTCAACAGTTGTTTGACATTTGCACCAAACAAATCAAGAGAGACAACTAGATGCCACATGAGCTGAATAAAAATCATAGCGATTAAGCATTATAAAGTTTATTCTGTGCTTCTTTTTTTATAACAAAAACCATATATTGCATTGTATCATGATGAAAAAGGGATCCAAGACAACAATGGGTGATATTTTGTAGTGGCCAGACTAAGATGAAACATCAAAACACTTCCCCAAAGCAAAGCTTCACCAAAAGGTTATAGTCATTGCTTGGTGGTTCAATTAAAACAAAAGGCCCAATTTTTCATCATGACCATATGCCTCACAAATAACTACAGGAACTGAATGAATGAGACAAGTAGCTCAATCATCTTGCTTTCTGTTATTCATTCATGCATCACTCTAAGATATGCTCTTCAACAACAAAAAAAGTAATTAAAAATCTTTTTGAATGAATTCACTTATTTCAAAAAAATAAAAAGATCTGTTAATGTTTACAAAAATAATATAAAATCTCATTATTCTTTGTTTTGATTTATCATTTTTTTATTCCACAATAACCATCAACTGTAATGCAGTCTAAACAGTCTAAGAAAATGCTATTGTTTTTTACTTCGTATCAATTATATATGATAGATATAAAGATTATAGTGGATCACAAAGTCTACAACTTGACATCTAACCATTAGCTAAAGTTTGATCAGAAATATTCACTGAATAAACAAATGTTTGTTATGAAAAATGCAACTTTTATCATTAAGCTGCAGAATTATTGACGTATCTACACACACACACACACATATATATATAAAGCAACTGAAAAATACATGAAAATTACAGGATTTAACATATTTTTCAAGTTAGCAAAACTTATGCCAAAAAGCACACAACCAGATGTTACTTTACCTTTTGATATATATATATATATATATATACACACACACACACACGTAGACACACAGATAATTACAGTTAATATTACTGTCCTGTAAATTCATTGAAACAAAATGTTATCCCAGGCCAGGAAAAACAAAAAAGATACTAAACAAAGAAACGTTACACATATTTAATTAAAAAGGAAAAACAACACGAGAGGAATGCATTGAGAGCACAATATAAAAAAAAAAAGAAAAAATTCATGAAGAAATTGTACAATTATCTCGTCTAGAAAACAAAAGTCAAAGTAAACATAACAATTTATATAAAATGTAGTGAGAGAAAATACAATCAATGAAGCAATACTAACATCCGCTGCCAGTGTAGGACTCTTAGTAAATTGACTTTGCCAGCTTGAACCATCTTGCATAAAGAAAATTCTTTTTCTTTTACAAAGGAAAAAATGGTTACAAGATAAAATACTAAAGAAGAAAAGTTATAAATATGAAAAGGAAAGCAAAGTAAAAGTTGATTGAGGAAATGCTGATAACACTAAAAAACATGAAAAAATTACAAAGAAAAAAATTAAGGGAATGTCTCACTTTAAATAAACATATAACAAGTGATAGCTCAATGGTTAAAACTTTGACACAAGGCTTATGGCCTAATTTCTCAAGATAAATTAATTATCTCTTACTTGACAAAGAGTAACAAACTACATAAACCTTGAAATAGATGGTTTTAATCTGTCACAGCCAAAGAATATTAAATTTAAAATAAGATAAAGAATGTTAATAATTTAAAGAGTAAAAAATTTCAGAACTCACAATCATATATTTACTTTACTAACCATACATTAAAATTTGCATTATGACATTTTAATTGAATGTCTGAAAACTATCAATCAGGAAAATTAATACCAATAAAAGGGTTTCTAATTTAATATAATTTCAAAAACCACTAATGTTAAATAAGATTTAATTCTGTGACAATTTAGTTCTAAAAATGACAAAAATTTTGAATCTTTAATTTCACATCAACTCTGGAAAGTAATCATCCATCATATGATGATCTGTTGATTCGATTTGTGGTTAGGTGGAGATGCCAAAGTAGAATAGCAGTAAAACTTTTTCATAGTCTCTTGTTAATTAAATGGAGTATTCAATAATATATTTAAATATGTAAGCAAGCAACAATGTTTATCCATGAGAATTAAAAACCTCCTTTTCACTTCCCTAATAATGTAAATAATTTTTTTTTTAAATGTTTGCTAAAATTATTTTCTAAGATCAGAAACCCTAGATATCAAAAATGTATACAAATGAATTTTTAAAAATCAAATTGGAACTTTCTTAAAAATCATTTTCTAGTATTTTTTTTTTTTAAAGTATATCCTTCAGGACATGGGATTATAATTCTCCACTACTCCCCATTCTTTAATACACACAAATTGTTAACTGCTATAACTTTTCTTGGGAAAGGTTGTTGCATGATTTCCTATTGCTTTCTCTATGATTTGTAAATTCGTAGTTATTCTTCTTCTAGACTGGTTACCCTATCAAAGCTAGAGAATCTAGTTCACACTGGTAGACAAGATTAATCCATGCCTTTCCTGAGAGCATTAACAAAATATGAATGCAAGAGTGTCAGCTAGAACTTTAACTCTCACCTGTCAATTCTTCTTTCCACACTAACAACCATTACACCACACGCAAATTATAAACTACAGAAGAGAAAATAGCATCAAATATAGAAATAAGTGTTTTCCCAACTGATTTTCTACAACTTCAAAGACAGTTAACATCCTTAAAGACTAATCATGAGATACAATAAAAGAAAGAATTAAACAAAGTATTCAAAATAAAAAACAACCTCAAAAAATATTTCTTAAAATCATATAAAAGTGAGAAATATGTAAATGAAACCCTCAGAGATAATAACATGAAACTGCCAATTTATTTATTCCCCAACTCCAATTCATATTTTTTTAAATACTAAAAAAAAATCATTTGTTCAAAAATATTCCTCCAAGGCTTCTATACATGCATTTCCTGTTGGTAACAAGTTACAATTCTCTTCATAAAAAAGTTGTTGTTTTTTTTAAAATAAGTTATAATTTATTGTAGGTTTCTTTCATATGATTTTGATTGGAAAAGTTTTTGTCTGTAAGGAAAGAGTCTAGAGGTTTGAAAAACTAATAATCTATGAGAAAGAGTTGCAGTGAATAAGTAGGATGCAATAAATTCATCAACAGATTCAGCTTTGTGCCATTTCTTAAGGGGTATGCATCATCAAGCAGCAAAATGGAACCATTTCTATTACCAAAATGTTTGTTTCAGTTTTGAATATACTATTTCAGGTTGGGCAAAATACTTATGCTTAGTTACATTCATAGAACCTATAATGTATCAAAATATCCCTGGTTTGCCACACACTCAACCCATGTCTTTCCAGAGATTACAGTATGGCTTCAATTGTGGTTTTGACTTTTTACATGCATTCAAACACTGTGCACATTTCCTACCACACATTTTTCATTAACAATGGAAAAGAAAAAAAGGATGAAGTTCACACCACTGAGCATGATTAATTCAAGACTTCATACATCTGATACTTTGTTTCTTATTCAATTTGAAATGGAACCCTTCCCTTTTGAAATTACTCAAAACGATTTAAATTTTTGGATAATTTGCTAAGAGCCTTCATATCTTGACCAATGAATTCACCCGACATTCACTTTTCTTTTAACTGTACTATCCATTACAATCTTTTTCTTTTATTGAAATCTCCATTTGTTTACATGAATAACATCCTCAAGTTGCATTATTTGCAGATCAAGGATTCTTACAGACTAAGTTCAACTTATAAAAGGTATGAAAATCAGGAATAGAAATTTTTTCCCATATTTACAAGGAGTAAAAATTAATGGAAGGATATTAAATTTTTAATAAATAATAATATATTTTAAAATAAAATGTCAATTAAAATGGTAAAAATATATTAATGTTGAAAAACTGAGAGAGAAAGCTACAAAAGTATTGGTATCACAGTGGTAATCTTTCAACATTCAAAATGTATATCTTTAACCAAGTCTCTTACAATAAAAATTCTGACAATATAAATTTCTTAATGGATAAATAAAATATACCCTATGAATAACTGAATCTTTTTATTTTAATTATGATTCATAATTTGAGAAGTGAAACTGTTGAAATGAGATTATAAAAAAATTATAATAATGGAAAGTGAATTTAAACAATATGATATTGTGATATTATATGTACATCAATGTTTTTTGAAGAAAAATCAGTTAATGCCTTTATTAAATTGGAGCAAAATTCTTTTTTCTTTGGGTTACCTGCCAGTGGGTACAAGTTCTGATTTAATTTCTGATATGTAAATTAATATCCATCCCAAGGGATGATGTAAGGGGATTTTTTAAAAAGATAAATGAAGAGTTACACAAATCCAGATACAATCCCTCAACACCTGCATCCAAAACTCAGTGGTAATGTGGGGGTTCAGGGTGGCTGGTGAGCAGGATATATAAGTGGTAACTTCAATACAATGAATTTCTTTCTTATACTTTACAGGATATATTCACTAAACAGGTTTGAATTTGGTTTTCCTTCTAGACTGGCTGCCACCCAAGGCTAGAAATCCCAGTCTGGAGGAGTAGAGAAAAGAGATGAATTAATGCCTTTCACAAAGGTATTAGTGCAAAACAATACAACAGACTCGGGTCGTCAAATCTACTTACCATGCTAATACCCACAACCTACAAACCCAATATTTTTCTGATAGTTTTTAATTGGATAAATTTATTTGTTAAGCCAGCTATCAAGTAAAATGTTTTTAATTATTATTATTTTGAATAAGTTCAGAAACTGTTATTCTTGAAAAATAATTTCCAAATCCATACCAATGTTAGAAAAACAAGTTTTAATGCTCTCATGAAAGAAAATTTTACTATAAAGTGTTTCATTTCAAAGAAAATGTTTTATTTACTAAATGAAGGGGAAAAATGGTCTGATCTTTACATCAAAAATACCTTCCTGTTAAATTTGCTGAATCTACTGCACATGTACACCAAGAGCAAAATGAATCATGACTTCTATTTCTACATCTAACTTTACTGCTGTGTCTGGTCAGATCACATACATACATACATACACAGGAAGACTAACTTTTAAATGGAAATTATTCAATTAAATGACAAGCAGTACCGGGGTTTGAAACTAAAAGTGAATTAACATACTGAACGTTGCCTAAAATTAATAACAAGCCTATAGGATTGGTTGTTACAAAAAACAAAAAAAAGGTTAGGCAAGATAAAGACAGTATATTCAATGTGAACTACAAATTTTATGCATCTGAAACAGTTCATGAATTCATTAAACCTTCATAAATGCATAGCAACAATCAGATATTAAAACATGAACAAAAATAGTCTAACTTCCTTCATTCTATTCATCCTTTACTGGACTTTTATGTTCTCATCACCAACAACTGTACTTAATGATTTCAACAATTAGTACTGAGTGTTCTTTTAAAATAGAGACACTGCTTACAAGAACAGATGAATCATAATTTATAATCAATTAAAAAAATAATTGTTGGTTCCAATCCTTTTAGGAATGACTGCAAAAACATCCAAATTTATAGGCAAATTATACAAATGCATGCTGGGATTTCTTTCTAACCAATAAATTGGATTACTTCTTGGTCCCATCCACCATGTTTTTGTTCTTTCTTGTTTTAAAGTCAATCACTTGACTGTATCCCTTTTGTGTGTGTGTGTGTGTGTGTGAACACCATTCTTTGTGATATTTTTACCTTATTACTGTTGCTTCGCCTACTTTTGTCTTGCATATATATTGTTTGCTTAGTGTTATTTTACTTTTTTTTTTTTTGTTATTGCTTATTAGAAACTTTGTCAGTTCTGTTTATTGAGCATTACTGACAATTTCAAATGTCCCAAACAAAAATGAAAATTCAAGCACTTATCCATCTTCAAAATATCCTTATAGTCTGCATTTTTAGATGTCACTATTTTAGTATTAAAGTGATCAGACAGATAAGCATTTTATTACAAATCAATGTATCCACTTAACATTTTTAAGCAGGTATGAATAGAAAAAAAAATCCACCATCCATCCTAATCTTATAAAACAGATAATGTGTGTGTGTGTGTGTGTGACTTAATTGAAATTGAGCTCTTTTAAAAGAAGATCTGAGAAGCAAAATCAAGACAAATATAAACAGCTATATTATTGATAAATTTTAAAAATGTCAAGGAATAAATGTTAAATGAACTCATTTTATACATCAATGTGAATCTAAAAATAACAGTGTATGAATACAGTTTTGTAGAATTTTTCAAATTTCACAAATAAAGTTTTCAAGACATTTTTCTTGAAAGTGGATGAAAACTGTGCAACATTTTTTATGCAATGATAAAGAAGAGAGAAATACAATTCTTTCAATGCACACTTACAGTCCCTTTAATTCAGATACTTCTTATGAAAGTGTGCTGAAAAGTTCTCAATCCAATCAAGAATTCCTTCCAAATAAATAAATCTGATGTTTGGTCATTTGATAGATTTTGGGAAAGTGGATACACAAAGAATTTTGTAGCATCCTCTTATAACAACATCAATCAAAGAAACTTGTAGACATTTTCAGAATGAGCATTCCTTCTGCTTGTCAATAGCAACCTATTAATTCAAAAACCAACAGAACAGGTACATTTTTACTCCAGATATTCTAATTTAGTATTGATGATTATTAAAATATACAAGTATGTCTACAATAATTGCATATTTTATTACAAAAGAAGCAATACATTTGAAAATGTTAGCTTCCTTATATGTATCAAGTTGCCACATTTCTTCATTTGTACTAGCTTTTCAAAAAATGCTTTAATTCATTATTTTCATTACTTTGAAGGCAACAGATCTGTGATAAAATTCACATGGCATAAATGTTGTGGACCCAGAATAGGTCCGAAAGAAAACTTGAACTCAGGAATTAGTGAAACATATATATTAAACAGAAAACAAATACAAGAGTGTCAGTCTGACTACCAAGTATTAGACCAGGGTGACTCAATCCAACTCAACTCCACCCCGAGAGGCATATTCTCCCAGTATTCATAATAATAAGAGTTCATTATAGTTAAAAAAGAGTAGGTACCATAACAATTAAAAATTCAGATAAGGAAAAAAATGAAAATTCATCCCTATTTTATATTTGATCATATATCATTTATTACAAACTGAAGTAACAAAAGAATTAGAGACAGCATCACACTGAATAGTTTTTGCCCTTCTTGTGAAAACGTATTCAGCCAAATGATGTATATACAAGATAATAGGTAAAGAGATATTGAGGCTGATTTAGACAGGATTTAAAGACATTTGATCAAAGATCACACATAGAGCAAAAGTAAAATTTCAACAACTAAGAAAAAAATTCAGTTCAACAACTTTTTTCTTTCGTATACAAAAAGTAAATAAAAACATAATTCAGAAATATTTGTATCACATCATTGAGTATCTCCCCTCAAATAGGTAAAACAAAAACAAATATGTGTGTAGGTGTGATGTCTTCACCAACTGAGGCCAACTGTCAACTCTGGGCCAGGACTGAAGTAGTTGTCAGTGATGAGCTCATAAGAGTCAACACTTGCACTTTTAAAATTTCCCTCTCTCATTTCTATTCATGTTCACAATGAGAAAGATTCCTTACCTTAAAGGTCATAAGTTAAAAATAACAATAATAATAGAGAGAGAAAACTAGACAATAGTTTTCATTTTTTTTTTTTTTTCTATTATTATTATATACATTTTACAACTTACACATGTGGACATGTTAGATATAATATACATATAGGTGTGGCCCATGAATGAGAGAGAATGTGTATGTTTGGTATAACTACTTAAAAATATATTTGAAAACCAAGGATAAGTAGATATAAAATTAAATTAAATCTTCAATTGTAAATTTAAAAGGTGTAGTGATTATCACTCCCAACCCCATCTGTCAAGACAACATATGGTGACACTGACCAAGACTACAAAAAGGAAAGACATAAGCTCCCTCTTTCTGTTTACATTTAAGAATGCAGCAGATAGAAAAATTGTTCAGTCTTCCTTTCTGAGGAGATTTAGTCACTCGCCACGCCTCTCTCTCTCTCTCTCACACACTTATCCAAGCAGAAAAGCTACTAAATGTAGGTATTTCCATAAAATGTAATATCTAAGGTTTAAAATTAATCGTTAATAGAGGAAATTTTTTTTTATTTTAGTTTAAATTTCAAAGTGATAGATTAAATTTAATATTTACAGTAAGCAAAATACTATGCTGTATTTTAAAATTAATTTGGGTGGAAGGAGTTTTCGTTTTGAAATTTCTAAAACTTTAATTTTGCACTACTTTTAGCAAATTTTTATAAAAATTTAATACTCTTTATTAAAAAGAATCTTCCAAAAATAAAATATTCTTTTCTGAAACTTTATTTGAAGAATATTAGCAGATTTAAAGAATAATTAATCTAATCAGAAATGCATTTTTTAACATGGCAGTGTTGACAGATTTTTATCTCATGTTGTTCTACAGTGGTTTTATCCATAAAAAATAAAAGAACATAATGTGAGTGCCTCTTAAGTATTGAGTAATATTCTCTATAATCTAATGTGTTATTAAATTTAGAGAAGTTTAGCTTTAAATTTAAAATAGTTATTGCTCTTATTTTCTGATAATACCATGTCTAGGTGACTGTATCTACAAAAATAGGCACTTTTATACACATAAAAAAAACAAATACGAAATCCCTTTCAAAAATACTCAGGTTTGTCAGATTTTGATAAACTTTATAATTAGTAATTATAATTTTACTTAATAATATTCCTTAAGAGTTACACTATTGACACTAAATTTTAGAAAATTTAAAATCTTTATAAGTTATTCTAATTAAAATTGTAAACAAATAAAAACAAATTTTGTAAACATTCATTCTTCTTCCCAAAAAATTTTCTCTCAAAATAATATTATCCCTAATAAATATTATTCATAAAAGCAATTGAAAGCTTTTATAATTAAATAATGTCTTAGTTTTATTGCATATTTTATTTTACAATTTGAAGCAGATTTTCAGTGAGACAGGGTTTGATTTTATTAAAAAAAAAAGATTTAAATTCTCCAAAGAGTTCTGCTTCTGACAAATATAGTGACTAGAAATTATCTTGTTGAATTTCTCAAGTTTTCAATTACATGGGGTGAAATGTTTATACCAAGACTTTCTAGAAAAAAGATTTTAAATTTTAAAAATAATTTCATTAATTTATGAACAAGTCCTGAAAGTTTCATTAAAATCTAACAATCATTTGATTTTTGTATGAATTTCCAAATTAATGTCTTTCACCATAAAAAAATACTAAAATTTGCTAAGCTAATTTATAGTCCATCCACCAATACAAGAAAAACAAAAATTTTAATCAAGATTTCAAATGTTCTAAAAATGATTAAAAAAATTAAATATCCAAAATATACTTTGACTTTTCCTCTTAAAAACAAAGATTTTGATGATACAAGTTTGGAGAATTTCTTTCAATACAGTAGGCTAATTTTTTAACAATTTTGTGGGGTTATCTAAGTAAAGGCTTTAAAATAATAAACCTTGCCGAGGAGTGAAGGTAGTTAAAATAATAGCAGTGTTAATGAGAGAGAAAAAAAAAAAAAAAACATTCTTTTGACAATTTTTTTTGTGGACACTAAATTTGCAAAATTATATATGCAAAATGCCTCTGCACATTAAAATTTATTCCTTTTGAAAATGATGAATTCATTTCTTTGAAACTTCTCAGTCTCAACCTTGTTCATTACAAACTGTAGTTTCAACACTGCTACAAATGTCATTATCTCTAATGAATAAAAATATTGAATGAAATGTAATTATATTCTTTAATCAATCAGGTGAGAAACATTTAACTACTACATAAATATTTAAATGGCATTGATGATATCCTTCAATGTTATATATTTTATAAGTACACAGAACAAGTCACCATAGAAGTGTTTTTTAAGATTTTTCAAAATTTTTCATGCTTGTTTATAGGCTTAGATTTAACAAGTCATCTGAAATAATTAGTTTAATGAAATAAAAGGAATCCTACTATAAACAAAATCTTAAGTTTTATATAAACTACAACAGATTAATAGAAATAGTAAAATGTCACGGGTTTAATTATCTAAATCAAAACTAGTCTTCTTGAGCCCTTTGCATAATCATTGGTTTGATACAAACATTCCAAGTGTAAAAGGATTGGGAAATAAAAAGCAGTGTTTACTGGCCAGTTTTAAGTGTCATTACCATTGGATGCCAACAAAAAGGCTTAATGTCATTATTTGCAAACAAATTAGGTTTATTCCACACTCAACGGTGGCATTATAAATATGAGAAATATGAAAAATCAATTTGAAGCCAAAAGAAGCAAGTTCTCAATACTGGCTTTTTAAATTGATTTTATTAGGAAAGAAAAATATAAAAGTAAATTAAAAAAAAAAAAAGTATAAATTTTCACTTCAGTGAAGTGATAAAATTTCACTTATCTTTACAGAAAATAGTGTTACTTTATTTTGATATATGTTAAAAAAAATGACAATTCATAATGCATCAACTTGGACTTATAAAATGATAACTTACTAAACTCTTTCAATAACTAGAGAAACTTAGTTGGGAAGGGAAATTGATTAATTTGTTTTACAGGTTATTTAAAACCAGAAAATAATTTTAGATTGTAAGAATTTTTTAGGATAATAATGATTTACTGATACAAGTATTACTAATTAACACATAGCTGGGATCAGAGGAAGAGGTAAATTCATACCTTTTCCCAAGGGTATCTGTACACAAGTGAATATAACAAACCTGACTGGAACCCGGCCTGTTTTCAATTCTGAACCATTATCCATTACACCACCTGTACATCCAAGTTGACAAAGGTCACAGATCTAGGTACTGACCAGGCTTGATGTTGCTTAACTTCAGTGACAAATGTTTTTAGCTATTATTAAATATTCATTGATATGAAATTTTTGACAATGAAGAGTATTTGCTTTTAGTAACACAGGTATTTTAAATTTGAATAAAATGTGTTTTTGTTGAAAAATGTCAACCATATAAGAATGAGGAAACCATGTTTGGATTTGGGATTTTTATTTCATCTACCAAGGTCAAATACCAGCTCCTGTCCTATTTTGATTTTGTCCCAGAAGACAGCTGCCAGTAGAGGAAGCAACCTCTGACTGACAGTTGTGAAGTAAAACTTTAATTTAATTGTAAAAGAGTCTGATTACAGCCATCAAGGGAACAGTTGAGTTTAAATTGGGTCTCCCTGATGGTGGGGGAGATGGGAGGGGGCTGAAAACGCCACTATATTCTTAGGCAATGTCACTACTTGTTTGAAGAGATGTCTTGTGTTTGTAAAAGATGTTCTGTGTTTGAAAAAAAAAAATTATATATTATTATTATTTACAATTGGGTTCATTTCTATTGTTTTTCAATAAAGATGTTTGTTGCAAATTGTATTTGTTGTTGGGACAGGGAAGACAAAAGAGTCAAAGAAGATGAAAAAGAAGATTATGAAATGTGATTGTGAAGTTGATTGACATGAGGAAGTCAGGTTGAGTGTCCCCCCACACACACACACCCAAGAAGAGAAATCTGTGCCCAGTGAAGGTCAGATCAAGTGGTAATTTTGACAGAAATTATTTGAAGTGTTTATGTGAAACTGATTTTTGTGAAGAAGTCAGGTTGAGTGGTCCCGACAGAGTGATTTAGGATTTAAGCCTAATCATCCGCTGTCACAGTGAGAGATACTGAAGTTGTGCAGAGTTAATTTCCATCATAATCATGGTTACCTCATGGTTTGATTAGTTCAAAACATCATTGGGTCCAAAAGTGTTTTCCAGCATTGTTTTAGAAGAAATATGATACTCGCCTATGTGATAAAAGATTTAGCAAATATTGTAAGGTAGTATCAGTGAAAGAAAATTTAATGGCTTATATTTCAAATAAATTTTCATGGTATAATGATTCATGACCACACAGATCTGAATTTACCTATAATTTCTTAATGTTAGCAATAGCTTAACAAGTTAATAAGTGAGATTGAAAACTTGATATTCAAAAGATAAAAAAATAAATAAATTTGAAATATTACAAATGTAACTAGAAATAGAAAGTATTGTCATTCCTCAAAGATGACTACAGTAAAACAGTATCAATGTACTTTTTTGTGACACGGGAACCAGAAACTGTTACAGATATGAATGCATACCCTTGAAACAAACTCCTTTTTATCTTTATAGCTATTTACTAAACTTTTTTGTTTTATCTATTGCAAACTTGCTGATAAAATCCTATGTACTTAAAGAAGTATTTTCAATGTTATTGGTTCTGACCTGGTATCTCAGCTTCAGTCACATTCCCACGGTCATAATGCGGCTTACCCATGCATTTCTATAAATATTTTCAGGGCAATTCATCTGATGAGCATTCCTCTTTGGTACTTCAACTTTACAAATTTAAGCACAATACTAATGGCAGAATGGCAGAAAGATCTCATCATTTACAGCTGAAATTACTAAATGTAACCGTAAGTTCTATGCTAATAGTTTCTTCTCTCAACACTTCTGCACTCTATTCTGGCTTCTGGCTTTCTAATCAACTTTGATTTTCAAAAATTTAGATGCAATGTCAATCATTATCTTTGGTCTTCTTAATTTCTGTTCTTTTATCATTCTATACCTTTAATGTTTTTCTCCTATTTTTTTTCACGCTCACTACTTGCATCTTAGTGGCTTTATAGCCTTGCTTGGGATAAAATAAATAAAAAGAAAAATGAATGCCAATAATTTACTGAAAATAATATGGCCTGCAAGTGTCAAATCTTCTCAAAAATAAAGTAAAAGTAAAAAAAATATTTAAAAATAACAAGAATTAAAAAAATATATCACCAATAAAAAATTGCTTTGAAAGATCAATGGCAAATACTTTGATATAAGTTTGGGAAAAAAACATTTTTTAAATTTCAATATTTCATGATAGCTTGAAAAAGATAAAGTAAAATGTGAGAAATCAAACAGAAATTATAGGATTTAAAAGCTCTGCTAACAGAAAAAAACTGAACAGGAATCACCATGATACTTAGGAAGAAAATTTCAATTTTAAGAAAGTATTACATCTACTAATCTTTAGTTAAACATGTGAATGGATAGGTACTTGCTAGTGGATATCAGCTTGGAACTAGAAATTGGGGAGCTGAGTTCAAATTCCAGTTGAATTCATTGCATTCACTTACACACAAATACCCCTGCGAAAGGTATTAATCCGTCTCTTCCCTCCAGCTATGGGTTCAATAATAGGACAGATTGGGTTCTATAGCCTTGGCTGGCAACCAATCTACTGCAGAAAGCAATGGCAACCTACTGCAGGATAATCTTATGCCTCATCAGTCATGTCTCAAAAGAGACATAATTGCCCAAAGCATGTATCACTTATGGCACTTAACTGACTGAATGTAACATAACTCTCAAATTCATCTTCTCATAGGAAGTACAAGAAAAATAATAAGATAAGTAAAGATGGAGGTGATTTATATCGAAGCTTCCAGTTATTCAAAAACATTCTTTAAAAGAAGTGCTTGAAAAAAAAAAAAAAAAAATGAATTATGACAAATGTATGATAATACTGGACTATGTATCAACTGTGAGGGGATGTGCATTGTGGTGCAGTAGATATTAGCTCAGAACGAGAAATCAAAGAGCCAAGGTTGAATTCCAGTTGAATACACTGCATTCCCTTACATGCAAACACCCTTGGAAGAGGTATTAATCCATCTCTTCTCTCTCCAGCTATGGGTTAAATAGCAGAACAGATTGGGTTCTATAGCCTTGGTTGGCAACCAGTCTATCTCGCCTAGAGAATAAAGAGGTTTGCGTAGGGTTAATACCCCTATCTGTAAAAAAGACAAGTTACAAAAGCATTGACAACCCTTTTGTTGATGGCATGGCATCATTGATAACCTATACTGAACTGGGAGTAATAGGGTTTAGGGTCAACTGTAAGGATTAAATCAAGAAAAAAGTATGTAAGGATGACAATGAGACTTTTGTTAAATTTTTATTTTCTCCTCCTGTTAAGATGAGTGTCAGAAGTCAGCACAAGATTAATGGCATTACTTGACTATGTCTGAATATTTTTACAGGTAGTAAATTTAGTTTTTCTTAAATAAAGTTTCAGCATCTATAAGGAAATAACTTAAATTTATTTAACCAGTTGTATATTTAAACATGATGCCAATGAATTAGAAAAACTATTCCAAGAATACAAAATAAATTTATTCGAACAAAAAATAAAACAATTAAAACAAAATTGCATTGAAAAATGCAACAAATATGACAAAAGCTATACAAGTTTAAAGTTAAAAGATAAAAAAATCTTAATGCTCAAAAACTAAAAGAAAAAAATAAATTTGAAATATTACATATTTAACATGTGATCTTTCTTTATTGAGATATCAATATGCTTTTGTGATAAGTGAACCAGAAATCGTCACAGATATTACAGTATGACAGTGAACAAACACCTTTTTAATTATAGTTATTTATTAAATATGATATACAAGGCTACAATAGGTGTACTCTGTAAGAATTAGTCACTCCACTAGCAAACTGTCCTGTAAAACAAGTCTCTTAACCACTAATCCAAAAGAGATTTCAAGCAGAAATATCAATCAGTTTCTTTCCAGTAATAAGTTGGCAAAAACCTATTTACATATATTTAGTTTGATTCATTCATTCATTTTCTATAGCTTATCAACTCTTTGGTTATTTAATGCCACAAAACATTTTTAGATTCTAAGTATTTTTTTTTTGAGATAATAATTTTAGTGATACAAGTTTTATTCATCAACCCATAGCTGAGGGGAGAAAAGTTAGATTCATATCTTTTCCAAGGGTATTTATGTGTAAGTGAATATAACAAACCCAATGGGAATTAAAACTCAGTTCTCCAATTAACAATTTGAACCCATTATCCATTACACTACCCACACATCTATGCTTACAGCAATTAGTATTCTTAAGCAGTCACCCATCTTATTGCTAAACATCAGTCATCATACAGGAACAAGTGTTTCAACATGATGTGACTGTAAGCCTATAAATTTCAAATACAAGAGGTAAGTATCATCAGTCATAGAGTTAACATACTTTTCAAATGTTCATTTTGGTTGCACATATAAATTATTTCTTTCCAAAAAAAATAAGATTTTCAAACAGTATTTATTGTGCAATTCTTTTAACATACTTATAAAATCAACCAGACACAAAATCTGATGATATTAACATCCTTCAATATCTTCATATTAAATTTTAATCAATAAGCATATACAAAGACATTTTATTTTCTCAAATGAGTGTTACTTCTATAGTAAAGTTATTCACCAAAAATTAAAAACTATAATTTTTACTGTAATCAAAGCACTCCCATTTTAAAAACAGACAGACACATTCTAGTTGATTCAGTGTTTCTTTACTTATTCATAAGCAACAAGTTTCAGCTCCATATTTCATAAATGACAAGGCACTACAAATATTTGTACAGGATATAAAAGTGACTAATCACTGTGTAGATAAAGACAATGGTGAGATCTTTGTGAACCAGATATGTAGTCAAGCAACTGTTAATTTTTATTGGTCAGTAAATACAAGCACAACATGTAACCATAGCTCATTCACTATCTCACTGATAAACATGAAGGAAATAAAAATGACGAACCATTTGTCCATGCATTGAATATTGCTACTATATCTGGCCAGGCACTCCTGCGATATAACTCAGAATTCATTGTCAACAAAATACTTTCCCACCACAGTGACATGGCTTCCCTCTGTTCTATATATATATATATATATTTTCAAGGCAATTGCTTTGATGAGCTTTCTTCCTTGGAGCTTTGACTGAATGAATTTAAGAGGACTACTAGATTGGCAATTAGGTCTCAATATTTTACTGTTGAACTAGCTAGATATAACCATATGTTCTATTCTAATAGTATCTTTTTTTCTTCTTGCACTTTTGGTTTCTTCATTCCCTGCTACCTAAAATCTTTAAAAATTTAAATGCAATGACAAACACCATCTTATGTCTTTCTGAATTCTGTTCTTTTACTGCCCTTTCTTCTCACTAAAGTTTATTCATTTTTTTTTTTTACTCCCAGTAACCCCTGCATCTTAGTAGCATTATTGCCTTGCTTGAAAACAAATGATAAAAAAAATATTATATTATTTTTCTATCCGTTAATACTACATGACCAATATATGCCAGACAGGTCAGATTTAACTTCTTAAAAGTAATATTACACAGTACTACTCATGATAATACAATAATTCAATATTTTACAAATGTGAGTTGTATTAGTTGCATATAATGAGATAATTTATATATATCATTCAGTTAATTGGCATACATGATACACACTTGGGTAATCATGCCTTTTTCAAGACTTGACTGATTTTCCCACAGCAGGTTGCCATTACTATCTGCAGTAGACTGGTTGCCCAATCTGTCCTGCTATTCAATCCATAGCTGAAGAGAGAAGAGATGGATTAATACCTTTCTAAAGAGTATTTGTGTATAAGTGAGTGAAATAAATTCAAGTGAAATTCAAACTTAGCCCTCTGGCAATATCCATTACACCACAATGCACATGGTGTGTGTATATATATATATATATATATATATAACATGGTGATGATCCACGTATACTGTCTTAATAATATGTATAGGAAAAACTATTAAAAAGTTGTAAATTTAAAAATGTATTTTTCTGACAGTATTTATTTATTTCTGTTATTATATTTGATATTTCAGACTGTCCTCGGCCTTTCATCAGAAACAAATGATTTTAAAATTTAAATTAGAAACGTATTTCACGAGAGCGTTCGTGGAGAGATTGTTTACATCACATGATGCAGAAAACGACAGACTTTTTAAAAATATTTGTAAACATAAACCGATCTTTAATAATACTTATAAATTTTGTTTTAGAGAAAAAATTTTTAAGTGTATCTTAAAAATGTTTAGCTATTGAAATATTTATAAAGATTGAAAACACCTAAGTCCCTATTTAACCCTAGCCTGTGTGTATTTAATTTTAAAATCCAGTATTTTTCTTTCTTTCTGTGTGAGTGTGTAGAACTAAAATCGGAGTCTATTAGTAAACATTTGTAATTTTCTAATGTGTGTCCCGGTTGATTAAAGTGTTGGGCTATGGGGGAATATTGGTTGTTCTGGCGTTTCAAAAATCATAAACTTAGCATGAAATTATGCACTTTATATGAAATTAATAAAATATTTCTGAAATGTTAAGTAACCAATTTATTTAGTTAGAATAGGTGTCATGTAGATGAATAATTGTTCTCCAACATACCTCTAAATTCTTGGTTCCATCTTTTAAAAAAATTCTCAGACTTTGATGTGATAACCAGATCAAATGTTTCAATTATCTTTTCATTATTGGAGAATTTTTTATTGTGTATGAAAAGTTCAAAATGCTTAAATAAGTTATAATCAGTAGGAGAGTTATCAGGCGAATATGAACGATGGGGTCAAAATATCATAATTCAGGTTACGCAGCTTTTGATTGAGAAGCATGCAACCATGGATTATTGTGCAGTAAAACTGGGCCATCCCTATTCACAAATCTACAATGTTTCTTTTCAATTTTTCATGTATACACTCAATTTCTCCACAATATGAAGCTACTGCTATTGTTTTCCTTGAAGCAAGAACGAATAATGAATAACCCCTTTGAAAGATCACCATATAGTAACCATTGAGGTTTTAGGTTTTGTTTTGGTGATTCACTTGCATCTAACCACTAACCTACTCTTTTGCTGTTGTCAAAGAGTATACATTTCTCATCGTATGTCTGGATCAACAACTAATCAAAAATACATTATTTCATGTGTAACAACCTAATTGTAATAGGGAGAATCTACAGCTCATAACTCATAGGAAAAGAAAACTGATTTACAATCAATATGAGAGGGTGCTGAAAAGTTTGCAGCCAAATCCACTTCCCAAAATTTGACCAAATGATTAAATATCAGACCATTTTTTAGAACGATTTTCTGGTTGGGCCTAGAACTTTCAAAACCCACCTCATATAATCAAAAGCCTTTCTTTAAAGTAGCAGAATGTGTGTGTGTGTGTGTGTGTGTGTGTGTGTGTAAGTACAGTAACATTTATTTTATTTTACATAATCTGTTTCCTTGTCAATGCCCTTAATTTAGTAGTGTATATTAGATAACTCAAACATTATATAGTGAAAATTTAAAATCAAAATTCAGCTAATAACTATATACCAGACTATTGAGTTTTCAATCTACCTTTGTGTGTGTGTGTGTATATATATATATATATATATATATAAATTAGAAAAAGAAATAGGGTTGTTCCAATGAGAGAAATTGGTATAGAATAAAAAGTGTGAAAGGCCGTGAACGTTTTGTTTAAAGTGTATATTTATTGTTGTTGTTATTATACATGTTATGATACTTTAAGTGTCCAGAATGGTATTTGTGATGTTACACATGTTTCGAGTCTAAGATTGACTCTTCAGGCGAATAAATTTGTGGCTTTACGTATCGAGTTCCTTTTGTTTCTGAAGCCAAGTTGTTGTTTATAAATAAGTAAGCAGAAAAAAAATAAGAAAATAAATCAAATCAGTAAAATAAGATAAAATAAATCAAATGTTGGCATGTTGAATAGTCTGTGTTTTCTCATATCAGCACGTGTATAAATGGATAAACAGATAAATAAATAAACAGATGAATGAATTAAGTGCTTACTCCAATTTGAAATGATTTTGGTCTGGGGTTCCCTCCTTAGTATGTTAAAATTATCTTCTAGTCGCCTTTGCTTATCTACAAGCCCTTTCATTGGTCAGTTGGTTGTTCTTATTGCTTTGACAGTGTTTTGAATTTGGTGTGTGTTTGTTTGTGTGTGCACACATTTTTTGATTTTGTCTTTATTTTAGAATTGTTTTTTATGGGTCATCTGGTTCTTTTTTACTGTTTGGGGTTATCATTTGAATTTGGTGTGTGTGTGTGTGTGTGTGTATGTGTCTATGTTTTTCGGTGTGTGTTTTTCATGTCGTTTTGTTGAGCGAAGGCTTGTATTTTTTTATGAATTTTTCTTCCTGCATTATTAATGTTTCGTAATCTATATTTTGATAAATAGGTATAATTTGCATTTGCCATCACTACATTCATGCAAATGTTGGGAGACATATAATTTCCTGTGTCGCTCCCACATATACCTTCACGCATTTGTTGTATTTTAGAGTGTAAACTACATTTTTTGAGTTGCAGCTCAGATCCGATTTTATTTCGAATGTAGTTGTGTTTTCAAAATGGAAGTGTTTTCCTTCTATTATTATGTTGCATACTCCACATCCTTTTTTTAAACTTAAAATTAAGATATATATATATATATATATCTTATTTTTTAGTTAAAAAATTTTTTATTGATTACTAATTCATTGACTATAAAAATGATCACAATAGTTTTGGGAGGTACAAAATTTATGAATTGCATACTGAACAAATCTAAATAATCAGCCTGCAAAGTAGTTTTTAGTTGGACATAGATCATGCCTAAGATCAACCACCTTTTACATTACAAAGTGCATTTTGAAATTGTTCAGATCAAGATGGTATCATGATTTTTTGGGGTCGTGAAGACTGAACGTTTTTTTCTGTTGAAAACTTGTTAACCTAAGGTGATTCCTTGCTTGATTTCTTCTTTTCGGGTTTCCATGGAGATTCATTACCCCAAATAGATTTAATCTACTTTCTTCAGCTCTACATTTTCAATTTTGATTGTGCCAATATCCTCAACATATGATTGCATATGACATGGATTTTATTGAAGTGCATATTAAAACCAACATTCTTCTTTTAATGTTTAAATATCTTGAAAGTTTTGGCAAAAATGTTATAGGCAAATCTGAAGCAAACAACATACTTGCTGTTAGTTTTGATTCTTTTATTTATCCAATCCAAATTTCAGATCATTTCAAGGCAAGCTGTAAAGAGTTTTGCTGAGCTGATGTCACCTTATCCCTTTTTTCACGATGAAATTGCACCGAGTTCTTGTTTAGTTTGATAAAGGGTATGCTCCATTTGTAGATATATTGTGAAATTGTGATCTACACAGAATCTATACTTTGACATTTTGCTTTGAGAATTTAGGGAATTTCCACTAAACCAGAGGTTTTTCAGTAGTCAACAAATGCTATAAGTAACACTGTATATTATTCTACTGTTTTCACTGAGTTGATTTACCAAATAAAGATGGCCAATGACTGAATAACTCTCTGAAATCAGCTTGTTCTCAATGTTGGTTTCTTTTAATGTATCCATGATACAGTTGGTGAACATCCTGACACAGTTGAAAAGACTGATTGGTCTGCAGTTGCCAAGGCCTTTTGAATTTCCTGATTTTTTATAATAATAATTATACTCTTCTAATCTTTGATCTGCTTGAGACACTGATCAAAAGGTTTGGCTCATTACAGTGGCAGTATCTTAAGCACAACTATCAATTCAGTCAGGAGTCAGTGTTGTGTCTCTATCAGTAAGAAAAAAATATATATATATATGGTTTAACTTTCAAAAGTTTTTTTATAATGTATTGTATTTATTGTACATATATCAATCAGTAAACTTGGTTGCCATAATAAATTTCTTAGAAACTAAACACTACAGTTCAATATCCCAACTTGCAGATATTTTTAGAAAAATAAAAACAAGTGTTGAACAAGAAATGTATTTGAGTGGAAAGTAAATATTTCAATAAACATATACACCAATTAGGATAAATCAAATAAAAAAAGAAAAATACAAAGATACAACATTACCCAAAAATGATAAGTGACAATGGTAATATCTCCCAACATTATACAATCAAGTATAGTTCAGCTAAAAGTGACTGTATAGCATAATCAAGTTACAAATACAAAAGTGAAACCCAAATCAGAAAAGATACTCATAAGAAGAAACCATCTGAAAGGAATTGACAAACTAACCAACATTTCAGCAAATGTCATATAAGAACTCAGAAAAAAAAAAAACACTATTTGGTGACCCTTATGAGATAAGTAGTGAGAAGCTATAAATCATTGGGACTACAGACTAAAAACCTTTATAGACTAATCTCTAATATTCAAGATTAGAAGCTCATTGCACTAAAAAGTTTTTTCTTTTATAAAAGGCACAAAACTATGCAAAATTCACATATATGATCTTATAATCTGGCTTTTGTACCTTGATTCATTCAAACATCAGCAAATCACATTTTATAAACACACAAACACATATCACCAAAAGATATATTTTACAAACAAACAAACCAATATTCAAAATTCACAAATATGATCTTGTATGTTAGGCCCAGGTACAACACTAATTATATAGACTCACAAAATAGCTTTACTCAGACATGTATAACTGTGCAAACAGTATTTTATCTATATTTTTAATTAAAACAATTTTAAAAAAAAAAAAAAGATGAAATCAACAAAGAATTAAGGTTAACAAAAACACTTGACAGTAGAATTACCTTTGTTATATAGTACTCAACAAAACTGGATGCCTAGTATTGGTATCATATGACAAAATTAACCCATTTGGTAAGATCACAAAAACTCAGCAAAAAAAAATAAATTCTGGTCAAGGGTCTGGATTATAAAAAAGCAATTCCTGAATTTGTTTGTGCACAGAATTAAAACATAAAATATATCAACAAATGCCAAATATTTAGTGGTAATTTGGTGTGGTCTCAATTGCCAGCTCTTATAAACAAATGATTAAGCTTACTTAATCCATAATCAATGTTATGACCAAATTATACCAGATTCTTTATAGGTTTATATCTATATATTTTTGTCTCACTATATTCTTTTTTCATTCAATAAATTTAATCTTTCAAAAAGTCCTTGACATGAGGAAAATCAAAATAGACTTATTTTAAAATGAATCTAGACATCTTTGAGAAGATATATTTTATATACAGCAGCAGATTACATTTCTAAATATAATTCTCTTGCACCTCAAATGAATTAAGTTAGGATTTGATAGTGTCAAGAAAATAATTTCATATCATTATCTTAGAAGATGATAGCTGCTGACTAGGGTATTGAGTTGCTACATTATACCCATCCAGATTTGCACACAGAACCTTGACTGGGGTGTTAAGGTTTCAAGGTCATTAAGTGTACACAAATTTTCAAGATTGGGGCCAGCTAGGTGCTCCATAGTTTGTAATAACCAACATTGGCAGGTGGGATCATCATCGATGGCATATCATCATTTCTGAAGGTTGGCTCTACAGTGACCAACAGCTGATTCAGAGGGTGATTTAAGCAGGATCAGAGGGCTAGGCAACACTGGAGTCAGTATGAAGAGATTCAATAGGACTGAGAGAGAGCCTCTATTCCATGTTGTTAAGGTGGTTGCACCATAGGGACAGATTCTGACTAGCTCTGTTGTTCAGTAGCTCGACTAATTGCAGAAAGCAGAATTTTGACTTTAACATCTTTGTCATTGGTTTGCAGTTGTGGAGTGGATGATGAGGTTCAGTTTTCTGCTTCAACTTCTCAAGCTGTAAGAGGGAGCAATGCCACTATGCAAGTAGATACCAGTTGATTTGGTTGGCTTGAAACACCCAATGACTGATCTGCAAAAGGCATTTGAGGCAAGGTTGATTGTCTTTGTATTGCTATCCATTACATCACCCACACATCCCCTAGCGGTCATTTATCTAAGCTCACCATTGCTTAACTTAGGTCATCAGACACAAGGTTGAAGATTCTAGACAAACCAAGACTGGTAGACAACAAGTCCTTCTGATATAAGGGGTAGCAATGCCACTAAATCATCTACTTTGGTTGGCTTGAGACACCCAGTAATTGATCTTCAGGAGGTGTTTAAGGAATAGGCAATTTTCTTTGCATGTGATGACCTGTACCATACTGCTGATTAGGATAAAAGATGGAATGAGTACAAAGGCAACCAGCAAGATTTTCCTCTTCCATAAGCACAATTAACATCTACAGTTCTTATATATAAGAATTGGTTTATAGGATTGATAAATGTACAAAACAAGTTTTAAACAGAATAATGAACCTGGTATCATTGAAATCAACTTTATTTTACTTGAAAATTACAAGTTTATTTTTCAACATAGTCACTATTTAGTGCTACACATTTTGCAAAGTTCTCTATCCATGTTCACAATATGGCTTACCAACTTGTCCATTGTGTCCATAAAGAAAATTTCTAGTTTATTTCTTATGCAATTAGACACAGTACATTGAAAGGTAAATGAAAAAAAATGTTTTTTCAATACTTCTTTGAACTTTCAAAATACCCAGATATTGTGGCTGTACACAGAGAATGAAACAATTGTGAATTTCAAGCTTCTCACTGTTTGCATTGGTTGTTGAGTAATGCAGACTTGCATTGTTATAGTGGGAAAAAAACATTTCCTTTCCAATCCTTGTTTTACTTTCAAAAGTTTTGAATTTCAATTAGTACACAACCTTCATTCATTTTCACTTTATACATAACTCACACATAGTAGTCAGGACTAATGAATGCTATTACTTGATGCCATCACACAGTGAATTGACAATAAGCATGTCTGAGCAAGACTTAATATACTACTGAAGACATGCCCAAACATGTTTCTATCTCCATATGGAATAGGAAACCTTACTTATCAATCAACACTCACAGTATAAATACCTACTCAGGTTTGTTGACATTGGATGAGCTATTGCAGGTTATTGGTAATGCCATCAGTCTGTAAATCAACAGGAACTGCCGATTCATTTTGATAATTTTATCATTTGATGCGATAACTAATTATACTGTAATAAGCTTTTATTTAGTAAGAATTGTTTTGCTACTGTAATAATTTCATCATACATAAAATTTATATATCATAATTTTTAACAAAAGAAATCTAACAAATTGACTTCACTGGTCACTACACTGTGCACTTATGATTTTGCACATAGCAACAAGGCACATAACTTTCAATTTGCTGTATTTCATTTAATCAGCAATTAAAATTGGAGAAACATATTTGGAGTGGTTCCTAAGAGATAACAATAAAAAGTTGCAATTTAAATTTCTTGTAATTTCTGAGAAGCACACTCCCTATTTATATTGTAGAAATACAATTCCCATATTTCCTAATAAATGATAATAAAGTTATAAAATACAAAAATGCATATAATTGTTGCGAATTTTATTATTCAATCATTTTCAGAAAGTATATTCAATACTTGATATTTTAATACATTGCCCTGTTCTTATAAAAAACTCAACTGAGAAACAAAATTTTAACTGTAAATTTAGATTGATCAGTTAAAAAGAAAAAAGTATTTTTTAAATACTAAAGCCCATTAATAACAGTAGAAAGATGTTCAAGGTCTTTATGTTACTATTTATCAAGGATATGAGCTCTAGATAGCAAAATAACTGCCACCCCTTTATTTCATTGTTTATAGCAAACTGGCTCATGCAAATTCAAGTCTCAACCAGAAAAAAAGATAAAGTAGATCCAATCAATGAAGTAAAAATATTTTATTCAGCAATTTTAAAAATCAGTTCAGCAATTAAAATCCTTAAGAAGATTAATGCATATGCTGCATAACTGTGGCTTGTGACCAAAGCATAACATTGTTGCAACCTCGTTGGTTATTGTGACCTAAAAGGTTACTAATGTGTTGCGGTATCATATGGTTCTATTGTCTTGGGTCTTGGTATATTATTCCAGTTACTTGTGGATTTGTAGTAATATTTATTATTATGAGGTGATATTCCGGTATATCGCTATTGGCAAGATAGTTACTCATGTATCTCACAAATATTACTGTATTAAAAGGTTCCGCCTGATAATACGTAGTGTCTTCTCTTGGGAGTCCTACTCAAGGACTAAATATTAACATCACACTGTGAACACTGAAATCTGCTACTCAGCTGTAACTAGTACGACTGCTGCTGTTACTCGTAACCCAGTTGATCCACTCAGACTTCTGTCTGGTGCTTAATATAGGTTATTATCGTGGTTGCATGATGCCCAGTGGAAAAATCCATTCTTATAGTTTTTATAAGAATGCAATCAGCATTCAATCACATGTGTTAGTGTCGACACTTCTTTCTACATGACACCTCTTTTGAGTTGACACTTCATTCTACATGACAATCATCATAACATTTTAACGAAATTCTGACTTTTAAAAAGAATGACAAACACAATAACATTACTTGCAAAGTAATTAACACTTTCACTGCAGAATGGTTATAGAATTGCTGCTTGGCTGTACTGGCCTATTTGGAGCAAAATAAGAAAATGTCATTTACTGGAAATAAATTATAAAGACAGACATTAACAGTAATAACTCACGGGCACCACAATTTTGGTTTCAATTGGATACTCTGCAATATAGATCAAGGCTTGCGATTAATATTATCCCTAGAACAATAAATCATTAATTTTGGAAGAGACCAGTTGGCTTTTTTTTTCTTTAAATGATGAAGGAACAATACAAAATTTGTTATTAATATTACTTCTTCGATGTGCTGTGCCCTTTCAGGATGTAAATGATCCTGGTCTTCTACATCTCCCTATCCCTAAGGGCTCTTAGCATGCTTTCTCCTGCTACCCCACTCAAACCCTGTTCGGCCATCCACTGTCAAGTATGTTACATGCTGCTTTGCTGCCTCTATTTAACCTGTGACAATCATTCAAAAAATGACTAATTTAGTAAATAGTACTCATGTACATATAGAAAAACTTAAGGATATTTTTTCAAACTTTTTGAATAAATCCCAAGAGAAAAAAGACAGTTGAAGGACTTAAATTTAGATATTTGTATTATTTCTTTCTAAATGTAATAAAATATTAGGACCTAATTATAAGAATTTTGCTTCAATAAACAAGGCAAGAAAACTATTTTTTCTATCAAATTTTTCATTAACTTAAATGAATCATTAACAAATATTTTTGTATGTTTTCTGATGATCATAAATTAAATTGAAAATATAAAAGAGAATTTTAAAAATGATAAACTTGGAAAAGTTAAGTATGATGCAAGACAGTTAATTGTAATAAACACTTTTTTAAAAATAAAATAATAAAAATAAAATAAATTTTTTTTTTGTAATTATTCATTTTTTACAACTTCAATATTTCAGCTTTTTTTATTTATTCCCTCAATATTTTCATACCATTTTTATTATGCTAATAACAAATTAAAAAAAATGAACATATTGATTTCAGGATAATTTAAAAATTTTGGCAGGGATGATTAAACTTGTTCTTCAGGGACAATGGTAGAAAAAAGTTAGGCTGGAGCCCTAGTACTGACTAAACTAAACACTTGTAACACAATAAAAATACACCACAAAACAGGCCATATTGTATGCTATTATTTGTCTACATTGGTTTGGATATAGCACTGAGTACTAGTTCATTTATAACTGAATCATTGGGGATAGGCATTTGACAGTATGTGTACAAACATTGACAACAGTTTTGTAAAGCTGTATATGTACGTCCACAGCAGTTCTTCCATTTCACATATGTTGTGGACACATGAAGTTTGTTCAAATCCTTGTCACAAAGTTGTTGTGGAGTACAACATAGAAGATTGTGCATTGAATGTAAGTACAAATGTTGGTCCCTTAAGTTCAACGTACTGGTGTGAACTTTGTATTACCATGTAGTAACGCAGAGTAAACTTGCCAGGTCTCTGACATATTTTCTCCCTGACTACTCGCTACACTGTTACTTATATTAGGAGGGAGAGTCCATTATCCCTAGACAGGTGAGTTCACCATAACAACATATACATAGCAACATATCATACACTAAATCAACTGATCCTCTGACACTTGATGTAAGTTAGTGTAAACACTTCAATTCAGTTATCTACTTCATATATTAGTTTGAATTCACAATATTTTCACATAATGCCAACCTAAACTTGTATAAGTTTAAATAATAATAAAAATTATTCAAAAATCTTAATAGAATATTTATGAAGATGAGCAAAAATGTTACTAACCTGACCCATATCTCAAAATCTGACCAAATGTCAATTTATTTTTTGGTTGAAGCTTGAACTTTCCAGTACCTCCACATACAAACATAAAACAGATATTACATCAACTGGTGGACTAGTCTCAAATTTAAAATAGTTACATATTTCCCGACTAGTGTTAGAAATTGCTTTTTGAGCTCCAGATAAAAAGCAAGGATAAGTTATTCTTTTCAAAATAAGTTGGTCCTCCCAACATGGAAGGCCAACATAACACAATGATCCACTTCTTATTTGTACCCATCTCAACATGATATACTAAATTTACTAAATATCAACTTTTACAGTTCTTAGACAAAATTACAAGAGAATTTTTAAGATTGTCATGAACATCAGGCCAATTATATACGAAAAGTTACCAAAAAGTTCTCATCCTAACCAAGAAGTCTATGAGGGGAAAAAATTCTGATGTTTAGACAGATTTTAAGAAGTAGATCAAGTCAAGAATTTTTCGGTATCCCCTTGTATTAGTGCCAAATCCTTATTTTGCTATTATAGAATTCTAGAAAAGTTTATAAGTGAGATGTAGGAGTAATGCTACAAAGCAAATAAACACTGGCCAACAAAAAAGACCAAGCCAATAAACACAAACGAAACTGGTTTGTCCAAGAGTAATCATAAGTGTACATTGGTTAATATACCAGTCCTGTAAAACACCGAGAGTAAACTCAATTTCAGAAATTCACTCAAAATGCAGCTTACATAAAAGTTTTCCTTGTCTTATAAATATACATATTCACTCATATTTTGACATAAAGAAGCAAAGGCATAAAACATTGAAATTCAATAAAGAGAGGTGTTTTAACATGTTCACCATCAATAAGTTAAGTTACAAATTTTTTAAGTCAGAAAAACATTAATTAACAGGCATATAAGCATAAGAAAAAAACTATGAAAATGTAAAGCAAAAATCAAATATTTTAAAATTTATCTAAAATATAATAAAGAATATATAAATCCAGTTTCATATGTGTGTGTTTTGTTAAAATTCTAAAATAGCTTTATAAAACAGTAAAAATGGCCGAGAGTATACAATGACAGTGGTATCAAGGGATAAACTGTCCTTTTGACAGACATTTTTTCTTATGGGTATATATAGTAAACTTTGCCAGTTTTTCTATAGTTGATAATCTTTTACATGAGACCATGCTGAAAAGTACTCAACCTAAGTCATTAAAAATTATATTTAGTCATGTTTTGAGATTTGAGTTGATCCAAGACCCACTCATAAAAAAAATAAAAAATTACCAATTGAATATCAAATATTAATTATAAGTAGAGGAAATTCATAAAATATATGCAACTCACAAAATTAAGAAATTATGACTGATCTGAATCTTGAAAGTGATATTTTATATTTAATCTAAGGCACTAAACTTAAAGCACCACAACTATCAACAAGAGAAATGTTTTATCTTAATCATACCAACAATGAACCATGTGTGCTTATAACATATGCCAAGGCATAAAGGCCTTTCTTGTATGCCCGATAAGATTTATATGAGAAAAAAAAATGATAACTTTTTTTTTACTTGGGATACAATAAATACATTCTGTAATTTATAACATGTACATATCATCAGTGATGGGTCACATAGACCAAAACTAAACTAAAAATTGTTCCCTGTTAAAAAAAACTACAAGAATGGCTGCAAATATTTTGAATGTTTGCTGAAAAATTTGGAATCAAGAAAAACAACAGACTATACATAATTCATTCTATCTTCTTCTATGTGCCTTGTCCTTTCAGGACATAGGAAATCGTGGCTTTCCGTGTCTTCCTGTCCCTAGTGGCTCTTAGCAAACTTTTCCTGTTACACCACACAACCCCCATTTTGTCATCCACCTGCTCAGGCCCTTCAGATATGTTTCCAGTCTCTTTCCCTCAATCTGGCCTGTTAGTATCAGGTTCTCCAAGTCCTCCTTCCTCATTGCATGTCCCAAGAACTTTAGCTGTCTCTTCCTGATGCTCAGTATTAATTTCCTTTTCATTTCCATCATCATTGGTCACATGCTCCGTCCAAAATATCTGCAGCATCCTTCTGTAGAACCACATTTCAAATGCTTCAAGTTTCTCCATCTTTGTTAAGATCATCCAGCATTCACTGCCATATTGAAGAACTGACATCACATAGCAATCCAGTACTCTTCTTTGTTTCTAGAAAAAAATTTCCTATCTCTTAATACTCTAGTCAACTTCTGGAATTAGTCCGTCACCAGGCCAATTCACCTTCGGATCTGTTTCGCACTTTCCATCTTCTGTTAGAACATTTCCCCCAGGTATTTAAATTTTTGTACCTGCTTGATTTTAGTATCCCCCCCCACATGTATTTGGCATTTTGGACTGCTCTTTTTGCTGATGACCATGTATTCGGTTTTCTTTCAGTTTATTTGTAGTCTTTTCTTGTAAATCTCTTCAGCTACCTTCTGTAGGAGGTCTTGTAGTTTCTTTTCCGTGTCCGCTATCAGCACTGTATCATTTGTGTACTTTATGTTGTTCAAATTGTGGCCTCCGATGACAAATCCTGGCATAACATCTACTGTCCTCAGAATTGTCGCTGTACAAGTTGAATAGATCCAATGAAAAAACACATCCTTGTCTTACACTCCTTTCTATCTTTGTATATCTACTGAATTTGTTACCTGTTCATATGCAGGCAGTTTGCTGCCAGTAGAGATTCTTGATTACTATTATGTCTTTCCTAAATATGTTGAGGCTGCTGAGCATCTCTATCAATTCTTTGTGGCGTATTTTGTCGAACACCTTTGCATAATCGATAAAACAATCATGGCTTTTCAAAATTCATTCTACACATAATTCTTAATGATAAAAAGAAAAAACTTTATTAATTCTATTTTACACGCACAACAAAGATAGATAGATAGATATGAATACAGCAAGATAGATAGATATATCTGACCTCAAGTGGAACTCATAGACATGATCTATTGCTAACGATGCAGGTAAAATGACCAGCTCCCTGTACTGCTCCAATAAGTACCTGACTCCTCCTGTTATCCTCTACTTTTATGAGAGCCTGATCAGGCTAAAAATGGAGGACTGTTGTCATATTTGGGTGGGAGCTGCCTAGACCTCACTCTCTAGCCTTGATCAAGTCCAAAAGCACATCTAAGCACTTGTGAGTGACAAATTATTCTCCACTTTCCAAACTCTCACTGTTCTATCACTACTTTCACAGAAAGTGCTTGGACACACTACATTCACCAGTCCCACCAATTCAAATCTTCATGGCAAGGACACGCCATGCCACTTACTATGTAAGTTCCATTCTAACAGTTTCTTCTCATGAACCACTGCTCAGTGAAACAAACTTCCAAGAAGATGTTTCTCCAATCACTACAATCTTAACCTTTTCAAGGCTAGTGTTAACCATTATCTTCTACTCCTATCTGCACAAATTGAATCATAACACAACCCTTTACTTAGAGTGACTGCTAGGCATTGTAAAGGGTAAACCTTACAGTAAAAAAAAAAATTAGATATATAGATAAATTGAAGAAGTCAATGGATGCTTTATCTGAAATTATTTCCAACTACTCTACAAAATAACATTTGAAGTAATAAGAAATAATATCAGATAAAAAAATAAAAACATCTATTGATTCCTGAGAAATTATTTTGTTTACATTTCAGAAAGAAAACAATGAGCAGATGTGCTTTCAAGAAGATCAGAACAAGAGAATATGCATTCTTCAATAGTTAAACTGAACATTTTATCTATTGTTGTTAATGCTCTCTTCCTTGTTACTAAGCTTTTTAATTACAAAAACTGCTTGCCTTAAGTATTATCATCCAGAAATACATTGATTGACCACTATTTAGCAGAACATAATATTATATGCATAAAGAATTACATGACCAAATATAGCAAAGGAAATTATTCAGAATGTCCCATCCATAGATACTATCCATTAGTATATATTAAATAACTATAAAAAAAATCAAAAACTAAAATAATGCTTTCTACTGATTTTAAATACGTTAAATCCCATGAAAGTCCTTTGAACTTTGGTACTTAAAAAGTTTAAAATCATTTTTTGCAAATATTCAATACTTGTTAATGATATATCAAATTTTGTGAGAAAAATATATTTTGAAAGCAGTAAAAGTTATTTGACTTAATATGGAATTTTTTTTTTAAAAAGTAGAAAAAAAAATCTATGGAAAAAAAAACAATTCTTTTTCTAACTATTAATAGAGCAACCCCCAAACAAAACATTACTGAATATAAAAATAGAATGGGTTCAGCCATATTCAAATTCATCCTGGATGTATTGGTGGTGCAATGGAAGTGGCTTGGAATGAGAAATTAAGATCAGAGTTCAAATTCCAGTCATACTCATGTACAAATACCCTTGAGAAAGGTATGAATTCATCTCATTTCCCTCCAGCTATAGGTTAAATAGTATGTTTATCTGCAAAAATATTTGTTATCTTAAAAATATTGTTAAATAGTGTGAACTAGATGAAAGGCAAACCTATCTACTCCTATATATCTACAATAATTCTGAATTCAAATAAAAATAACCTTTGGATTTTGAAGAGGATAAGAAAAAAAATCTGCAGTTACAGTAACATAAATAATCAATTCTACAATAAAAATATGATTTTATTAATTCATTTGTCACACAGTTTGATCTCCCCATTTTATTAGTAATAAAATACACCATTGTCAACAGAGAGTATGATTTGATTTCAATAAAAACATGCTTCATGTTACCACCGAAATGAGCTATTTCATTAGTAAAGAGGTATCAGGTTGATAACACATTGGTTTTCAATTATTTTGTTTCATATTATCTTTTTCTGGATATTTTTTTACTTTTCATGATTTCAAAAGCAATTCTTTCTTACATTCAACAATAAAATTGTAAAGTTAAAAATTTGATTATTCTTCAGAAAATATAACCAATACAATTAAAAGATTATTTTGTTTTGTCATTTTTTTTTTTATATTATGGACAAACTAATATTTAGTAAATTTTAATTTTCAGAGGAAAGGATGTTGAAAAGTTCCCAAACTATTCAAGTAGCCCTCCCCAAAACAAAGAAAGACATGCTAATTTAAGATAATCTCATAAAAATACTTAGCATGTTGTTTTTAAATCAAGTGTGTTGTGGTGCAGTGGATATCAACTTGGAACGAGAAAATGGAGAGCCGCGTTTGAATTCCAGTTGAATTCATTGCATTCACTTATGAGCAAATACCCTTTGGAAAGGTATGAATCTGTTGCTTCTCCCACCAGCTATGGGTTGAATAGCAGGACAGATTGGATTCTGTAGCCTTGGCTGGCAACCAGGCCATTGTATAAAGTAATAGCAACATCCTGCAAGAAAATCTTCTGTCCAGTCAGTCATGTCTCTTTCAATACATGATCACCCAAACATGTATTCACTGACCAACCCTAATCTAAATTGATGATCATTCAAAATTATTATTTAGATAATCAACATGATAAATTGAGAAAAGCTTGAAAACTTTATGAACTGATTCCCTAAAAGGAAGAAAATACTTAATAACACTCAAAGAAGCTAAGAGCCAACAGGATACTGTAGTAAACCAAAAAAGTGGGAAATCTCTGGTTGTAAACTGTCCAAAACAGCAAAAACAAAATAGTTTTTTTTTTTTTTAGCATAAATAACAAAAACAAAAATCAAAATCCAGTTCATTCATGACTCTGAAAGTGATAAACACTAAATACACTTAAGTGTTTGATCTTGACAAAGGTAAATTGACAGACATTGAAAAAATTAAATGACCCATCCAATACAGCTGTTTGAAGAGTTGACAAAAAAAGCTAAAAAAGAAAGAAAATTCAAGCTATTTGTATAGTGTCATTAAATGTAGCTGCTACAATTGCCTGCCATTAACTGCAATAGCTACATTTACTACAATTAGATATACTGGCAACTAATGTGACCAAGTGATATCAAGTTTTACAAGCAATATATGTTGGTTTTATTTTAATTGTAAACAAAACAAGTTAGTGTTATTAAATTTGAGAAATGTTTTATAAATTTTTTTAAATTACAAGATTATATTCTTTTCAGTAGCAAGAACAATCCCTATATAGTTATTCAAAACAAAATATCTGAATAATAGTTTAATAAAAGAAAATTTGTTACAACAGTCCTGATCTGGCATCTCGGTTTCAGTCACTTTACCACCACTGTAAGGTTTCCTCCATGTGCCTTTTCTATAAATGCTTTCATGGTGATTGTTCAAATGAGCTATTTGATATGACACCTAGGCTTTTTTTATTTAAGCACAACACTTGACCGACGTAGAGATTTCATCAATTTACAGTTGATGTAGTTAGATATAACCATGAATTTTTAGCTAACAGTTTCTTTTGTAGCACTTCTCGCTTGTAGAACACCCTCCCAGCTCCATGCTTTAATATTCAAGAATGTAAATGCACTGTTAATCACTACTGTCCTCCTGATTACTATTTTCTCTTCCCATTCATTAATGTTTCTGTTCCTAATTCTAGCACACCCAGTAACCCCTTGTGACTTAGTGACTTTACTTCCTTGCATGGGGTTAAACCGATTAAAAAAAAAAAGTTAAATGGATCATGGTGAGAACTATCAAATTTAAGATCCAATACCAAAAACATCAGAAAATTTTGTGGTCACAAGCTTGCACTGTGAAAAGAAAGGTAATCCTTTTGCTTTTATTTGACCTCAGTCGAGATCAAAATCCTCAACCCAACACTGCATTTAATTGAACTCCATCTTTTCAGTGGCTCTATAGAGGTTGTTCCTAATCATTCTTTTGCCATACCCCACCTAAGTATCTCTAAAATTCTTATGCCCTCCCTCCATAACATAATTCTTATTATTCACATTGAGGAAGCCTAAAAGGCCATTAACTTGGTCTGAAAAAGCTTCCAAAGAACACGACATCCATAAAAGAGAAAAATAAAAGAATGAATGAACAACTAAAGTACTGAGTAAGAAATTACTAAGAAAAATTATATGTATATTTATTATATACAGTATATACGTAATTACTTATGTACATACTGTTATGAACTGGAAATATATGGTTGTGAACACCAGTTTAAAAAGAATTGCTCAGATAGAAACACATTACAGAAGTGTCAAGGAACAACAAACACAAGATGAAAGTTTAAAAAGTTTTACATAACAAAACAATTGAAAAGGAACAGAATGTAAAATAGCAGATGTAAGATCAACAAGGGGCACTTATCTATCACTGGATATCACTGATTATCCATAAATAAGTTTGTAAGTTGATGTGTTCATAACAACAAATACATAGAAGTTTTTTAGAATGCCCGTATGAAAATTGGTAATTATTTCTTCTGCAATATAAGCTTGGAGATTCTGAATGGTACTTCTATTTTGTCCCACATTTAATAATAATAAATAAATCCAAGATTAAACTGGGAAAATTTTTTTCAGGAATAATATTTTCTTGTTACATGTCTAGTAATTTGATTAAGTCCATAAGCGCATTTCTAATGAGTGCATGATAAGAATCACATTATTCATGACCTAAATTAGTTGAAGATTTTCTGGGAACTGAAAATATGTTTTTTAAGCATACTTGGTGCCACATGTTGCATGACCAACTTTTAATTATTCCATTAGAAGGTTAAGCAACCCAGTTTCTATCCTGCCACCTCTTGGTCTAGACAAGACATAAAGGAAGGAATGAAGGAAGAAAGAAAGAGAAAACACAAAGAAAGTGTGTACCTTGATAGATTGATAATATGTCGAATTTTAATTAAAATATTGAGGGCCATATCACAATACATATGCACTATACTCACTATAAAAAAATTCACTGTTAATAATTCATTCTCAAATTGTCTTCCTTAAAAATAAAAGTACACCCCCATCTTGGGAACCACAGTTCTAGAGTACAGTGATCGGCAACCTTGTGCCAACTTAGAGTTTTAAAATCATTCAATGTATCAACAGTATTTATACTTTTATACAAATCAAGGTCAATATGCCTGTTCTACAATATATTTTATATAATAATATATACAGTAATATGTAAACCACATTAATAGAACAGTATTTACATTATTCGGACTATTGTCCTCATCTTTGTTACCATTTGTATGATATTTTGGCCGTTGTACGTTCTGGCCTTCTTCAGGTGCTTGGAATTTCAAATCAAACCCTTTATTACAATCACTGGGATATATCATCTTCATTCCTTGCATAGTAATGTCTTGATTGGAAGTCATGAGTTATCTCCCTCTAACCCTGCAAGTTACTTGTTCACCACTGCTGCAGCCTGTCCTTAAGGACACATAGCCTAGTGAATACAGGCATTGGTTAATTCCTGATTTGACTCTTAGAGTTGTGAGTTCAATACCAGGCTACAGCAGTGGTGAACAGTAACTTGCAGGGTTAGAGGGAGATAACTCATGACTTTCAATTGAGGCTTTACACAAGGAATGAGAATGATATACCCCAGTGACTGTAATAAAGGGTTCAGTTCGAAATTCCGAGCACCTGAAGAAGGCAGGTACGTACAACGGCTGAAACATTGTACAAATGGCAACAAAGATGAGGACAATAGTCCAAATAATGTAAATACTACCTCATTTCAGAAATATAGACAAATACACATTAATAGAAATAAAATGTTCTGAGAATTCTTTTAAAATTTTATTATTAATGAGATCCTTGCCCTTGCATGGTTTTAGCCAATTGCTCAATATCAGCAACATACTTTGTTACATTGAGTTTTACACAATTTTCTAAATGTTCATGTTTGAGGCAACTTTATAGTGGACTTAACACTGTTTTCATGTGAGAGAAAATTTGCTCACAGGAATAATTTGAACCAAAAGCCGAAAGAAGAGCAAAAGAATTTTCTTTAAACAGATGAAAGATCTTGGAAGGGATGGCCAACAGTTGAGAATAGCAGCAAACATTTTCCTGAATTTTCATCTTTCAGAGACTTTCTTAGTTCAACAAATCGTGCCATTGGAAATTGCTTGGCATGCCACATGTGGAATGCATGCTCTAGGTTGCCAACTCGTGCTATAGTATATGGCTCACAAGGGCTACATACACAGTTGTCAGCCACAGCAAGAGAGCCCAGTCTGCTCTGCTATTTTATTCATACTAAGGGGTACAAAGGATTGATTCATACCTTTCCTTCCAAAACAAATTAATTGAATCAAGTAATCAATATAGCAATTGGCATACTATTTTATGGATATATAGACAGGTCTACTTAGTGGCTGAAATAATTATGTATTTCCTATCAGTGTTGAAATCCAATTAAAAGTCAGGATTTTGATTATTTAAAGACAAGCATCAGTCTATCACTATTTGTGAAATAGATGCAATAGAATCTTTCTAACACACATCTACATCCATTCTGCTTTGTGACATAATGCAGAATAGTATATGTCTACAGACATACAAGATACACATTTCAACAATCTCTGGTAGACAAAGCTACAGCCACAAGCACAGGATGCAGGCTTACTTTTTTAATTATTTATTTTTTAAGTGCCCTTTCATGATTTGCTTAGAAAAGAAAGAAATTAAACTAAGGTCAAACATATATTAAACATGCAGATGGCATAGACTGTTGTATACCACTCATGTAATATAAATAAGGAGATATATAGGGTTGCAAGATGAAAGTTCAGATATCAAAGCAAAGTTTGTTTTATTGCTTTAACTGTGTGTATTGGCGAGTGTATGTTAGTAGGATATAGAATTCAAGCAAAAGTGGAAAAATTAGAATTTAAAAAAAAAAAAAAGATTTTTCATGTGCACACTGTGTGTGTGTAGCGGATTTGGACAGCAATCTTTCCTTTATACAAGTTTCTTGGTTAAAGACCAATTAAAGTTCTTTGTAAGACTGTCTACATATATTGATAGATACAGTATTGGAATAAGAATCTATACAGTATGAAAATGATATCAAGGCATGAACCTGAGTCACCATATAGTGTTGATTCCTATGTTCACATATATATAAACCCCCTAGCTCTAATATCAAATACATTTTTCTTATAAATAGAGCAAATTTTAAACAGTGTGTGTGTATGTGTGTATGCGAAGCAGTTCTTCATTAATAAGAGCATTATTAAAAAATATCCACAAGGAAAATGTATTAATTTACTTTGCAATCATCATTGCGGTCTTCTCTCTTCCTGAATCCAGTTCATTTATTGTCCTGTCTCCTCATTTTCTTTCACGTTCAATAACCCTTTGCATCTTAGTGACATTATCATCTTGTTTAAGCAAAATGTTAAAAAACAAAAAAAAAACTTTCCATTTTTTTTTACAATTCAGAATTGCATATTTAGATTCAGTAGGTATAAGTATCATCCTAGAGTTTGAGATTTGATTTTGTACTTTTTTTTTTGTTCTTTTTGTTTAATGTTAGCATTTTTCGGATATTTTTAATTTTAATGTAGAATCCTTTAACATTGAATATTGTTATTATATCTGGTGTAGTTCTTCTGCTATGTGTTTAGAGATTCTTGACAAAATCCAAAGAAAAATCTGTAATGTTATTTATCCTGCCCTGGCATCTTGGTTTTAACCACTTTCCTATCACAATAACATAGCTTCTCTGTGCTTTGTCATATATTTTCATGGCAATTGCTCCAATGAGATTTCCTCTGTGGCATCATAATATCATTAATTTAAGTGTAGTACACAATTGACAGGTAGGTCTCATTATTTTACAGGTGAAATTGTAAATGTAACTAAGTCCTATTCTAATAGTTTCTTCTCTTGTACTTTTCACCTGTGGAACTCTTTTGGATTAGTGCTTTGGTTTACTGTCAGCTATGATCTTCAAAAATTTAAATGCAATACTAATCATTATCATCTGTCTTTTTGAATCCTGCTTTTTTATTGTCCTTTCTACTCAACATTTTCTCACTCTGTACACCCCCTTGTATCTTAGTGACTTTATCACCTAACTTGGGGGTGAAATCATTATAGGGAGTATAGATAAACAAGCATTCAAGAAATTTTATCAAATTGTCAAAGAATTTACCTAAACATCGTTAAGAAAATATTCCTGTTTAACAATAGTAAGAATTTCACAGAAATTGTGGTAAGTATATTCAATTTGGTGTTCATCATAAAGAGAGTTGTTTCCTTGCATAGAATTTTTTTTCTTATGTTCAAACAAAACTCTTGTGGTACAAAATATGTTCCTTTACTGCCATTTAATTTTAATATCCAACAAAACAACAGTGATCTTCCTTGCTTCAAAAGTTCTAATATCCATTACCGTCCTATCTGGACCTTTCCAGTTTGACACCTTGAGATTGTAACAACAATAACATTTTTTACCTATCCGTTCGAAAAAGAACATTATATTCAGATATAAAAACAATGCTACCGTCTCTAATGAGTAATGAATGAATATCATTTTTGTGAAGATGATCAAGCAAAAAGACAAGAGACCACCAGCAGATTGTCACTTTCCCAGTAAGAGAATGTTGTCATTTTAGAGAGAATTGTCTCTGTCGTCGTCGTCGTCGCCTACGCTGGCCAACAGTGCGTGAAAACTAGTAAGAGCCATGGGGGAAACAAACGAACCTACAAAACTTAACTGCGCGTAACTAACAACCTCTTAGGAAAATGCTGTCAGCACGAATGGAGACAACACTGACTGCATTGCCATTGATCTATCATTAAAAAAAATAAATAAAACAGATGAGCGTGTAGTGTAGATAAAACAACAAAAAAATGATACAGTTGAGGAGGCTGACTGCGACACGGTAGGAAACGCCGGGAGGCAAAGGATTCTCTACCATCCGCTGACCTACATCTTCAATATAGACACATTTTGGATTTATCTGAATTTGAACTTATTTGGGAACTAATATCACTTCACAGCTCTGCTTTTAGCATTTTTTTTTTTTTAGCTGGACATAATCAGAACGTATATTTAGAGCGGAATGTGGTTAAATTCAATATAAAAACAAGCATTTTATTTTTAAGAAGTACAGTCAGTATCATTTTTTTACAATATAATAATAGCTAATTTGAATTAATTTCCTTTTTTTCAATTCTAACAAAAATCCCAGTATCTGAATTATAGTCTCCAAATTATTACTAACAACCACCACCACCACCACCACAGTTCAGTTACATCGATGATAACAATATATTCACTCCAGACGAAGAATTGCACATTAATTATTCAACTTTTCACCTTCCCTCCATTTTCTGTAAATGCTAACCAACCAGCCTGCAACTATTATCATATTCGCAACATCCTAAATACAAGTAATCCTCATCACTTATCCTAAAGCAAGATACGTAACAAACGACACAGACGTTGGTGCGAATGGGTGTTGTGTTTATGATGATGAAGTAACAACTATTATACCCAAGTAGTACTCCACCCATTTATGCTACTACCAACACTACTGTCCTCGTTTCATTAATTAAAGTCGAGGTATGGGTCTGTGCAACAATGAAATAACTTAAAGATGAAATGTCACTCTCTTTCTTCAATAATTGAGACATTTTTCAGTACAGAGAAATTCTCTACGCTTTCTTTTCCCCCTCTAATAAAAATCCATAACAAAACCATTAGACATTAAAAGAAGTAGTAAAAAAAAACTGCTGTTCGATAAAAACAAAATACTTACAAGTTGAAAAGAAAGATATTAATGAAGGCATAAAGATTTAAAAAGAACAATAGAGAGAAATTAAAGGTAATAACTTGAGAATTTACATTTTACATTTTTAATTTTATATCATTGACACAAGCGATGAAAATGACATTTTAAAAACAGGATAGACATGAATGACAAATACACGTTTTTAAATAATATGAATGTTAAAACTAAAAGTAAAAAAAAAAAAAAGTTTAAACAAGAAAGAAAAAAGGTGTGAAGGTGTTTTTGTGTTACTGTTAAGTGTTAATCCATTTAATGACAATCGTAGCCATGCGTTGAGAAATGTTTTCAATATAAAACAGTCAGAACGACGAACCAGCTGAGAGCTAGCTGAAAAGGATTACTACACTTCGATTGAATGATCGCCGTACTACTAGCTAAGAGAAGAAACAATTATTACTACGGCTCCATAACAGGTCAAGTTGTGTCATGTCTTATCCTACTTACGTGGCCAACTTTGCGAATAATGACACAAACATTACAGACAGGTGGGGGTGGGAGTTCAAATCACACACACACTCTCTCTAGTCTACTCTAAAACCATAAATTATTGATTAGCAATAATAATAAAGGCAAATCTTTCGGGCTTATATCTGGAAATTAAAAATGAAAACTTTTCTTATGCGAACAAAGAAAAAAAACGTAGGTTAAAGCATTTTTTACTTAAATAACCTGACCCATATTATTAGCATGGGAAATGGGAGACGTTATCTACAGGGCAGTTCAAATGTTTCCGAGTAAAAGCATTCACTACTGCCACTTTCATAAACCTGCAGTAAAATGTACAAACAAAGCTAATGGTCACGATGAATAGATAAAATAAAAAATTATTAAAATATCAAATAAATGAAGCAGAAAATTGAGAAATTGTGATGAGTGATGACAGTTCAACCAAAACTTGGCATTTTTAATGAAGTTATTTTTTTTACATTGGAAATAAAAAAGCAAAGAAAACCATGCATTTTTTTGGTATTATCTGGGATGCAAGCTTCGGTTTTTGACGATTTTTTAGCAAGAAAATTAGTCTCGATGTAAAACCGAAGGGAAAGAAGAGAAAAAAGGTAAATAAAGCAGCAAGCAGAAGCTCAAAGAAAGTGACAGAAAAACAAGAACACGTTCCAGAAATTCTTTCATCTTCAACATCAATAAGGGAATTTTTAGCCTGAAGTAGTTTCAGAAAATTTCTGTAACATCTTGTTGAAAAAAAAAATATCAGCCAAGAATTAATATCGGTAAAAAAAAAAAGTTTACGCTTAGGTGGTAAACTTTACTGACGACAACAAATAATTTTAGTCAGAAAGGCACAATAAGATATCATAGAAAAATTTTCATGCATAGAGAGGGCATGCAATTTTCATAAATGTAAAAAACAGATTCAGTTTTTTTTTTTTTTTAAAAAGGTTAATTTTTGAAAGGAAAACATGTTTCCTGGCACACATTTAAAAAAAATGTCCACGGATTATGAAAGATTAGAAAAGTATGCAATTTGTTTTCTTTTAGAAAAAAAATGTTAAAAAAGATTTAACAAATATATTTTTTAACAAAAAAGCTAAATTTAAACACATAGGAAATGTATTGCATTCAAAAAAATATAATAATCAAATTAAAAAAATAAATCAGCTGAAATAAAAAAAAACAACTTGCAATTGAAAAGCAATAAATGAAATGATATACACATGCACTTTTTTATGTTTTTAATGAAATAAAAATGCAAGATAAAAAAATGTTCCTGATCAAGTATATAAAAAAAGTCGTTGTCATATCGACATTAAAAATTGCAACTGACAAAGTGTCTTTTCAGTTCTTTCACGAAATACAGCTAGCATCTTCATTGGTATTGTCTCCAAAGAGAATGAAAGGTTTCTTTAAATAAATTAAAAGGTGGTGGGGGCAAATCTTGGTTTTCCCCTTTGTTGTTGTTAAAGGACAGAGATCAGAGGGTTTTTCCTGATTTTCTGTCGTTAAAAATCCGAGAAACAGAACAATCAAAGGGTTAGGGATTTATTTATTTTTATGTTGACGATGACCCTTTTTCAGTCTTAAGAAATTCAATCCAATGTCAGTATCTATGGACAGTGAGTTACTCAGTATATATATATATTAATTATTTACAATACAAGAATAATTTAAAAACCTTATCACCCAAGTTGTAATATCTTTTTAAAATTAACTGTTTTTGAACAAAAAAAAAACTGTAAGACTGAGGATTTTTAGTCTTATTCATCAATTCATCTGTGGAATTAGTTTTTTTTTACTTTTCTGACTACAATACATCGAATTTCTTCATCAGAAAAGAGTGAACTGAATGGTTTCTTTTATTCAAAAAACATAATAGAAATTTTCACCCTTCATTTTTCTTTTCGTAATACTTGAAAAATAGTGTTTAGCTGTCAGTGTCATGCTTTTTAATAGCTATTTTGACATAAGAAAATCTATGACAGCAAAAAAAAAAATGAAAAGAAAATACTACAATCAATGAAAAAAGTTTGTTTTTAATATTGAATAAATTAACAACTGAATAATTAGTCAAGGGTTAAACAACGTTGAATTTTTATTTAAAGAAATCAAAACTAAAAAATAATCGTTGATGCATCTTGTGACGAACATATCCTTATTTTTCTTTCCTTCTTGGATCGGAAAGATTTTTGTATATCCGATCCTAATTCCTTCGAAACTTGATGCAGCACCTTCTTCAAGATTGCTAATTCGATCCTAGATCGAACTATGACAGGTGCAAAAATAAATATCTGAGAACCAGGTATAGCAAATGAATATACCAATCGTTTCGAGACATCAATCACAAATAAAATTGTTACGCGTTCAAAGACTCCGCCACCCCCAATATGAGTGAACGGTTGTTATTATCAACAGCATTACTACACGACAGTTTTTTAATGTTCGGACTATTGTCCTCATTTATGATGTCATATTCACGACGTTTCGACCGTTGTGTGCTCCGGTCTTCTTCAGGTGTTTGGAATTTCGAACCGAATCCTTATGAGGACTTAAAGTCCGGTAAAAACAGTATGTAAATAATTACAATAGCAAAGCTGTCTCAGAAATATACACAAAAAAATTTACTTACTCAACTACACTTACAGTTAATAATTATTAAATTTAACAAAAAAACAAATAGTAGTCATCGGCAGTGGAACATCAAAAAAGCATTTTCAATTCATTTATGATGTGCAATTATAATTAGCAATGAAAGCTTTTTTCTTTTTTTTTTGTCTTCAAAGTTGTGTTTTAAAAATTCAAGACGTTTCACCGATGGTGATAGCTTCATCATTTAACAGTGCAACAAGAGAAAGAATTCACTTTTAGAAAAAGTGAGATTTTTTAAAGACAAATGTCAAAAACACACGCAGTTGTCTTTTTTTTTTTTTTTTTTCATATTTCTCTTTAGTTGAACACTTTTTTTTTTGTTGACGATCACAGCAAAACAATAAAAAAAACACATCAATTTTTCTTTTTCATTTCATTAAATTTTGAAAGCTATATTTTTTTTTGGGGGGGGGGGGGGGGAATCAATCGAATTTTTGAAAAAAATCAAAGCTACAGGTAAATTTTAAAAAGATAACTTTTTGATTTGATTTTTAATTAGGAATAGGTTTTTCAACTTTAAAAAACATAACTGGTGTTTTTTGTTTTTGTAGCCTTTTTTCTTTTTTTTTACTTTTAGTCATTTTTTTAATATAAAAAGAAATCAAGATTTAAAAAGTAAATTGTTTTTTTTTTATAATTTAATTTTTATTCATGATCTGTATTTTTCCGGTTTTTTTTTTTTTTTGTCTTTTTCTTACTTTTTTATAGTTTTTTTTTTCATTAATAATGACAGTTGCTGTTAATTTGGAATTGGAATCAACTGACATTTTTCGTTATCTCCTTGCCTGAAAGTTAAGCATATTTACTTTTTGAACAGTTGCTGTTAGTGTTGTAAATAAACAAACAGCAAGGACAGAGGATCAATCTTGTATCCTTCCTTTTTTTTTTTTTTTTTTTTTATAAATAAGAGACCAGGATTTTTTTTCCTTTTTTTAAATTTACAATTCTTTTTTTTATGTTTAACAAACAAGAGACGATTAAAAAAAAAAACAGCCCTAAAAACTTGTGATTTCCCGACAAATTAAAAATGGAAAGTGTCACATTTAACGAAACCGAAGCTCAAAAAAGAAGAGAAAAAGAAAAAATACTAAGAAAATTATTTTAAAGAAATAAAACTAAATTGTAGGTACGGATTTTTTTAAAATCATTTTCCAAGATCACAAAAAAAAAGTTTATTACAGAAAGAAAGGAAAGTGAACACTGGAAAACGTGAAAAAACTAGTAGAGAAACTAATTTTTCTTTTTACTTTGAAAATTTTATCTTTAACAATTTCATTAATTAATAAATCATTTGACGGTTTTTTTATCTATTATTATTAAGCCGTTTTTTTTTTTAACTTGTTGCTAAGTAGTTAAATTAAAAATCCATAAATCATAAAAATGAATTAATAACCAATAATAATAAAATAAAATTAAAAAAATAAGATCGATTTCTGGTTTTTATTTCTTTTTTTTTTCTTTTAATTCTCTGTCGTAACTTAAATAATCATGCAATAAATATGGGAAAAAAGATTTTTTTTTCGAGGAAGCAAGAAAAAGAATATAAAATAGTAAGAAGAAATAAACACGAGACTTTTCAAAGCAAACTACTCACCCATTTCTGACCAAAGTAGAAAAATTAAGACTGGCGCTATATATTATCCACGATGTTGCCGCCTTTGAAATAGCAAATCAGTTGGTAGTTGTAGTAGGTAATAATAAGTAAGTCAGTCACACGAATAGTTGTAACAATTGTAAAGTGATAATGATGATGATGATGATAATACTAATAAAATTAATAATGATGACGATGATGATAACAACAAGAGGAGAAGGAAAAAAGCAGGCAGTAAGTAACACAGGACCTTCTCTCACTGTATGTTGTCGTCTGATACCTCCGAAAAATGGCGCTCTGTCATGTGACCTACGTAAGCTTAGCAAGACACTTCCTGTTTGACCAATTTTTGCAAAGAAAAGATAACTCCTGTAGGCTCCTTTTTTTTTCGACCCTTTTTTTCCTCTCTCTCTCTCACAATCTTTTTCTAGTTCAGATCATCATCACCATCATCGTTGTCATCATCTCTTATTAACAGAATTCTTTGATGAGTGCTGTCAATAGACATGTGTCAACAAGAACTTTACTCAGTAACCTCATTGTAAAAAGCACTCTAACAATTCATTTTTTTTAGTTAATGTGATTCAATAATCATTCTCTTACTGATTCAACCCCCTCCACCCTCCAGTAGTTACTGGTGGCTTATACTGAAGTGGTAGCAAGTCTTTTCCATATTCCATATGAGCATTTCCACCAATATTAACTAACGACATGACAATGGGGATTAAGTGGCAGCAAGTCTCCTCACTGTCTCAGTTCTTCTCTCAGTATTCTAGCAGCTCCTAATAATGTTGTCATCTGGACAATTTCAACTTTTACAATAATTTCTAGTTTCTTCAGTGATTCTTGCACCATCATCATCACCACCAGCATTACCATCATCACCACCACTGCCAATGTCACCATCATCATTATTACTACGACTATTACCATCACACCATTACCGCACCTATTACCATCATCATCACCACCACTATCATCATCATCATCATCATTACAACCACTATCCCCATCATCATCAACACTATTACCATCATCACCACCATCAACAATGTTGATATCATCACTAACGTTGATATCATCAGCACCACCACTCATCATCATCACCACCACCACCATTACCAGAATCACCACCACCACTATCATCTTCATCCTAACTACCACCACTGCCACCACCACTATCATCTTCATCCTAACCACCACCACCACCACCATCATCATCATCACCGCCACCATCATTATTATTATTATTATTAGCACTAGCAATCAATATGTATTATAATTATTAGTTATTACCAACATTTATTTAATTATATTATAATCAGTGGAAGAGCAATAATAATAGTAATAATTCATTATAATTATTATTATTATTTATTTATTCACACCAGGTGATGTGGTCATTGCTGAAGATTAAGTCACCCCAAGTCTTCTTAAATGCTCAACACTTAATCAGTCTCCTCGCACAACCCAGTGACAAGTGTTGTCTGAATAGTTCCAATTCCTCTTCAAATTTCTCATTTTTTTCTTTGTAATTTTATACTTGTAGCAGCCAGTGGTTTTTACCAGATATCAAGTGACAACATGTCTCTTCAATTCTCCAGCACCCGTTTCTATAAGCTTCCAAACTCCAACAATACAATGATCTGGACAATTTCAACCCTCCCTCAGAATTATAATTCATCTAATCTGGATTCATTTATATGCTGATACCTTTATAAATATATGAAACAGTTTCTTTTTCCTCAAACTATGGGGTAAATAGTAGGATTAGTATCTGGAAAAAAACATTGTTATTCTCAAAAAATGTTCATGTAATATTAACTCACAAAAATAAAGAATTATTCTTACATTTCAAAATATCAGATTTAAATAACCCACGAAAGGTTGATAATGGTAATGGTAATATTAGCCATTTCCTAATAGAAAAACATTCAACATTAGTTGACCTAGCAGCCATTACTGCTTTCAATTGAAATTTATAAAATCTTTCTCTTAAATTTATATTTTAGGAAAATAGGTTTCTCAAGTCCAGTAGCTGTTATTGCTCTTTCCAGTATTTATGGGAGCTTTCTTTTCAGTTGTAATTCATAAAATCTTTCTCTTAAAACAATCATTCAGGAAAATAGGTTTCTCAAGTCCAATAGCTGTTATTGCTCTTTCCAGTATTTATGGGAGCTTTCTTTTCAGTTGTAATTCATAAAATCTTTCTCTTAAAACAATCTTTCAGGAAAGTAGGTTTCTCAAGTCCAATAGCTTTTACCATTCCTCCCAGTATTGATGGGTGGTTTCCTTCCTAACATTTTATTTAAAATAATGTAGACATCTCAGCATCTTGATTATGTCATTATTTTCTCTTTAAGTTACAAGTGCTAACCATTTCAGTTGTTGCTGCAGTTGGTAGTCATCAAGTTATGTAGTTTCTGTTATTTCATACAGTTCTTTCAATTTCCCCATTGCCTTCTCTAGGGTTTTTGAATACACACTATTTTTTTCCCTTCGGGTTACAGGCTATCATCACACTTCATCAGTCAGTCAGTCAGTCAGTTAAGTGCTATACATGATACACGCTTCAGTGATCATGTCTCGAAAGAGACATGACTGACTGAGCAGCAGATTATCCTGCAGTAGGTTATCATTACTTTCTGCAGTAGACTGGTTGCCAGCCAAGGCTATAGAACTCAGTCTGTCCTGTTATTTCACCCATAACTAGAGGGAAGAGATGGATTTTTGTTGTTTGTTTGTTTTGAGGTTTAACGACCTATCAATCCTTATGGGATCATTTAAGGTCATAACCAATGATTTTTGGGTAAGGTTATTTTTTTACAACATTTTTCTTTTTGAGTATCAAGATTCATTGGGATTTGTTTTTAAGAGCAGTTCTACCCTTGTTATTTAACCCATAACTGGAGGGAAGGGACGGATTAATACCTTTCCCAAGGGTACCAGTGCTTAAGTGAATGCAGGGTATTCAACTGGAATTCGAACTTGGCTCACCGATTTCTCTTTCCGAGCCGATATCCACTGCATCACAACGCACATCCGTCACTATACAATTACAGCACCTGGTATTCCCAAGCGGTCACCCATCTAAGTACTGACCAGGTTCAATGTTGCTTAACTTCGGTGATTGATTGAGAACCAGTGTATTCAACGTGATAGGCCGTAATCCAAAAGAGATGGATTAATACCTTTCCCATGGATATTTGCGTGTAAGTGAATGCAAAGAATTCAACTGGAATTTGAACTCTGCTTCCTGATTTCTCATTCCAAGCCAATATCCACTGCACCACAATGCACATTCGCATCACAACACACATGACACTTTGTACTTTTCTTTATAATTTGTGAATTGCCATGCCTTCTTAGGAAAGTGTAGTGGTTTCCCGTTGTCTTCTCCACAGTTTGGAATTCAAAGTTTTCCTTCATTTAGACTGGTTACCACCTGGAGCTAGAGAGCCCAGGTTATTCTGCTATTTAATCCTTAGCTGGGGGAAGAAAAAATGAATTCATACCTTTCCTAGGGGTGTTAATTCAAAGGTGAACACAACAGACTAGGCAAAAATTTTAACTCAGTTTACCAATTCTACTTTCAATAAACATTACATTCAGAGACAGTGCAAGGGTCTCACAGGTCCCCCAAATCTACGATACTATCTCTCTTCCCAAATCTATAATACCACCCCCACTCTCTACGACATCTCAATTTCCATAAGGTGGTATTCACATAAAATACCAATTTTATTCTAACCTAATTACGTACTGTTGTATATGTACCTATATACTGGAACGGGAGGTTCCTATCCTCTTAAATACGTGCACACTATTAGGGTGGTAGAATAGAGTAGAATAATTATACTGGCTAGCTGTTCACTAGCAGTGTATCTACTTCACGCAGCATATGAGTCTTGTATTTGTTAATTTACTATTATTCCCAACCTCCAGTGAGGTGATTACTCACACAATCAGCTTTTAGGTTTACAACATGTACAATAATGGATTAGTTCAACTCAGTCAGTTAAGTGCCATACGTAATACACGCTTGGGTGATCATGTTCCAAAAGAGACATGACTGACTGGGCAAAAGATTTTACAACAGAAAGTTGCCATTACTTTCTGTGGTAGATTAGTTGCCAGCCAAAGCTATAGAACCCAATCTATCCTGTAATTTAACCCATAACTGGAGAGATGAGATGGATTAATACCGTTCCCAAAGGTATTTGTGCATCAGTGAATGCAACGAATTCAACTAGAATTTGAACTTGGCTCTCTGATTTCTCACTACAAGCCGATATCCACTGCACCACAATGAACATCTTGCACCACAATAATAAAACAAAAATAAATATAGTGTATCTCATTACAAATTAGAGTCAGTCAGTCAGTTAAGTGCCATATGTGATACACGCTTCAGCGATCATGTCTCGAAAGAGACATGACTGACTGGGCAGAAGATTATCCTGCAGTAGGTTGCCATTGCTTTCTGTGGTAGACTGAAGGCCAACCAAGGCTATAGAACCCAATCTATCCTACTATTTAACCCATAACTGAAGGGAAGAGATGGATTAATACCTTTTCAAAGGGTATTTGCGCATAATTGAATGCAAGGATTTCAACTGGAATTCGAACTCAGCTCCCCGATTTCTTGTTCCAAACTGATATCCCCTGCTCCACAATAGAAAAACCAAAAATAAATATTGTGCATTTCATTACAAATTAGAGACATTCCATAAATAGATCATTCCATCTTATATTTATGAAGAAGGTTTTGCAGCAATTTCTAACATGAATTTGAGATTTATCTTGATAAAAAGTTGAAGATTTTTATGCTTTTGAACATTATGGAAAAAAGATAGTGAATTTTATGTAGTGTTTTTGGTAAATTTTCGTTTTAGGTACCGATGGCTTTTCCCCCTTCAAATTTATCCAAAATAGCATTATTTCTGTGCAAATGTATATGCTGAACTCAAATCAACAATTAAGTTATTGAAGAAACTTACCTTTTTTGCTTTGAAAGTCCGTAAAAAATTTAACTATATCTCGCACTTTTTCTCTCCCGTAACTCTCACGAAGTTATGTAATTAACTGCAGAATGACGTTCTACGTAGGCAGCAATTTTGGTCGAAATTCGTCCTTTACTGAAACTTCCGGTGATGTACTTCCTGTTTTGAGAGCAATAAGCGTAGAAATACAATAGCACATTACTTTAATTCCCGGAAGTACATCGCCAGAAGTATCAGTAAATGAAGAAAAATGGACAAAAAATGTGCAAACATTCGATCACATGTGCAGTACATCATTCTGCAGTTAATTACATAACTTCGTGAGAGTTACGAGAGAGAAAAAGTGCAAGATATAGTTTGTTTTTTTTATGGACATTTAGATAAAAAAAGATAAGTTTCTTTAATAACTAACACTTGACTTGAGTTCAGCATATACATTTGCACAGAGATAATGCTATTTTGGATAAATTTGAAGGGGAAAAGCGACGGTACCTAAAACAAAAATTTACTGTGTTTTTCAAGTATTATCATGAGCAAAACAAATTTACAGATTTGAACAAAAAGAAACAAACTCCAGCATGACATTAAAATCTGCAAAATTTTTAATCCTTTAAAAGTCAGTTGTGCTTAGTTTAATTTGTAACATATATAAATATAGGTAGAAAAAAGCAAATGTTGATAAGATAGCAAGAGACAAAAAAGCACTGCCCAGGGCTGCCAATCAGGCTTCCCCACCTTCATCCTGTCAGGGGATTCAGAAGCAATATGCACCAGCCCTGATGTCAGTTTTATCTATATACTTCTGCCATCAGCTTAAACAATTTTTTTTTTTTTTTTTTTTTTGCTCTCTAAATTATAATTGAGATATTTGGAATTAGAAAGTACTTTCTGCTGCAAAATAAAAAAATGAGAAAATCATGTTTGAAGTTTGTCATCTTTTGAAATGTTATAACTTTTGATCTATTTCATATAAACCACTCAAGCTTTTTTTTAAAGGAAGCTAAAAACATCTTCTCTAACATACAAACCTATGATGAAAAAGCTGTATGGCATTTTAAAGCAAAAAACTTTATACATGTATAACACAAACTGAGCACCACCGTAGCGCAACTTTCGCTCAACAAAAAAGATATTATGCTTCCCCAAGCCAGATAAAAGATTTAAAATATATCTAATAAACATAAGCTTGCACATAAACATACTAATAAATTTTCATGAAAAGAAATATTTTGAAGGAAAAAATGTGAATAAGCTGACATGTTATCATAAAGGTAATCATTATACACTGCTGTGTATTATGGTGCAGTGGATATCAACTCGGGATGATAAATCGGGGTGTCGAGTTCAAATTCCAGTTGAATTTCTTGCATTCACTTATGCACAAATATCCTTTGGAAAGGCATTATTCCGTCTCTTCTCTCCAGTTATGGGTTAAATAATAGGACAGATTGGGTTTTATAGCCTTGGCTGGCAACCAGTCTACCACAGAAAGCAATGGCAACCTACTGCAGGATAATCTTCTGCCCAGTCAGTCATGTCTCTTTCAAGACAGGTATCACATATGGCACTTAACTGACTGACTCTCAAGAAAACATATCTTGCATCCTCCTATTGACTCGAGCCCACTCACTCTCAATATAAACAAACACTACTAGGATGTGGAACTAACACTGCACAATCAGGAGCGTATTCAACATCATTGTGAACCATAAGAATTTAGACTTTGTAGCTGGTACCTGATGACACATCGAGATACTTTTCAGATAGATGATGGTTTGGGAAATACAGTTTTAGAACTGGAGTCAAGTGGTTAAGAGATGAGTATTGCCATTGCATTTAAATTCCTGGAGGTTGTTGCCATCAGGAAAGCAAGTATATGGAAGGGAGTTCCACAGGCAGGAAGTGCGAGAAAAGAAGCTGATAGAGAAGAATTGTCAGCTGCATTTGGTTGATCTAACTGTAGATGGGTGGGACCTTGTTGCCAGTTTGGTTGCATGAGTAAATTCTTGTGGTAACTTAAGTTTGTCGAAGCAGAAGCCATGAAAATATTTGTAGAATAGACAGAGAGAAGCCACATCCCACCAGTGAGAAAGTGGTTGGAGTCGAGGTGCCAAGTTGGGACCTATCACATTACAGATTTTTCTTTGAAGCCTGTTGAGATGAACAGCAAGAGCACCTTTTTCACTCCAAGTAAGGCAGTATTGCCACTAGTGCATGGTTACAGTGTGGGTTAGAGTGAAAGAAAAGGAAAAGAAAAAAAAAGAACAAGGTACAGGGGATGTCAAAGAAAGGATAAGAGAAAAATGGGAATGAAGGAGATAAGAGATGGCAATTGTCATTGCACTTAAACTTCTGGAGATTGTAGCTATCAGAGAACCAAATATACAAGAAGGAGTTCCACAGGCAGAAAGTGCAAGAAAAGAAACTGATAGAGTTGTGGTTATATTTTACTATTTTGATGGTAAAGGGGTGGGACCTAGTTGCCAATTTAATTACATGAGCAAATGAGTGGCTCTTAGGCCCTGTATTGGGTGAACTAAAGTAAGAAACAAAAATAGCAGCCCTTTGTATGAAATATTCTGAATTTCCAAATCTTAAATTAATAATCATTTTGCAAGTTCAAAGGTTACAAATGAATTGCAAGGCTTGATCTTGTTGGATTTAGTTGCCATTATGTCATATATCAAGAAGAAAGATTAAAAAACAAATTTGTCTTTGTCAAGCAATAAAATAAAAGCAGTATAGAAGTGTTAAAAAGTCTAAAATATCACATTCTACGTCAAGTGGCAAAACAAGTGAGACATATGAAACCTCTTTTAAAAGGTATCCATGAGAAAAATCACATGAAATGAGAGCAAACAAAGACTGATTTAACTGTTGGGTTAGATTTGACACCCAGATGAATATTACCAGCAAGGAAAACATAATAAATGGGGTGTAAATAAGACATGCTTGATTGATTGATAGATTCGTTTTCTATGGTTTATCAACCCTTTGCAGGTTATTTAAAACCAGAAAATATTTTTAGGTCATAAGAATTTAAAAAAAAACATTTATAATGATTTAGTGATAAAAGTCTTACTAATTAACTCATAGCTGGGGGGAGAAGTGATAGATTTATATCTGTCTATATTTCTGAGATTTGCATTATTCTGACTATTGTCCTCATTTTTCTTGCCATTTTGTATGACGTTTTGGCCATTGTACGCTCTGGCCTTCTTCAGAAGATGAGGACAATAGTTAGAATAAAGATGAGGACAATAGTCAGAATAATGTAAATTCTGTAGGTTTATATCTAATTAGAATTTGATGAGCAAGAAATTATAATGTGGATATAAATTAGGGGTCAATTTTATATTACAATCAATATATAAACTGATACCTCACTTTGTGACCACATTAGTTTCTATGCATTTATAATCCAGATTATGTAAATAAATCTAAAAGACATGCCTGTATCAGTATTTTATTGATTAATTCATTTATCTTTTATGGCTTATCAACCTATTGCAGGTTACCTAAAGCCAGAAAATATTCTTAGTTTGTAAGAACTTTTTTTGTTTTTGTGGTAATAATGATTTAGTGATAAAAGTATTATTAATTAATTCATAGTTGGGAGGCAAAGAGATGGATTCATACCTTTTCCAAGATTATTTGCATGCAAGTAAATACAACAAACCTTACTGTAATTAGAACTTGGCTCTCCGATTTTCAGTTCTGAGCCATTGTCCATTGGATCATCTACACATATAAGCTTACAGCACCTGATATTTCAAAACAATTACCCATCAAAGTACTGACTAAGCTCAATATTGCTTAACTTCAGCGATTGTATAGGAACTGGTGTTTTAATGGGATGTGGCTGTAAGCCTAAGACATGAGCACAAGCCACCTCGAAGAATGAAACTAACCAACAAAATATAAGAATTAACAATAAAGTTAAGCAAAGTATTAAGAAACAGAAAAATTTCATGAAAAACATAGAAAAGAGTATTGAACTGTCATGTAAAAATAATGTAAATATTAACTCCTCAATGCAGAAATTCAGAAATTAAAACCATTTGGTTCAGAATAAAAATGTTTTTTTGTACTTTTTTAATCATTTGACCCCAAGCAAATCAAGAATGCCACTAATATGCAGGGAGTTACAGTGAGTGAAAGTGAAAGAAAAGACTGAGTATAGGAAAGATTGAGGAAAGTACAAAAGTTGAATGGGATTCAAGAAGATGTAAGATGATAATTGACATTGCATTCAAATTTTTGAAGATTGTATTTATCAAGAAAGCAAGTAAAGGGAAGAGAGTTCCCAAAGTTGGGAAATGCAAGAAAAGAAACTGTTAGAGTAGAAGTGGCAGTTTTATTTAACTATTTCAACAGTAAACAGGTGGGACCTAAATGACAATCTAGTAGCATGATTAAATTCTTATAGTAGAGGCACCAGGTAAAAAGAAAATTGTCAGAGTAGTTGCCATGAAAATATTTGTAGTGAGGAGCATGGAACCACCTTTTAATTGCTGTTGTTCCCAGGATCACCCTGATCCGGAGTGGTAGCACCTGTTAGGGTCCCAGCTATGGGCAAATAGTTAACCTCCAAACTGGGTTCAAGACACTATGAAAGTATAAAAATACACTTTTATAGAAATATATACATAAAAATAGACTTTTATAGAAAAATATACATTTTTGAAGGAAAAATATTACCAACAATACATTTTTGCAGAAAAATGAAGGAAAAATTATTCTCAGCAAAACATTTTTGAATACAAAACTAGAAGACATTTTCAGTTTTCTAAAATAAAAAAGAATAAAAAAAATTTTCATTTAAAATCTGACTAAATCAACCTTCTCACTATAACTGAATTTTAAAAAAAATACCTTAAAATCCCACCTTTTTGGCATTAAATAACCCACAGAGGCCTTGCAGCCAGATGCAGTTTACCATCATGCCCAGGACCTAACTTGTGATAAGAAACCCTTTCTGGTTTCTTTATAATTTTCATCATGGAAAAATGAATATTTTTTTATTTGTGATTATTATTTTATTTATTGGTCTTATTCCATTTTCCCTTATATTTTTTTTTTGTTTGTTTTAAAAGCTTGTAAAATTTAATAAGTCTTTCTTTCAGGATTTCTGTAATCAGTCATGTTTCATTTTTTTTTTTTATGACTCAGTTTTTCTTTTCTTCCAGAATCTTATTTACGTAACCACAAAAGAAATGGTAAAATGATATATTTTTTTCCTTTGAAATAATTACAGCAAAGCTGCTTGAAGCATCAATTGGCTACTAAGGCAGCAAAAACCATTAGAACAAAGTCAAAGAGTTTCCTCTCCTTACTCTCCCTGTGCAGCAGCTCTGAATGCAACTGTGTAACAAGAAAGGAATAAGGACCACTTGACATCCTATAATAATTACAAGAACTGCTTTCCTAAGATAGAAAACTTTTTAACCTTTTTGTGGCATTTCCAACACCTTACAACTTCTGACCACTTACAACTTCTGACCACACAGAAAACTTAAGAGCAAAAAATCAGTCAAGCAATATAATTCAATGGCTAGAGCAGGCATAAGCAACCTTTTCTGACTAGTAGGCCACTTGTGATATGGCTCGTCATAAGGTGAGCCACACTGCTAAAAAGAATTCAAGGTAATTTTTCGTTGAAGGTGTCTCAACCATTTTCACTATTGATTGGTTGGTTGGTTGGTTGGTTGGTTGGTTGGTTGGTTGGTTGGTTTTATTTAGTGGCAAATCAACTTCTGTGGATTATTTAATGCCAAAATCTAAATATTTGGAACACAATTTTATGGCTTCAACTAAATATATTTTGAGCACAATTGTATACCTTCAACTAAAATGATGTGCATGATGTGCATGAGCTGTTTCTAATGTATTCCGTTTAAAACATAGAAAAGAGTATTGAATTGTCATGTAAAAATAATGTAAATATTAACTCCTCAATGCAGAAATTCAGAAATGTATTCAGTTTAAAATAAAAAAAAATATTTTTTAAATATATACAGATTATTTCAGCAGAGAAAAATTATTATGAATAGTTCTTGTTTCTAAAGTAAATGATTTTTACAAGTATGATCTTCCATAGTGAATATTGCTAATCATTCAAAATGATAAAATCATCGCCTTCATGAAAATTTCAAAATTCATTAAACATTGTACTTGATCAGTGCTTTGCATGCGCATATGTAAGAGAGAGAGAGAGAGAGAGAGAGAGAGAGAGAGAGAGAGAGAGAGACTGAAACAAAGGCATTAGTGCATTCACAATATCACTAGGTAAAGAAAGAATTCCAGTTTTTTATCACCTTCAGGACAAAGAAGTTGGATTTTGCCACCATTTTTTAGTGTTGTATCATCAATTTGTATGTGTGCCCACACATCCCCCTGTTTGAGAAGGTGATGAACTTGTCCACTTCCATTTAATAGTAGCTATTAGGCATTTTATATATGTCACAATCCTAATTTTTTATTGTAATTTATAATTAGTATAGATAATAATTTATATAGCTTTAAAAATAGGAACAGAAACTTATAGCTCTGAAATGTATTATTAACATTTTCAGAAGTTCTAGAAATTACAGAAATTACAAGACATTACAGAAATTAAAGAAATTGCAAGAAATTACACAAAACTACTAAAACAAAAAACAAACTGAAAACTTAGTTGAGTTCCACTGGTCACCAATGAAACATGAACTGATATTATACTGCTTCTCTTTATTAAATTTTGGATGTTTTTTGTTGATTGTCACTTTGAGTTTGTTCTTACTGGAAGCAATAATTATTCAGTTTAACTATTAGTTCTCTGGGAAGAGTGTATAGTAGTGGGCTCCTTTCTAATCCAGCCATATACAGGGTGCAATGGATGAATTGTCATCTAAATTACACAAAAATGAAAATAACAGATCTCATTTTAACAGATATATTTAGCAAAATTACACAAAAATATCTTGAAATACAAAAGAGTAAATTTATTCAATAAAATCACCATTGGTTTCAACCACAGCCTCCAGAAAACTTCAGAATCTCATGCAGCTCTTTTGGATGGTCTCCTTATTTAAGTTAATGAATTCTGCCATAATCCTTGCTTTCAGTTTATTAGTTACTTGCTCAAGTATACCCCACACATAATAATCAAGGTGTTTGCAGTCTGGGGAATTAGATGGCCAGATGTAAGGAGTATTGTTTTTTTTTTTTAATCATTTCACCCCAAGAAAGGCTTTCCACTGCCACTATTGCGCTTGGGGCTACATAGGGTAAGGTAAGTAGAAAGAGTGGTAAGATATAGGAAATTTCAGAGGGGCAGTGATAGATAGTTGGGTGGATGAGAAGAGTGTTTGAAGGAATGGAAGTGAGTTAGTGTGTTAGGAGGTGTCTATTGACCTTACATTTAAACTCCTGGAGATTGTAGCCATTGGGGAAGCAGTCATGTGGAAGGGAATTCCACAGTCGGGAAGTGGGAGAAAAGAAACTGTTGGAGTAGAAGTTTCGGTTGCATTTTATCAGTTTCACTGTAAAAGGGTGGGATCTAGTTGCTAATCTAGTATCTCATATAAATTCGAACCTAGGAGGAACCAGTGATCTAAGACCCTCCGCTGTACCTCGTTGAGAAGCCCAAGGAGAATAGCAGGAGCACCCGACCAGATATGGCAACAGTATTCAATGCACGGGCAGATGGTAGATTTATAAATGTGCAGGATAGATTCAGATGGAAAAAACCTCCGGGCCCTGCACAGAGAACCGATTTTCATAGCAGTGGATTTAGCAATGGATTCAATATAGTCATTCCACTTGAGGTCCGCTGAAAGTGTGAGACAAAGGAGGTGTAGTGTTTTACTCTCTGAGAGGCAAGCCTGGTCCATGCTAATGGGAGGTAGGTGCGATTGTCTATGATGGTTAATTGATAGTAGCTTCGTTTTAGAAGCATTAAAATTTACGAGCCATTTCTTACTCCAGTCCACTACGGATTGGAGGTCCTTTCCAAGCTCGGCTGCAAGGTTAGCTTTGTCGCCCACACCAGATTTTTGATCGAGACGAGAGTAAACTGTGGTGTCATCAGCGTACATACCTACTTGGGATCTTATGGTATCAGGGAGATCATTAATGTAGATCAGAAAGAGCGTAGGACCTAGGATAGAGCCTTGAGGGACACCCACGTTCGTATGGTAGTTCTGGGAGGCATGTCCGTTTAATACCACTTCCAATGTGCGGTTAGATAGGAATGACTGGATTAGTTCAAACAATTGTCCAGCTATACCATAGCTCTGCAGTTTGCATAGAAGGCCAGCATGCCAAACTCTGTCAAACGCTTTCGAGATATCCATTCCTGTCGAGTGCCTGGTATATATACTTGGTGATGGTTGTTAGCATATCGGCAGTAGACCTGGTGAAGCGGAAACTGTACTGCTTAGTTGCAGAAATTGTTTGACAGCCATGACTGGGTTCTTCTGATTGTGTGACATGGTGCAGAGTTCTCTTGCGAAACATAGGGACTCCCAGCAGCCTCCCTCTTGCCTTAGACAGCACTACCTCTTCAAGACACTTGATGTAGGCTCCTGTGTTGAATCTGAGGCCCCATAGAATTATGAATTGAAGCATAATGTTGCCATCATTAGTGATCACTCCAAACATCTTCTGTTAGATTCATCCAACTCTTTCCAAATCTTCTGCACTGTCCTCAGATTGACACCTAAACACTTTGAAATGTTCATATTGGAGATTCTGGTGTGAATGCCAAGCAGTACAGCATGCCATTTACAGATTTCTTGTGGAGCGAATTATGACATGGTGCTCCTTTTTTTACAGGTAGTGCCCAACTGACCCTACTATAATGTGCAACTGACAAAATCAAAAACAAACAGTGCACATGTGCAAAATTAAAAACATAAAATATATCGCATTCTGTACATAGAATCATCTTCTTTAGATGAAGTTTGATTTTTTTTTATTATTATGTGTGATGTTTTCTTTTCCTTGCCCCATGATCTCATCCATTTTATATTGTTATAAAGTATGCAGTTTTGTCGCCAATCCCAAAAGAGAACATTGTGCTAGCATTCTTTTTACAGTTCTTTGTGTGGAAGCTACATATCAAAGAATCTAACATAACCAAGTTGGTACAAATAATTTTCAATACTTCATTTGGGTCTTTTTTTTTTTCTCAATCATATCACCCCGAGCAAGGCAGTAATGCCACTGATGCGCAGGGGGCTACGTAAGAGTGAAAAGATGGGAAAAGAGAAAACCGGAAACCACATCCTAAACAGGGAACAAGAGATGAGCCTCTTCACCTATTCAATAGACATGCGTGGAGTGTGAACCGGGCAATAGTTTAGTCTATCTACTCCAATTGAAAAAAAAAAAAGAAAAAGGAATGACAAGATTGGAAAAGAGAAAACTGGAAACCACATCCTAAACGGGGAACAAGGGATGAGCCTCTTTGAATACATTTGTAATTATCATATCTTGATGTGTAGTGATTAGCAGCTTGGCATAAGAAATAAGTGAGCTGAGTTCAAATTCCAGTCGAGTTTGTTGCATTCACTTTTTTGCAAATAGCCTTGCGAAAGGTAAGAATTATCACTTTTCCACTCCCAACTATGGGTTAAATAGTAGAGTAAACTGCACTATTCAGCCTGGGATGGCAACTAGTCTAAAAGAAGGACAATCTCTGAATTCAAAACTGGTTGGGAATAAGTCAAACAATTCCTTGCTATGGAAATCACAGCAAAAATATCTCATGTGTTGAGAACTGTAGCTCCATACACTATTGAGAAATTTAAATGAGTTTAGTTGAGAGATTATCATCATCATATAACGGATATCATTTCCAATATTCTTATTTGTCTGCTATCGACCTCAAATGGTCCATGCATCCATAGAGCATGGTTTGATTCTCAAGAAGAAGCTGTTATTAAGAATTCCTTTCCAACTCATCTCATAAAAAATTTATATTTTTTGCATGTTAACTAACTTTCAATAGAGTTAATATTGGTTCATTTTTCTCCCTCGATACATAACTAGCAGTATAGCCCAGCATTGCTCGGATGTAATGAAAGCTTTAAAACTAATCCATGGTTCTGGAGCTCAGACTCTTTGGACGTTGGCACAAAAGACTAAAAAGCAATAGTTATTTCCAGTTAAAGCGAAACCGTAGACTAAAAGAAAAATGAATGGATGTAAGTCAAATTTTGATTTCCTAGTATTGATACCAAATTTTCTGTACTGTTGTAAGAACTACAACTTTGAAACTTCTGAATATCGTTTCTTATGTCTTTGTCTAAGAATGTATCAAATTTGATTAAAATCGGACCACTCCTTCTATAACCTGATTTTTTTGATTATCGATTTTTTATATTTATCAAGGGTACCTCGACACAAAACCTAGCTAAGAACACTTGCAGATGCTTATAGTACAACTGTGTAAATTTTCAAGAAATTGTTTCAGCCGTTTTGGAGTTTATAGGTAATGGATACACACACATACAGACAAAGTTCCATTTATAAATAAGTTTAGATTACTTGTGTTTTACACTGTTGTAAAATATCCGTTGTTCTCACCATTTGTTTCAAAAACAGAACATATTTGTTATGTTGTTGTCATTAATCACAGAGAACTCAGAAGTTTTTATAAGGTTGGAGAGGAACACAGATGAGGCTGTGCCAAATGGTAGAGTCTTGTCTGGAGTAAATAGACAAGAGCCCAACCTCACATATGTGGAGTTTATGGGTAATTTTTGTCCAAGTGTATGAACTTGAAATGCCCCATGGTAAAATTGACTTTGAGCCACATCTCATCTTTGTGGGAAAGCTCAGGTAAATACCAAGTTCAGAAGGTTCAGTTTAACATACATGGAAGTGACACATCAAAATGACTAACATAATCAAACTACTGAAAATAATTTCTAATGATAAATTTTGGATATTTTGAGTGTCTGGACTTTCTCTTGCTTCATATGTTAATAATTATTTGTAACTAATCTGTGACTAGCATAACCAAGTTTGTTAAAATGATTTTCAGTGGTTAATTTGGATGGAGCCTCTTCATACATTGTCCTTTTCTTTGTAGCAACTATATGTAAAAATAGATACATGTGTGCAAACACTTAACGGAAAATGCTCAGCTCAATTATAAAGGATGTTTAGAAGGCTTTCATAAACAAAGTGGCCTGCAATGGGGTTGATGCTAAGTGAGAAAAGACTAAGATAAAGGAGGTTACAAATATATATCAAACTGAGTATTAAGGGAGGTAATAATTACATGAAGATTTCTAATTAAGGGGCGTAATGTATATCACTTGAAGAGGATATAATTTCTAATAATTAAACATGATTAAAAGTGGAAATTTCACAGATTAATAATTTGATAAATGTTTTAGATTTCATGTAATTTTTATCTTTCTCCATAAATTATAAGTTAATGAAATTTTATTTGAAGTTCTGAAGATGCTGAGGATAACATTGACCAAATGTGTGAGCAACGACAAGGTTTTGGAGAGGAAGCAAATGAAGAGGAAACTGATACTTAGCATCAGGAAAAGACAGCTGAGGTTTCTAGACATGCAATGAGGAAGGAGGGCTTGGAGAATCTAATACTCACAAGATAGAGGAAAAGAGAGACAAAGGAAAGCATCACAAGACATACTTAATTGGCTTGAGCAAGTGGATAAAGAAAAGGGTTAAGAGTGACAAGAGATAGAGGCAAATGGAAGCCCATTATCCTCTATGTCCTGAAAGGACACAGCACATAAAGAAGAACCTACTAAATTAAGCAAACTAGAAGTCCTACCTGGATTTATTATTAGTGGTTGTAATGTTAACAATATAAAATTCACAGATGACAATGCATTGATAGTTGGCACGGAAAGAAAACTACAGGACCTCTGAGTAGGAGAATAAAGCAAGAAAAAATGATTAACCATCAACCACAAAAAGAAAACAGAAAAACCCTGTTGCGTCCATAAAAAAAAGATACATAGATAAAAATTAATTATACTGTCACTATATTATGTCCATAAAAAAGTAAATAAATAACAATTAATTATAATGCCAAAAAATAATTATAACAACTATAATTATCATTAGTTCACTCATTTTAACTAACTCCATTTTTCTTCTCTGCACAGACAAGCAAGTGACATTCTCATTATTGAACAAGAAGTTCACACAGACAGGTTGTTAACACATGTGTCAACAAAAATTTCCTCTCCTTCACCTTTTTCAGACCATAATAGTAATATGTATCTTTTGATACTCAAAATTTAAGGTAAGAAAACACCAGACACTTGTATTTTTTCAACTAAATTATCTGGATCCTTATTATACATATGTACCTATAAAAAAAAAAACAAGCATATGAGAAAAGTTGAATACACTTATTGTAGAACTGTGGTCACTTAATAAAATTTTATATATCAGAAGGTATTTCATGAGATTGTGTTCACTTTTTATTCCACAAGCAATTTTTATTTTTGCCTGAATAGCACAAGGTAAAAATTGAGTGTTCAAAACTCTTTAAACAGTAACACATTTTATTATACAAAATATACAAATAAGTTTTTTTTTTCTTTTTTTTTTTTAATCATATCACCCCAAGCAAGGCAATAATGCCACTGATGCGCAGGGGGCTACGTAAAGGTAAAAGGAATGGAAAAGAGAAAGCCGGAAACCACATCCTAAACAGGGAACAAGAGATGAGCCTCTTCACCTGTTCAATAGATGTGGGTGGAGTGTGAATTGGGCGATAGTTTAGTCTACCTACCCCAATTGAAAAAAAATAAAAAAAGAAAGGAGTAAAAAGATTGGAAAAGAGAAAACCGGAAACTGCATTCTAACCAGAAACAAGGGATGAGCCTCTTCACCTGTTCAACAGATGTGGGTGGAGTGTGAACCGGGCGATCAAAAGGAAATGTTCTTGAATGCTTTCTGAATAAAGTTTACCATACTTTTGGCTTTTTCTAAGAATTAAAATTAGAAATAAAAGTATATGTACAATTATTTAACATTGTATTTGTGTTAGAATGTTTCTGTTTGTTTTTATATTGAAGGTATTATTCGTTTGTTGGTTGAGAATAAGTTTGCTAATAATTACTCGCAAGATTTGCTCAGTGAGAATGAGTTTGGTAATATGTTGGATATCAACCAACTTAAAAACTCTCTCATCGATTTGTTGAGTGAGATGCTGAAATTGTAAGGTGTCTGCTCTTTGTTTTCATAATTTTATTACAGGTTCTGCTTCATATTGTGTGGCAAATGAAGTAGGTTTTCTTGTTGCTTTCATTTTTCTCAGTAAGGGTTCTGCTTCATGCCACTTGGCAAATGAAATGGGCAATTTTTTCTTGTTCTTTACATGGCGAATGGTCTTGACGACTGCTTCCTCGTTGTGATTTGCTAGTGCTTATTCTTGCACATGGAACTTGCTTACATTCTAAGGTTAGTCACGTGGTAAGCTTGAAACTCATTGGAGCAAACTCTTGTCTTCCTGCATGTGCTGAGGAAAGTAACCAATTAGAAACATTTTATTTATATCTCAAAGTGGGGATCCACACATTTTACTTAACCTTTATCTAATCATTCCGTTGGATTCCTATCCATAGTTGATCCACATTTGATCCCAAATTTACAGTTTTACTCAGTATTACTGTCTCTCATGTCTCCAAAAGCACAATACAACCAGTTGATAGATAATACTGATTTTGTTGTTTCTATGTCTTGCTGTTTCTCAATTTTATGAGTATTTTTTGGATATATAAATATTAGGAGATTTATAATTATTTATTGTTATAATTGTCACGGGAAAACAAACTTATTCCTCTAATAATGGACTCTCCCTCCTATATTAATAAGAGTTAACAGGAAGTTAATGGGAGAAGTTCTTGAGAAGTTCTTGGGAAGTTCATAGGAGTTCTTTAGAGATCTATTGGAGTTCAGTAGAACTACTAGGCAGTTGATATTAGTCAGCAGTTAGCCGAATACTAAGGAGTCAGCTTTCAGTAGAAGATTACCAAGTTCCTAACATTTTGGGTGCATTAAGTCGATTAGCAACTGACATAGCACTTCAGTGCAAAAACTACCCCACAACAATAATGAAGCATATGGGAGCTGGTTAAATTTTTTTTTTTTTTGTTCGGCCCTGTGTCAGACTTAACTGAACTCCCTACAGCTTTTAGGATTTATGCAGAGTTATAATCATCATCAGAAGGTTTTCATCAGAAGGTTGGTTAGCAGCAGGATGGAATATGTGTATTACTGTAGAAGAGTGGAATAATAAAATATACATTTTGAACGTTAAAATAAAAATTTATTAAAAAGAAAGAATAACAAGAATTCGTAGAAATTAATGTTTATTGAGAAAGTTAAGGTATCAAGAATTCGTAGAAAATGTTTGTAGCAGTAGTTGTTGAGAGAGATAAGGAGAAAGAGAAAGAGAACGAGGCGTGACCTGACCTTATCTCCAGGTTGATTTGAAGTTGGTTATATTTTAAATATGTGTCAGCAAAATGCCTCCCCTGACTGACCGCTGTGACCGGTTAGAGACCATCCTTAAATATTCAATCCAGTCACGTGGGGTGGCTCCAGAATGATTTTTTTCTTTAGCTGTGGAAAAATCATTTCTCTGGTGTATTTTGAATTTTGCAATTTGATGACCAATCAGGATCCAGAGTTCCACTACAATAACTCCTCTACAAGTCCAAGATGAAAGTAGGACATCAGATGTATCAAGTCTACATCAAGCAGATTCAGATGCATACAGTGATGTGCAGAGGTTTGGTGATGTTTGTTGATGCCTGGAGTCAACTCCTTAATTGTATGTCCATAAGACTCAAGTAGAGGTGGGGGCTATAGGGCCTTGTACTGAGAAATGTGAGAAAGTAAGACATTTAAATATGTAAAAAGAGATGAAACATGAAATAAACAGTTTATTCAAATTAAATATAAACTAAATTTTTATTCCACTCTTTGAATGGATGCCCTCCTGATATGAGAAAGGAAGATATTTTAAATATGTAAAAAGAGATGAAACATGAAATAAACAGTTTATTCAAATTAAATATAAACTAAACTTTTATTTCACCCTTTGAATGGATGCTCTCCTGATATGAGAAAGGAATGCATTTTTAATATGTAAAAACAGATGAAACATGAAATAAACAGTTTATTCAAATTAAATATAAACTAATTTTTTATCTCACTCTTTGATTAAATGCCCTCTCAACATGGGTCATCAAAACCTCTGCCCTTCAGCATGCTACTGGATGTATATCTGGGAAGTGTTTTAACAGAGGATGGAAATTTTGAAATCTGAGCACATATTGAACTAGAGAAAAAAGCTGTGGTGGATAGGAAATTAAGAATTAAAAGCAACTTTCTTCTTCACTTTTACAAAAATTCACAATGACGTGTGAATTCGTGGTTTTGCCAAATAGAAAAAGGATTGACCACGTGCTTAAAGAAAAAGTTGAAGCCGGATTTCACCAGTAGATGTTAAATTAATTTTCTGACCAATGGAAGCGATTTGCAAGATTGAGAAGATTTAGCAATTCAGTGTAAAAAAAAACTAAATGGTTATAAAAGGTGAAAGGAAGATCAGCCAGACAGTCACATGGAAGCAGCAGAGACGACAAGCTAAAATGTAACAAGGGAGTAACTTCAAGTCCACCCGAAAAGCCTGTTCTCTTCTCCTTCTTTCTCATGTGCTGATTCCTTTTACTTCCTCTTCTCCATTCTCAACATACCTACTCAACGATAACATACATACACACATACTAATATGAACTCTTGATACCCTTAACTTTCTCATTGAACATAAATTTCTACAATTCTTGTTATCCTTTTCTATTAATACATTTCTATTTTAACATGCAAAATGTATATTTTTATATTTCCCCAAATCCACACATTCCAACCACCAACCTGCTGACAACTTTCTGATGATAACATATAAAACTGTAAGTCATAGGGAGTTGGGTTATGTATGACACAAGGCCAATTCAATAAACATTAACCATCTCCCTATATCTTCAAAGTATTTAAAAAACTATGGAAAATACTGAGAAATGGAAAAAGTTATGAACAAATCAAAGAGTGCTGAATTGCTATGTGATTGTGAATAAAAAATAAGCACCTCCCATCTTCCCTCTCTCTTTTAACCAGCCACTATAATAAAATAAACGTTTTCAACGCTAAAGCTGAATTAGTCAAATAAGGCATCATAATCTTCTACTTAGAATTGTCGCAATATTACAATGATACCCATTGTCTTATATGACAGTAAAAGTTGGACAGTCTCCCTCATGGCTAAGGAGAAAAAATCTGTTTCTACAGAAGGATACTGAGAAGAAAATGGCAACAGAAGGAACGCTTATACTCACAAATCAGAAAGAGATTTCTGAAATTAATGGGACACATAATGAGAAAAGAGGGCTTGGAAAACTGAACCCTCAGAGGGGCATATTGATAGTAAGAGAGAGAGGGGAAGGCAGCCATGGGATGAGCACACCAAGAAACCATGTGTGAAGACCCAGGCTCTGGCACACAACAGCTAGAAAAGGAGGAGATTGGTGAGCAACTCAGTATGTCATTGCCCCAATGACTTCTTTTGTGCTTAAGAGAAGAAGAAAAAGAAGAGGAGAAGAATTATCATTATCATCATTATTATTATTTTTATAATTTCTGCTATGATCACACTACCTACCAAGTCAGCAGAAAGACCTAAGGCATGTTGTGGTGTGTTGTTATGGTTACATTTCATTTGTTTATCTATCTCCCATAACATCAGTAGCATTACACGGACAAAGTTTTCTTTAGTGTGGGGGATGTAGGCTGTACTAATCAAGACAATTTTTTGTTTTTCTCTTAAGCTGGGATTTCCAGGGATTAGATATTAACTGAATTGACGATGGAAAGATGAACAGATTAAGATTAGATAGATAGATAGATAGATAGATAGATAGATAGATATTAAAAGTTTGTGGAACTCTCTTCAGGCTTCTTGCATCCAATCAACTTTGAGCTTCATAAATCTAAATGGAATGTCAAGGTGTTGTTTTGTTCTATCTAAACTTATTTATAAATGGAACTTTGTGTGTGTGTGTGTGTGTGTGTGTGTGTATGTGTGTGTTCGTTACCTATAGACTCTGAAACAGCTGAACCGATTTTCTTGAAAATTTACACAGTTATACTATAAGCGTCTGCGAGTGTTCTTAGCTAGGTTTTGTATTGAGGTACCCCCAATAAAATCAAAAATCGATAATCGAAAAAACGGGTTATAGAAGGAGTGGCCTGATTTTAATAAAATTTGATATACTTATAGACAAAAACATAAGAAACGATATTCAGAGGTTTCAACGTTGCAGTTCTTGCAATAATGCAGAAAACCGATAATGTATATATATAAAAGGCAAGATGTTTGAGTGTGTCTGTTTATCTGTCTGTATGTTTGTATTTTTTTCAGCCCTTTTATTTTAGTTTTTGCTTCGGGTTTGGCTCTAAGTAGGTATAATTGTAGTTCTTAGAATAAGCCATGATACCATTTACTCAGAGGACTTATTTAACCTTCAAAATTCAGTTTACAACGAAAAAAACTTATTTGATATCGATACCAGGAAATCAAAATTTGACTTACATCCATTCATTTTTCTTTCAGTCTACGGTTTCGCTTTAACTGGAAACAACAATTGCTTTTTAGTCTTTTGTGCTAACGTCCAAAGAGTCTGAGCTCCAGGACCACAGATTAGTTTTAAAGCTTTCATTACACCCGAGCAACGCCGGGCTATACTGCTAGTTTTTTATCATTCCAAGTGCATCTACTACCACTGGTACCATTCTTGTTTTGAATTTCATATTTTTTCTATTTCAATTTCCAGGTCTTTATTCTTTATTCTTTATTATCATTTTGTGTTCTCATGTCAAGTTTTATATTTTTATATATGGGTACTAATAGCGTGCAATCTAATACAAGATGGTGTAACCTATTATTATTATTATTTTGTCATTTTCATCAAAATTTGATTTCTGCTATGATCACACTACCTACCAAGTCAGTGGAAAGATCTAAGGCAGGCGTGTTGTTATGGTTACATTTCATTTGTTTTTCTATCTCCTATAACATCACTAGCATTACATGGACAAAGTTCTTCTTAGTGTGTGGGTGGTACTTATCAAGACACTACTACTACTACGATTATAATTATTTTTTATTTAATTTAATGTAATTTAATTCATTATTATCTAATTTATATTTATCTAATATTACAAGATCTAGCAGGATGGAAGAAATTTACTGCTTAAAACAAGTTTTTTTCATTCTTTTTTTAAAGACTTAACCAAAGGTTGAAACTGTGTCAGTATTTATTTTTAATAAAACTAAGAAGATCTTGTTCTGTCACTCTCTCTTTAAAACCGTTTCGTCTGGTTCTAGCATCTTTGTCAATGGGAAACACATGTGGTCTTTGGTTTTCATCTGTTAAATGAATAACTGTAAGATCCCATGTTTCCTATCATCAATGTCTGAGACTTGTACAGTGACAATAATAGGGTAGATGTTAAGTTGATGCTTTTCAAGCTAAAGGTTGGGGAAATATCAGACAGGAAGTTTTCTAGATTTTTATCCTTGTTCTCATTAGGTCTGTGAGAGTATTTCAAATGCAACTTGGTACCTGACAGGCATATTGATTACATACTGCGAAGGCTAACTTGTCAATTAACCAGATTTCAAATGCACAAAAGAATATAAATATATCCCAGTAGGTTCCTATCTATCAAACAATCTTTCTCTCTGTATCTATTTACCTATCTATCTCAGGCTTTCAAATACATGCAGGTACCTATCATTTTTTCATAAACAAAGAAATAGAGAGATAGATACTGAGAATATATATATATATATTAGTCATCCACATTCAACCCTATTTCACTGTATCACAGCTCATCAGTGTGGCTAGACACATCCACTTGCTTCTGGCCAGGATCGAAACTCGACCGATTTGGTGTCAGTCGAAGTTACTACCCATTAAGCCATAGGCACTTGGAATCAGAGAAGGGAAATTTTTAATGTGTTGCATATAAGCAGTATATACACACATGACAGTCACCAAAAGAATTCAATTAATTTCTGAAGAGTAATGCATATATCACAGAAGTGGAAATTGTTTTTAAAATTTTCTTATCTAGAGAGCTCATTTGTAATGAGAGCATAATATATATATATATATATATATATATATATATATATATATATATTGGGTGTATATATCGATAATAATATATTTTGGTCCTGGGTATGACGATAAACTACATCTGGCAGCAAGACCTCTTATTGAAAGATTGAAGGTTTTGAGGAGCTTAATTGCTGTTGTTCCCAAATCTAACCACATCAGGGTGGTAGCTCTTGTTAGGGTCCCAGCTATGGGCAAATAGTTAAGCCCCAAGTTGGTGTCATTTAAGAGAAAAAGAAAAAGTAAGGCTGAGTAAAAGCCCTTAGCTTTGGATATCAACTTGTCTAAGAGAAGGAAATCTTTGAAAGAAAAAACCTCTACACCTACTCTGTATAGAATAGGGTAGGTTGAACTATTTAAACTTGGTAGGTAATCTTTCTAGAGATAGTGTCTCAATAAAAACACTGAGTTTCCAATCTCCTAAGCTGGTTAGTGTTAGTAAGGGCATACAGCTGTAAAATTCACTCCAATATTTCATGATGGTTTCATTACAGAGCCATCAAGAAAACCCCATTCCAACCCATGCTAGCATGGAAACATGTTAAATGATGATGATGATGATGATGATGATAAAGAGACTGAGTTAAATGGATAAGGAAAGACTGATATACAGATGAATCTCCCACATTCATACACATACATGCAGACATACTGCTATAAATGTTATGTATGTAGATAGGTATGAAAAGTGATAAAAATATTTAAAAAAACTGAAAAATGCTGACAATCAGATAGGTATGAACAGGCTTAGATAGATAGATAGATAGATAGATAGATGATGATAGATAGATAGAAGAAACAGGTATAGATAGATAGATAGATAGATAGATAGATAGATAGATAGATAGATAGATGAAACAGGTATAGATAGATAGATAGATAGATAGATAGATAGATAGATAGATAGATAGATGAAACAGGTATAGATAGATAGATAGATAGATAGATAGATAGATAGAAGAAACAGGTATAGATAGATAGATAGATAGATAGATAGATAGATAGATGAAACAGGGATAGATAGATAGATAGATAGATAGATAGATAGATGAAACAGGATGAAGGTATAGATAGATAGATAGATAGATAGATAGATAGATAGATAGATAGAAGAAACAGGTATAGATAGATAGATAGATAGATAGATAGATGAAACAGGTATAGATAGATAGATAGATAGATAGATAGATAGATAGATAGATAGATAGAAGAAACAGGTATAGATAGATAGATAGATAGATAGATAGATAGATAGATAGATAGAAGAAACAGGTATAGATAGATAGATAGATAGATAGATAGATAGATAGATAGAAGAAACAGGTATAGATAGATAGATAGATAGATAGATAGATAGATAGATAGATAGATAGATAGATAGAAGAAACAGGTATAGATAGATAGATAGATAGATAGATAGATAGATAGATAGATAGATAGATATTGAAAAGACCAAGATAGACAGATAGATATTAAATGTTTGTGGAACTCTCTTCAGGCTTCTTGCATCCAATCAACTTTGAGATTCATAAATCTAAATGGAATGTCAATTGCTGTCTTCCGCCTCCTCTTTAATTCCTATTTTTATTAGCCTTTCTCCTTAATAATGTTTTTTTTTTTTCTCAGATTCTTTTGCACTCAGATTCTTTTCATTTTAGTGGTTTTAGTGCTTGGGATGAAATGACTTAATCAAAAAAATGAAAAAATGGTAGGTACCTGCATGTATATGAAATCCTGAGATAGATAGGTAAATAGATACAGAGAGAAATATTGTTTGATAGATAGGAACCTACTGGGATAGCTAGATATGAACAGACTGCTATATATATATATATATATATATATAACATAGTGACGATCCACGTATACTGTCTTAATATGTATAGGAAAGAATATTAATAAAAAGTTTTGAATTTAAAAATGTACTTTATTTGGACAGTATTTGTTTATTTTTATTATTGTATTTTATATTTCAGACCGCCCTCGGTCCTTCATCAGAAACGAGTGATTTTTAACTTTCTCGTTTCTGATGAAGGACCGAGGGCGGTCTGAAATATAAAATACAATAATAAAAATAAACAAATACTGTCCAAAAAAAGTACATTTTTAAATTCAAAACTTTTTATTAATATTCTTTCCTATATATATATATATTCAAATTATTTGTTTGAGCATTAATTATAATCAATACCCATGTTTGAGTAAACATTCTGTTTTTAATTAAACAGTATATTTATATATATATATATTTCTATAGGCCTGATTATTTATGAGGAATTTTGTTAGGAAAATGTGTGTCATTCAGCAGGATTCAAACCTGTGACCCCTGACAACACAGGGAAAACCACGAATTGATCTAGTGCATCTGGGACCACTCAGCCACAAATGATTCCACAGTCTAAACAAAATCAAAGCAAGCCTTATATACACAATTTTCAATTTCTTGTAAATAATCATCTCTGCTCTGAAATGCATAAATAAATAAATAATAAATAGTAGAAATATATATATATATATATATATATATAAATATACTGTTTAATTAAAAACAGAATATCTACTCAATTATGAGTATCTAAACTTATATAATAAACGGAACTTTGTCTATGTGTGTGTATGTGTGTGTGTGTCTGTGTATGTCTGTGTCTGTTACCTATAGACTCTGAAATGGCTGAACCAATTTTCTTTAAAATTTACACAATTGTACAATAAGCGTCTGCGAGTGTTCTTAGCTAGGTTTTGTGTCGAGGTACTCCTGATAAATATTGAAATTCGATAATCCAAAACATCTGGTTATAGAAGGAGTGGTTCGATTTTAATCAAATTGATACACTCATAGACAAAGCTATATATATATAAAAGCTTTCATTACCCCCGAGCAATGCCGGGCTATACTGCTACTCAATTATGAGTATTGATTATAAATAATGTTTAAACAAATGATTTGAATATGTCAGTTGTTACTTCCATTTAGTTAATCTCTGGAACTTTCTGTAATATTGTCTGTTTACATTTGTTTGCATTGCAATACATTTCATACATTAAGAGCAACAAAATACAGGAAGAGGTGGAGAGCCATAATCACCTACATGCTGAAGAGACACAGCATATAAAAGAAGATGAATCCCAAGTATGACAATAAAGCTACTAAGACCCTTTTATTGTTGAAATACTTAAATGTAACCGTCTCTTCTAATCTAACAGTTTTTTTCTCACACTTCTCCTTTACTTGCTTTCCTGACAGCTACAATCTCCAAATATTAAATGCAACGTCAATTGCAATCTTCTATCTCCTCGAATCCCATCCAAATTTTATCCTTTCTTTGACAACCCCCGGTAACCTGTTTTATCTTTCACTATAACCCCCTGTGCATTAGTGGTGGTCCTGCGTTGCTTGGGGTGAAATGATTAAAACAAAAATAATGTTTTGTTTTCTAAACAGTCTATTTGGCAAAGTACGACACAAAGACTTGATAGAGATGCTTGGTAATCTTGACATATTCAGGAAAGACATTAGAGTAATCAAGAACCTGTACTGCCAGCAAACCGCCTGCATACGGACAGGAAACAAGATCAGCAGATATACAAAAATAAAAAGAATTATAAGACAAGGATCTGTCTTCTCACCATGTCTATTCAGTCTATACAGCGAAACAATTCTGAAAGCTTTAGAAGTCCTGTCAAGATTCATCATTGGTAGCCACAATCTGAAAAACATAAGATACACAGATAATAGTGCTGATAGCAGACATGGAAAGGAAACTACAAGGCCACCTCCAGAAGGCAGCTGAAGAAAGTGGAATAAAAAGGAATATATATAAACTATAAGAAAATTGAATTCATGATCATAAGTAAAAAGAGGAGTTAGGCAAGATTCCGAATAGAAATTGAGACAAGTAGGCAAGATTTTTGTCCTATTTCTGGTCTGATAAGTGCAGTTTAGTCAAGGGCACTGGAACAAGGAAAGCGATATTTATGCTTAGAATGTTATCGGAAAGGGCAATGCAAATACAGAAGGACGTGTACCAGTGTTTTATAGACTACGCAAAGGCATTCAACAAAGTACACCACAAAGATTTGATAGAGATGCTTCGCAACCTTGACATTCAGAGAAAGGATTAGAGTAATCAAGAACCTGTACTTCCAGCAAACAATCTGCATATGGGCAGGAAACAAGATTAGCTGATATACAAAGCTAGAAATGATTGTAAGACAAGGATGTTTCTTCCACCAGATCTCTTCAACCGATATAGGAAGACAAGTTTGAGAGATCTAGAAGTTCTGCCAGGATTTGACATTGGCGGCCACAATCAGTACAATATAAGATATGCAGGTGACGGAGTGCTGTTTGCAGACATAGAAAGGAAACTACAAGACCTCCCACAGAAGGTAGCTAAAAATGCAGAAAGAAAGGGATATATATATATATATATATATATATATATATATATATATATATATATAAACTACAAGAAAACTGAATCCAAGATCATTAGTAAAAAGAGGAGCCCAAAATATCAACTACATGCCAGGGGATACAAAACCCAAAAAGGTACTGAAATTTAAATCGCTGGGAAGTGTTCTAACAGAGGACAGAAATTTCAGTATGGAGATTGGAATGCATATTGGCATGGCAAAAGACGTATTCCAGAAGCTGAGTAGAGTATTAAGAGACAGAAAAATTTCACTAGAAACAAAGAGTGTACTGTATTGTTATGTGATGTCTGTTCTTCAGTATGGCAGCGAATGCTGAACAATCTCCTCAAAGATGAAGGAAAGACTTGAAGCAACCAAAATATGGTTCTACAGAAGGATGCTGAGGATACCATGGACTTAAAATGTGAGCAACGATGAGGTCCTAAAGAGGATGAAATCGAAAAAGGAAAGTGATACTTAACATCAGGAAAAGACAGCTGAAGTTTCTCAGACATTTAATGAGGAAGGAAAGCTTGGAAAATCTGATACTCAAAAGACATAGAGAGGAAAGAGAGACAGGGAAAAGCAATGTGTGACATATTTGATGGGTTTGAGCAAATGGGTGGCAGAGAAGGGTAACAAGATAAAGCGTGTTAAGAGCAATCAGGGATAGAGAGATGAGAAAGGACATGATCATCTATGTCCTGAAGGGTTACGGCATATAGAAGAAGAAGAAGAAGAAGAAGAAGAAGAAGAAGAAGAAGAAGAAGATACCCGTCTGATACTTATTACCGGAAGCAGTAATTTTTCAGAGAATAAGCTTCTTTGTTTTTTTATTGATTCAGTTGACTGATCTTTAGTGCACTCAGTGGGAGAGCATTGAACTCTGTGAACGTGTTGAATTAAAAATAGAATTGATTTCTGAAGACATTACAGGAAGATTAACTTTCAACATATTTCACCTTCTTCTGAGATACAAGATTTCTTTTATATATGGAGTAGACCTGCTAAACCATTATCTTGGTATCTAAATTCTTAGAGAGTATAGGTATCAAGATATTGATAGTTGATTTTCTAAGCGCCGCTTAGATGTGTCACAAAGCCGAAAGTATGGAGTACCCAGTGAGAATCAAACTCGCTACTCAGTTGTAATAGGTTCTAGCGAGATAAGCTTGTTAACCATTTCAATATCCTGAGGTGCCCGAAACAAGATATTGATAGTGTTCCTTCTATATCTTTTATTTATTTAATCAAGTATTTTCACATTCAGTGTAGGATTTTCTTTTTATAGTAAAGTTCAACATGTACATGTCCCAGGGATCACTTGAGGCAGAGGGTTATGTTAAGGAGTATTTTATATAAATATGAACAGAGGTTAACGGCTTCCGAATTTAACGGCATATAAGACTCATGGGTGTATAAGATGCACCCCAATTTCAGCCGGGTAAATCAGGAAAAAAATTAGTAATTACTACAATTATTAAAATTATTAGTAAATTGTACAGCCTAGGCTATATTTATAAGGTAAGGTTTTGGTTAAGCAAGCCATGATTGCAAATAAACGAAAAATAATAGGATAAAAAAAAGAACATGAGCCTATAAAAACTTTATCATATCCAAATGTATGAAAACAAAATAAAAATTAAGCAACTATTACAACATGACTGACTGGGCAGAAGATTATCCCGCACTAGGTTGCCATTGCTTTCTGCGGTAGACTGGTTTCCAGCCAAGGCTATAGAACCCAATCTATCCTATTATTTAACCCATAACTGGAGGGAAGAGACGGATTAATACCTTTCCCAAGGATATTTGTGCCTAAGTGAATGCAAGGAATTCAACTGGAATTCGAACTCGGCACCCCAATTGGTCATTCCGAGTCGATATCCACTGCACCACAACGCACATAATTACCATTAAAATGTGATAAAAATAATATAATGAATATTATCACTGATAACAGTTTTAATCTGTATAATAGCCTTTTAAATAATGACAATAGGTATATGAAAGCTAATGTGCATTGTGGTGCAGTGGATATCGACTCGGAACGAGAAATCGGAGAGCCGAGTTCGAATTCCAGTTGAATTCGTTGCATTTGCTTACGTGCAAATACTCTTGAGAAAGATAAAAAACCGTATCTTCTCCCTCCAGGTATAGATTATAGCCTTGGTTTGCAACCAGTCTACCGCAAAAAGTAATGGTAACATACTGCGGGACTATCTTCTGATCAGTCAGTCATGTCTCTTTCGAGACATGATCGCCCAAGCGTGTATCACGTATGGTACTTAACTGACTGGCTCTAAAGTCTAAACTAATAGGAGTTGCCAGGTAGCTAATTTCGGCCAACTATCGCGAATTTTAAACCTACGTATAGCAGATAAGATGCAGAGGAATTTTAAAAGATAATTTTAGTATAAAAAGGTACGCCTAATATGCCGTCAAATACAGTAACTCTTAACAGATTAAGCTTATAGTGATCAGGGAAACATGATCTTAAGAGTATGTTTATAGCGGATAAGAAATTAATTAAAATCAACCTTCTTTTTCACTTTTACAAAATTCACAACGATGTGTGAAATCCTGGTTTTCCCAAATAGAAAAAGGATTGACCATGTGCTTAAAGTCGAAACCAGATTTCACAAGTAGGTGTTAAAATGATTTTTTACTTATAGGAGCGACTAGTAAGACTTGGAAAGACTTGGCGATCCAGTACAAAATTCAAAAAGACTACATAAATGACCTGGCGTCAGTCAAGAGTCAGAGAGATAGAAGCAGCGAGAGAGACACACACATCTAAAATGTAACTTTAAACTTCAAACGACACGTACATTGTCCTCTTTCTCTTTCTCCTTATCTATTTCAACAATTACTACTAGAACGTTTTGTACGAACTCTACCCTTAATCTCTGTTTTGGTGAAACGCACCTATTCCTCAGATAATGGATTCTCCCTCCTATATTAATAAGAGTTAACAGGAAGTTAACGGAAGAAGTACTTGAGAAGTTCATGGGAGTTCTTTAGACTTCTATTGGAGTTCAGTAGAATTACTAGGCAGTTGATATTATTCAGCAGTTAGCCGAATACTAAAAAGTCAGCTTTTAGTGGAAGATTACCAAGTGCCTAACATTTTGGGTACGTTAAGTCGATTAGCAACCGACATAGCCCGATTATAACCTTCAGTGCGAACACTACTCCACAATAACCTCTTAATAGTGTTTCTAATTGAACATTAACTTCTACAACTTATGTTATTCCACCTTTTGATAAATTTCGATTTTAACATTCAAAATGTATATTTTATTATTCCACTCTTCTACACTAATCCACACATTCCAACTGACAACCAACCTTCTGATGATGATTATAACTCTGCATAAATCCTGTAAGCTGTAGGGAGTTCGGTTAGTCTGACACAAGGCCGAATCAAAGAAACCTTAACCAGCTTCCTATGTTACATGTTCTACAGGGCAGTGGTCAGTGAAAAGGTACAAATAAAATTGCTGATTCTTTTTTGAATTTTCTCAAGGAGCTCTAGAATATATATTTTTAAAATTAATACGACAGATATTTTATCACTTTAAACGTTATTTTAGTGAATAGTCATATTTAAGTAAAGGCTCAGTTTATTTATTAAATTTTATGTTTAATTTATTGTTGGCTACTGGTCTGAATGTTCGAGAAATCATATTAAAGAAAAATTTGCGCTCTCTGATGGGAATTAAACCTGCGTCCATCAGGTTAGATGAAGCCACCGTTTAACTTGACATAGAGAACAAGACTAAATGTCATGTTTTCAAGCAAAATTTCTCCTGCCATAGATCTTTCTAAGGTTTTCGTGTCTGCGCAGTTTTATATCCGACAAACAGTGCACTTACTCAAATATGAGTATCCACTAAAAATAACGTTTAAAGTGATTATATATATATATATATATATATATATATATATATATATATATATATATATATATATATATTGTTGTGGATTCCGAGTGAAAAACCACACAAAATAATAAATAACAAAAACAGATATGGAGATAGAAAATGTAAGTTATATTGAACAAGATATACAAGCTGGAACACGGGTTAGTCAATTCAGGAATACTATTAGTAGAAATAATTATATACAGTCTTGAAGTGAAATAGTATGTCCGGATAATGAGTCTGTATCCAACAACTCCAACTGACTCTGCACCAACTTACTGACCAACTATCAACTGCTTCACAATTCTACCACTGCTTTGCAACAACACAACTACAGTATTTAGTCTGCTTTACTACTGAAAGCGAAATGTGACACAAGGTCATTTTTATGTAGGTCTTCCGGGACATATAGCCCGGCCAAAAATATTTGTCTATCGTTACCCAGTCGTGATTCTACCCTTCGGCGGAACCACGACTGGGTTAGTGCTATCTGCCTGAAGGCAGAGAGCGCTCTCCGCCCGAAGGCAGAGAGCTGGCAGTGACAATAGCAGTTGTAAGTACACAACTACTACCGTTCTCTGTATAGGCAGGGTTATATGTACACATTAAATTTGTTTTTTATTTAAAATTAATTTAATTTACGTGGACACGGAAATTTCTGTTTCGAGAATTTACTTCGTCATCAGGCATTGTTGACTCATTTTTGTGAAAATGATTTACATTTGAATGTAGAAAACAATACGCTTATTATTTAAAGAGTTAAATATGGAGGGGAAAGACAGAAAAAATTTAATTTTATGTGCGTGCTTAATTAAACTAATCAGAATGGAGTTCGACTTTTAAATTTGAAAATATAGGTTATATGTTTACAGAGGTTTTTCTTTTAAGCTTAACGGGAAAGTGTCAGTTCTGTCAGCAAGAGTCTAGACTGCTTTTTTTCGGTGCGATGTATTCATTATTGCTACAATATCATTGCCTTAGATCTCTATGTATCCAGCCATTTTAAAAACAAAAAAAGAAAGAAACTATGTTTTATTTTTGATCTGACTTAAAAGGATTTTTGGTATGATTAAAATATTTTTAATTTGGTTCTGAGTTCATTTTTTTTATCAATTTTTCATATACTCTTAACTTGCATAACTTTTAATATCTGTAAATCATACAAAACAAAGTACCGAATATATGTAAGTTAATCGATATTTTTTCATGAAGAATTATTAGCTATATTCTAAGGTGAACATTTTGCAATGTTTACATATGACATTTATTTCATTACGTTGATTTAATAGATTTTTATTTTTAAGAAATTTAATAATATATAGTTTTTCATATAGATACAATTACAAAAGTAAAAAGCGAAGTGCTAAAAGAGTTGTGGTCAAAAGATGAAAATGGAAAAGTACAGTTTAGTTAACCAATTGACCAGGATCATTCATAATCACCACCAAAGGCAAAGATTTAAATCCATCTCTTCTTTCCTCACTATGGGTTTAATAGCAGAGTTGATTAGACTGTCTACTGTTAACTAATTCAGGAGAAGGATAACTTTGAATTCAAAACCATGTGCTACTCTAGTTGTACGGTTACCTGAACTATAATAAAAATCTTCCCAGTAGAATTGCAACATGAACTACAGGTTGGCTCTGTGGGTTTTGAAGAAACACATAAGCGTGAACATGCTATAAAACAAACACTCATACTGAAGATGAGAGAACTCATACTGATTTGCAGTGTGTCTTCAAGCTGAAATGGCTCTGATGAAGGAGGAGGAATTTAAAACTAACTGTTATAGAAAGCTGGGCTCCCTATTAATTTGTTGCTGATTTGAATTAACCCACAACAAAGAAAAAGGAGAAAAATGGTTTTAAATATAAACATACTAACAGTATAGCCCTGCGTTGCTTGGGTGTAATGAAAGTTTTAAAACTGATCCATGGTTCTGGAGCTCAGACACTTTGGACGTTCGCACGAAAAACGTAGGTTGTTGAAAGATTGATCTCGAAGCCGTAGAACTTACTGAAATGAATGGATGTAAGTCAAATTTTGATTTCCGGTATCAATGTCAAATAAGTTTTTCGTCGCAAACTGAATTTTGAAGGCTAAATAAGACCTCTGAGCAAATGGTATTATGGCTGAGACTAAGAACTACAACTATACCGGCTTAGAACAAAACCCGAAGCAAAAACCAAAATTTTGATCAGATCCGATATGATATCGGGGTATCGATTTCCAATATCCGAGTCAAATTAGTCATCCAATGATAAACTAATCTAAGTAATTCCATTAAAACTTATCGTACCCATCGGGAGTAAAATTGGAGAAAATGAGCCATATTGATTGCTGAATATCGGTTTTTGATCAGATTCGGTAGAATATCGAGGCATCAATTTCCGATATCGGGGAAAATGTGTCGTCTGAGAAGATCTACTAATGTTTGAGACAAAAAACTATAATTTTACCAAGTTAGAGCAAATTCTGCAGCAAGAATCACGATAAAAGGGCTAAAAGCCTGGTCTTGATCAGATATCGGGGGGAATCGGAAAAAATAAGTAGCCCATGACCTGCCTGAAGCCTAAAGAATATTTGTGTGAAGTTTGGTGAGAATCGGATAAAAATTGTGGATTTGTATAAAAGACAGACAAACAGACAGACATCTTGTCTTTTATATATATAGATATTTTTTAAAAATTTTTATGCTTTTACAACTAGATTTTCCTCAGTGTGGTTGAGTGTTTGTTAAAGATCTTGTGTTAAAGTACCTTGGTTGTAGCTACTTGTTAAGATGAAAACAAAATGTAATTCTTTATGTATATGTGTGAAAAAGAGGCAACATCTCAGAAAATAAAAAGGAAAGTGTAAGCTTGGTGTGAAAGAGGGTTGCATGCTTTTCATAGTGACTGCTATGACAAGCTTCTTTTGCTGGTGCCCAGACTATATGAATTTAATCGTGCTATTAGATTGGCATCAAGTTTCCATCCCTGTTGAAATAGCTAAACGCAACTGTCACTTCTACTGCAACAGTTTTTTCTCACACTTCATGCCTGTGGAGTACCCTTTCGTTTATTTGTTTTCCGGATAACAATAAGATTCAAAAATTTAGATGCAACGTCAATCGCCATCGTCTATCTTTTTGAATCCCTTTTCTTTTTTCTTTTTTTTAATTGGAGTAGATAGACTGAACTATCGCCCGGTTCACACTCCACCCACGTCTATTGAACAGGTGTAGAGGCTCATCCCTTGTTCCCTGTTTAGGATGTGGTTTCCGGTTTTCTCTTTTCCAATCTTTTCACTTTTCTTTTCTTTTTTCTTCTTTTTTTATTGGAGTAGATAGACTGAACTATCGCCCGGTTCACACTCCACCCACGTCTATTGAACAGGTGTAGAGGCTCATCCCTTGTTCCCTGTTTAGGATGTGGTTTCCGGCTTTCTCTTTTCCAATCTTTTCACTTTTCTTTTCTTTTTTCTATTTTTTTTTATTGGAGTAGATTGACTGAACTATCGCCCGGTTCACACTCCACCCACGTCTATTGAACAGGTGTAGAGGCTCATCCCTTGTTCCCTGTTTAGGATGTGGTTTCCGGCTTTCTCTTTTTCCAATCTATTCATTCTTACGTAGTCCCCTGCACACCAGTGGCCTTACCGCCTTGCTTGGGGTGATGTGATTTAAAAAAATCCCGTTCATCTTTTGTCCTTTACTCAATCCTTCCTATACTCCGTCTTTTCTCTCACTATCATTCTCTGTAACTCTCTGGGTATTAGTAACATCCCCGTCTTGCTTGGGGTGAAATAATAAAAAAAAAGTGGGGGAATCTATGTTAAATCATGGTGTCTGGAACTGATGTCGCATATTACTGATCCTTTTGTTGTGTAGTGGATATCGGCTCGGAACGACAAATCGGGGAGGCAAGTTCGAATTCCAGTTGAATTCCTTGAATTCACTTACGCACAAATACCCTTGGGAAAGGTATTAATCCCTCTCTTTCTTCCAGTTATGGGTCAAATAATAGGACAGATTGGGTTCTATAGCATTGGCTGGTAACCAGTCTACCGCAGAAAGCAATGACAACCTACTGCGGGATAATCTTCTGCCCAATCAGTCATGTCTCGAAAGAGACATGATCGCCCAAAACGTGTATCACGTATGACGCTTAACTAACTGACTGACTCTTTACTAGCCTGGTGACTTTGTATAGTGTGGTGTATACCGACCGAGCAAAAGCGAGCAAACTGGATGTTGGCTCTATGCCGACCAGAAAGCTAATGAATAAAAATCACCTCCGCGCAAATGAATTCACGCAGATGTTCCGGTTGAAAAATAAAAATTAATCAAATATCAAATTACCATTTCGCGAGCCTACGCGAATTTTATTTACCAGCCAATGGGAAGCCCAGAATCAAATACAAGGATGAAATCCGAAACGAACTGTGTTTTGATCCAAAAGGCAAATATAAAATACAGAGACAAAAGGCACCCAGACAGACAGGAACAGACCAGAAGAGAAGAGCGTAACTAATCCCCTTGACCTAAGTCGAGCGGCTACTATGCTTGCCTCTTCCATCCTTTCCTGTCTCATAAGTACTTATCGACCTTTTCAAAGACATTCCTCAACAGTACTTATTGACCTGAGAATCGGCAACTTGAAGATGAACATTAATCACACTACTAAGCCTTTACCTTTTCAGCATTATATCTTTAATGAACATTATTTTATCTCTTTCAGCTTATTATTTTGCCATGAACTCTCTAACTTCCGTTGGACATTTATTTCAAGTATTGATTTAATTGTAAAACATAATTGCTATGTATATATATATAAATGTTATTTTATAATCTAATTGCCTTTCTTGAATTTATAATCATTTTATGAATTATAGTGGGCTATCTTCCCACAAGGCCAAATTCCGTTAACCTGCTACGGCATACTGCTACCCCTCACTACAAACGGAATAAAATAAGAGATACCCGCTATAATACTTTTCAAAGGGGTCACAAAACCTGCATTTTTAAAAATTATTATTGGCAGATATGCGAACCATTAGATAAAAAATGTTAAATCTTTATTTTCAGCGGACTAATTTATTTACCAAAGAATGCGTGGATCTTTCAATTCAGAAACCATTTTTCTGTCATCTGATGTTTGACTGTTTGGGGATCATTTCCGTCTTTTCTCCACATTTTTAAAATAAAATTAGAATAAAAAGAAAAATAATAATCATAATCGAGATTGCTTTGTAATTTCACAAAGAATTTTGAAAAAGAAATATTATTTCTAGCCTTTTGCACTTCATGAAATATTTTTAGCCAACAATTTACAATACATTATATTGACTTTACCAACTTCACAAATTTGCTTTTCATTTATTATCGCAGAGTTATGGATTTGTTTTGAAATTTATGTTGTGGAGAGTTTGTTAGCAATGGGGTGTTTGGTAAATATTTAGCCAACTTATAGATTCAATCATCAATCGATAAGCTGAGTCAGTCTTTGTTTGACTTGAATTAACCCAGAATGGTCGGTTGACGAATGTGGATACGATCATTTAGACAATAAACAACAGTTGCAAGAGTTAGTGGTGGAGGATGTCAGGGAAGTGAATCCGTTAAAGAGAAAGGGAAGTGTTTGTGAAGAAACCGAAAGAAATTTGTTTGGCAGAAATAATATTTAAAATGGTAAAGAGAAAACGATTTTTGATGCGGGATTAAAAAAAAATTAAATCAAACAGAGAGAATAAGAGAAAAACGTACCAAAAGAAAAAGATGGTACAATTGGCTGATACACACACAGAGAGAGAGAGAGAGAGAGAGAGAGAGAGAGAGAGAGAGAGAGAGAGAGAGAGAGAAAGAAAATGCGAGAAAGAGAGAAAGGTAAAGAATTAAAAAGATGAAACAAGAGATTGTTGAGAAGAGAGAAAGAGAGAGAGAGAGAGAGGAGGGGAGCGAGAGACAAAGGCAAACAGACAGAGAGTGAAATAGTTTTACATAAAGTGAGAGTATATATATATATATATATAGAGAGAGAGAGAGATACAGACAGACATAAAGAGCTCAAGAGAGAAAATTAGAGAAAGAAAAAATGGAAGAAAAAGAAAAAGATGAAAGAAACAGAAACTGTTACACAGAGCGATGAGAGAAAGAGAGAGAGAGAGAGAGAGAAAGAGAGAAAGAGAAAGAGAGAGAGAGAGAGAGAGAGAAACTAAGAGAAAAAATAGAGAAAGAAATTGATGTTGCATTTAAATGTTTGTATACATCAGTGACCCACCCTCTTGGGATTAGGTTTCTTGAGTGGAACTTATATCTCACCAGTGGAATATGTAGAGAATGAGGAATAGTTTGCAACTATAGTGTGCTACAGTGGCTCTTAACGCATCATTCAATAATTTCCGGGCCTGATATATAGAAGGCGCCACTAATAAAAAATCCATATGATTTTTATGAAGTACTAACCTTCAAATTTCACGTGATAAAATTTGGGCCTAATCAGATTATTAAGGCGAATGAGATAGATAGATAGATAGATAGATAGATAGATAGATAGATAGATAGATAGATAGATAAACACATCACTCAATAAGTTCCGGGCCTGACATATAGAAGGCGCCACTAATAAAAAATCCATATGATTTTTATGAACTACTAACCTTCAAATGGCATGCGACAAAATGTGAGCCCAATCAGGTTATTAGTTTAGAAATTAAAGTTATTTAAATGAAGCTACTGTTGCAAATTTTTAAAACAATGGAAAAATCTGAATTTCATGTGCTGATAAAGGTTGCTTTCTGATGGGGAAAAATACGGTTCAAACAAAGCAATGGCTTGATAAGTGTTATTTGGACTCTACTCTGTCGAAAACAATGGTTAAGAGATAGTATGCTGACTTTAAACGCGGTCGTACAGACACAAATGATGCTGAACGTTCAAGATACCCCAAATCGGCAGTTGTTTCCGAAAAACACCCCCGCCCAAAATCCACGAACACATTTTAGCCGTAAATTAATGTTGTGTGAGATAGCAGAGGAACTGAACATATCAGAAGGCAGTGCATTCACCATTTTGCATGAACATTTGTCAATGAGAAAGCTGTGCTCAAAGAGGGTGCCGCGTTTGTTCACAGTTGATAAAAAACAACGCGTCGACGATTCAAAGCGTTGTTTGCAACTGCTTCAACGCAACAAGAAGGAGATGTTGCGTAAATATGCGAAAAAAGTGATCTTTCACCAAGACAACGCATCGTGTCACAAGTTGATCGAAAAGATGGTAAAACTACATGAATTCCACTTCGAATTGCTTCCGCATTCACCGTATTCTTTAGATCTGGCCTCTAGCGACTACTGGTTGTTTGCAGATCTCAAAAGAATTCTCCGGGGAATGAGATTTGGCTCCAATGAAGAAGTGATATCGGAAACTAAGGCGTATTTTGAGGTAAAAAACAAATTGTTCTACAAAAAAGGCATCGAATTGTCAGAGAAGCGTTGGAATCAGTGCATTACCCTAGAAGGAGACTATGTTGATGAACAGAGTCGAATTTTGCCTAAAGGTTGTTTTATTCGTCAGGCCCGGGATTTATTGAGTGATGTGTTAGTTGCGATGGTTAGAACTGATGGAACTAAGGAATGTAGTTCGTTTGAACACTTTTCATGTACATACGAATAGAGCAGCAGGATGTTTGCAACATTTTGTCTGTGAGAAGGAGGTTGTAGGGTGGAAATAATTGTCATCCACAAGAATGTGGAGATGCTTTTATAGGGCCGGAAAGTAAAGACTGGTGCTGAAATTTGGAAAATCTGTTGTGAAATTCTCCTGTGAGCAATTGGTTCTGTTGAATGACTTATCGGAGCAGAAAAAAAAAAGATCAAATTTGCTTTATGACAATGCCTAAATTTATTCCCCAAAAATGATGACGCAGACACTCATAGAGCTAAATTCTCATATAAAAGCTTCTCAAAATTTATTATTTTCAAACTATTTTCTTACTTTGCTCCTTGTCTTATCAGTTCCAGAATATCAGAAACTTTCTTTCAGTATCAAAATTGGGTTTTTATGATGGACGTCCATATAAAGTCGGTAAAGATAGTTTGGTGACTGAATAATGAGGCTACGAATTTCTATGAATAACAGATTTTGACAAAAGTGCTGATAACGTCTACATTCTTCTATCCTATCAATCAAAATCATTTCATTTCTCACCCTAAATTCTTTTGCTCTCTATTGATATATCTTGACCAGTTCATGTTTCCCTACTTCTTTCTCGTTATCTCAATCTGTTCATTTCTTTCCACTTATTCCTCAGTCTTGATCAGTTCATTTATCTAGCTGTCTATCTATTTTTTACTAGCAGTATAGCCCGGCGTTGCTCAGGTGTAATAGAAGCTTTAAAACTAATCCATGGTCCTGGAGCTCAGACTCAGCCTAAAGAATATTTGTGTGAAGTTTGGTGAGAATCGGATAAAAATTGTGGATTTGTATAAAGAATACACACATAAACATCTTGCCTTATATATATATATATATATATATATATATATATATATATATATAATCTATTTTCTGCACTATTGTAAGAACTGCAACCTTGAAACTTCTGAATATCGTTTCTTATGTCTTTGTCTATGAGTGTATCAAATTTGAGTAAAATCGGACCACTCCTATAACTCGATTTCTTCGATTATCGATTTTCGATACTTATCGGGGTTACCTCGACACAAAACTTAGTTAAGAACACTCGTAGACACTTATAGCACAACTGTGTAAATTTTCAAGATAATCGGTTCAGCCGTTTCGGAGTCTATAGGTAACGGACACACACACACACACACACACATACACACACACACAGACAAAGTTCAATTTATAAATAAGTTTAGATAATCATATCGCCCCAAGCAAGGCATTTTGCTGCCACTATTTTGCAGGGGGTTACATAGGAGGAAAGTTATGAGAAAGAGTGACAGGTTATGGGGGTGTCAGGAAGTGGATAAGAGAAGGATGAGAATACTGATGACAGTGAAGTAGACGGAGAAAGGAGCATGAGAGAGAGGATACAAGTTAGTGAGATAGGAGATGACTATTGACTTTACATTTAAATTCTTGACGATTGTAGCTGTCGGGAAAGCAAGTAAATTTAAGAGAATTCCACAGGCGGGAAGTGCGAAAGAAGAAGCTGATGGAGTAGAATTTGTGTTTACATTTTATTGGTTTCGCAGTAAAAGGGTGGGACCTAGTTGGTAATCTTGTGGCTCGAGTAAATTCATATATAGGGGCACCAGTGAGCTAAGTTCATCGGAGCAGAAGCCGTAAAAGTATTTGTAGAAGAGACACAGGGAAGCAACATTGTGCTGGTGAGAGAGTGACTGTATTCGAGCTGCCAAGTCTGGATTTCTCACATTACAGATTCTCCGTTGGATTTTGTCAAGGACACCTAGGTGGATAGCAGGAGCACCGGACCAGATATGGCAGCAGTCTTCAATGCACGAGCGGATGGTAGATTTATATATTTGCAGGATTGTTTCAAACGGGAAAAACTTCCTGGTCCTGCACAGAGAACCGACCTTCTTAGCAGCGGATTTAGCTATGGATTCTATATAGTCATTCCACTTGAGCTCTGTTGTGGGAGTTAACCCGAGGAGGCGCAGTGTTTTGCTTTCAGGGAGACTAGCCTGATCTATGCTAATGGGGGGTAGGAGCGATTGTCTGTGATGGTTAACAGATAGCAGCTTCGTTTGGGAAGCATTAAAGTTTACGAGCCAATTTTAACCCCAATCCACTATCTATCTATCTATCTATCTATCTATCTATCTATCTATCAGTTATTTCTCATTCTTCCCCTCTCTTTCTTTATCATTCTCGTTCAATCACCCTTTCTCTTTGTCTCTTCATCTTTCTGTGTATCTCTCTATGTTTTTTCATTTCTCTTTATTTTTAGGGTTTCTCCCACTTGTTCATTTATCTGTTTTTATCTGTCTTTCATTATCTTCTCTCTATTTATCCCTTTCTCCCCCTTCTCTCTCTCTCTCTCTCTCTCCACACACACACACACACACACACACACACACACACATACACACACACACACACACACACACCTCCTTGCTCAATTCCATCTTTTTTCTGGTAGAAATATAAATACTAAGGATAAAAGAAAAATAGAATTACCAATTAGCCATATAAATTCATGAATGATGCCCATAATGTTGGAAAAGTTTAAATCATCAAATGATATCTGCTCATATCCAATGAAACATTAGTTGCTAATGCCCCCATTTAAAGAACCTGTTTCAAAACCCAAGTTAAGAAAAATTAAGATAGGCCAATACTGTATGGGTACTCATTTGAGAAGAAGACTACATTGCCAATTGGAACACAAGTCATTCCACGCAATGGGTAACTCGACGTGGTGTAATGGTTAGCAAACGTGTCTAGCTAGAACCTATTGCAACTGAGTAGTGAGTTCGATCCTCATTGCGTACTCCGTACTTTCGGCTTTGTGCCACATCTAAACGGTGTTTAGAAAAAGCAACACTCTATACAATGTCACTGTTCCTATTCAGTTTTTTCTCTCTAAAACCTTTTTGCCTTTTGCTTTCTTCAGCTGTTAAACTTCCAATATACATCATTTCACAATAAATGAAAGTTCTGCAAATAACCTTCTATTTCCAAATAGTTAATCAATGCAGCTGAAAAGCTAATACCTTTTTAGAAACAGATTCAGACAAAAACGATTTGAGAGATCAATTAAAATATAAGCATACTCCATAACAAGCAACTGACAGATACTTGTCTGTTGTTAAACAGTTTAATTGTACATCTGATATTTTAGTTTTTGACATCAGATATATTATTTCTTTTTAAGAATTCCATGTCCTTTCATGAGGTAAGCGATCATGGTTTTCCACAACCTCATTTCCTTATAATCTTGGATTTGCCATAACTACTAATGACAAACAATGGAGTGGTTTACCATGTTTTTTCCAGAATTTCTCTTTTCAGCACTTCAATTACTTTCTGCAGGGTTTTGAATTCCTGGGAAATACAGAGGAGTGATATTTGCTGCCTTCTACAGAGTTTTGAATCCACAGTAATCTTTATCTGTTCAAGATAAAGGCGACCATGGCTCTCCACGTTTACCTTTTCTTTATGGCCCAAGAAATCATGGGCCATAAAGAAATGATTTTTATGACAGAAGAATTTCTTCATGACTTTTGCAGGGTTTTGACCTTGGAGTATTCTTTCTCTCATTAAGATTTCGATGATCATGGCTCTCTACAGCTTCCTTTTCCTTATTATCTGTGACATACGATAACTTTTTGCGAAAGACAGGGGAATCGTTTTTCGTTGACTTCTCCAGATTTTGAAATTCAGAGCTTTTCCTTCTGGATTTTTTCAATCGAGAACCAGGATCATAGTTCTGCGCAGCTTTCTTTATTTCCCGTGAATTGCCATGATATCTACTGACAAATCGGGATTGGTTACATTGCAGATCCTCCTTTGGATTTTATCGAGAACCCAGATATTAATAGCAATAATCCCTGCCCAGATATGGCAACAGTGTGCAATCCACGGACGAATGGTAGGTTTATAAATGTGCAAGATAGATTCTTTCTGGCCCAACACAGTGACTCAAACTTCTTAGCTGCAGATGTAACTATTGATTCGATATAGTCGTTCCATTTGATGTCTGGATATTCTTAATCTTGTTTTTTCAATGCAGGTAAGGATAATCTGATTTGAAAAAGTCACTGTTTCAGACATGGCATTGAACATTTCCTCTATGCAGTTAACAGATTCAGTCAGTTAAGTGTCATACGTGATACACGCTTGGGCGATCATGTCTCGAAAGAGACATGACTGACTGGACAGAAGATTATCCCGCAGTAACTTGCCATTGCTTTCTGCGATAGACTGGTTGCCAGCCAAGGCTATAGAACCCAATCTGTCCCGTTATTTAACCCATAACTGGAGGGAAGAAACGGATTAATACCTTTCCCAAGGGTATTTGTGCGTAAGTGAATGCAAAGGAATTCAGCTGGAATTCGAACTCGGCTCCCCGATTCCTTGTTCAAAGTCGATATCCACTGCACCACAACGCACACCATGTTGGCAGATTAAGTGAGTAAATTCCTCTTAAAGTATCTGAATATTATTAATGCTATTTTTTCAAAGCAGGTAAGGATCATCTGATTTAGTCATCTCTCGCAATCGGCGGATTTATTTATATATTTTAAGAAGTGTCAGAAGATATTTAATGGAGTCATTTCAAAGCGTATGAGGATGATGTGAGTCGGGCAAGTTAACGTTTCATACCTCATATTAAAGCATTCACTGTTGCTACCGGCGGATTCATTTATAACAAGGGCCTCAAAATTTTTAATGCAAAAATTTTGAAGTATTTAGGTATAATGACGAGGAAACGCACGTTATATTTTTAACAAAACAAGATAAGATATTTATTTACAATTTTATAAAGTTTCAGAAGCTTATTTGAGGACAAGTAATCAAACATTGAAGATTCGTTGTTTCGATGAATTGTCAAGAAGAGAAAATGTTCATATTAGATCATGTTTAAAACAAATTGAGAGAGTTCGTTTTTTCCCATAAAAGTTGTACGGTTTTATTCAACATAAATAAAAAGATATTTTAAGGGACTTTGCTTAAGAGTTGAATAGAGTTCTTTGAAATTCCCCTGCTCTCATTAGAGGCTGATAATATATCAGCGTGTAATTTGACATCAATGTTATTCAGATGTATGGGACTCTCTCTCTTTCTCTCTCTCTCTCTCTCTCTCTCTCTCTCTCTGCTTGATGTCTGAATATTCTTAATGATATTTTTTCAAAACAGATAAGGATAATCTGATTTGGGAATGTCACCGTTTCAGACTTGGCATTGAACATTTCATTGAACATAGCAAATTCATTGAATAAATTATCTGTCTATTTATATCAAAGAGCGCTTTGACATCGGCTCGTTACTTTTTCTCGGTTTGTAAGCCGTCCCTTTTCATTCGTCAGAGCAAATTTTCACACAGTCTCGCTAAACCTTGCCTTGGTTCTTTCTTCAACCCGAAGCCAATCTTTTTTTTTTTCTATTGATCGAATTAAATTTTGCACAGGAACGCTATTTTGAAAACAGTGAAGAAAAGAGAGTTCTTTTTATTTTGTATTCACTACACTTTCAAAGCAGATAAGTATAATGTAAATCGGGCATGTTAATATTTCGCACTTGGTATTGAAGCCCACATCGGTTCTATCGGCGGATGCGTTTAGATCTTTCCAGTAGAGTCTCACTTTCATTCATGCTATTTTTCAAAGCAGATAAGGATGATGTGTCGGTCATGTAAATTGTTCACATCGTGCATTGAAGCACTTATCGATTCTAAATGGGGATTCTGTTAGGTCAGGGGTCGGCAACCTTTTGGAGAGTGAGGGCCAAAAAGCTATGTAGAATCATGGAGGAGGGCTAAACAGCTATAGCTCCAGTGTCATGGAGAAGAACCATGTTATTAAATATGTGAATAAATTTGCTATGTGTTTTAAGAAAGCAAGCATTCAGTAACATTTAATAACTGACGGGAATTTTGTTAAAAAATATTACATCTTAAAAATAAATGTTTCATAAATCATTACTGAAAAACAATTCCTTTAAAGTCGGTTGAAAACACTATTGTATATTCATTTAAAATGTGCCTGCTCACGAAAGCAATTTCACAGAAAAAGTGAAAATGAGGCCATACGCTAATTTTGACGAACCCTACAAATGAAAAATAAAAGTAAAACACATTCTCCGGGTAAAATGAAATACATATTTTAATTTCGACGCAATATATTCAGACTATCAACTGTCACTTTGATTTGGTTTACCTATATTTATATCGTGTCCAGAGTAAGGTAGCGGGCCGGACAAGATTCACTCGAAAACCGGATATGGCCAATAGGCTGGGGGCTGCAACCCGCTGTGTTAGATCATTCAATAATAGTCTCAAAGATATTAACATTATTCGGACTATTGACCTCACCTTTGTTGCAATTTGTATGACGTTTCGATCGTTGTACGCTCCGGCCTTCTTCAGGTCCATGGAATTTCAAACGGAACCCTTTATTAATAACTCATGACTTCCAGTCGAGGCATTACTACTACTACGCAAGGAATGAGGATGCTATACCCCAGTGATTATAATAAAGGGTTCGGTTCGAAATATTTAGCACCTGAAGAAGGCCGGACCGTACAACGATCGAAACGTCGTACAAATGGTAACAAAGACGAGGATAATAGTCCGAATAATGTAAATACTGTAAATACTACTCCATCTCAGAAATACAGACACATTTTTCAAAGTATATAAGGATGATGTGAGTCGGTATGTTATCTTGTCTTGAAGCAATCATCAAAGCTACCAGTAGAATGATTTAAATATTTCAAGCTGATTCCCAAGATTATTAATGCAACTTTTCAGATAATGATAATGTGTGTTGTGTATGTTAATGTTTCTCTTCGTATATTCAAACACACATCGTTTCTATCGGTAGATTCATGTTGATATTTCAAGAATTGTTTGATGATCATTACGGAAATCGTGTCAGAGAAGATGCGTGTCAGGCATGATAATGTTTGTATGGGGCTCCGTGATGCTTGGTTAATTGGCCTTGTGCCAAACACGTCCGAAGTTCCCACAATTTAAATTTTAGAAGGTTGAAGGTCGAATGTTGAAATGTGAATGGATAAAATATCTCGTGTGTACATTAAAGCAAAGATTTATTTACAGAATTAGAAAAGTGTAAGAAGAAAAATATAAGTGAAATTCGTTAATTGAACACTATAATATATTTGCGAAAAGATAAATGTTCATTGAGAAAATTCATGCAGTTTTGTAGTTAAAATTGTTTGTAGTAGTAATGTAGGTATTTGAAAATGTCCGCAGAAGTTTAAGCGTTCATGGTTGTGTAGTAACGGAATGTAAAGTCTTTGTTCCTTCCTCTTTTTAGTAGGTCGCAACAGGTTGAGAGAAAGAGAAGGCAAAACAAATAAAGGAGTGGTACTTAACACGTGTCCATTTTGTCGTTGTGTTGTCCTCTTTAGCGGCGTGGTGTGAAAATGAAAAAAAGGACGTTGGAAGAAGAGGGTGAATGAAACCGTGATGTGCCCTGCGTCCGGGTCGGCTTCTTGAATTTTCCTTCGTTACATTGCCACGAGGTCGTCAGCTACCTGCTCCCATGTCGACTGCCTTTTGATGTTGAGTGACGTGGTTTAAATGGTGAAACTTCTCATGATGCCGGCTCAAGAAAAGCTTTTCACAGCTAGGCGTGAAAACACGTCAGATGTGAATTTGCTGTTTTTAATCTAATCAGGATTCAGGATATGCTTTTCGCACTGACTTGCGAATTTTTCTTAGTTGGGCTTGTTGTTTGAATCCCTTTTTGCGGGTGTGCAATTTTACTTTGGGTTTTTCTCAAATGTTGTAGTCGTTTCAATCCGGTTTTGCTGGTGTGTAATTTATTTTGTGTTTTTGATGGATGATAGATTATATAGGATTTGTTTCCTATATGTTTGACACCTCGAATTGAAGTACGCATCAATATTATCAGTGGATTCCTTTAGATCTTTAAAGATGAGTTTCGAGATCATTCATGCGATCATTTCAAAGTTTATAATGATGATGTGAGATGGGCATGTTAATGACTCACACAACATAGTGACGCATTCATCGTCGCTACCGACGTGTACATTTAGATCTTTCAAGAAGAGACTCAAGATCATTAATGCAATCTTTTCAAAGCAGTTAAGAGTGATCTGAGTCGGACATGTTAATGTTTCACAAGTCATATTTGTTACTACCGGAAGATTTATCTAGATCTTTTAAAAAGAATATAGAGTTCATTTATGCAATTTAATCAAAACAGATGGGCATATTAACGTTTCGTCCATCGTATTGAAGTTTCCATCGGCGGATTCATTTAGATCTTTCAAAAAGAAACTCATTATCATTAATAGAAATATTTCAATGCAGATAACAATGATGTGAGTCGGGACTTTTAACGTTGCCGACCGCGTATTGATGCACTTATTCATGCTAAGGGCGGACTGATTTAGATTTTTCAAACAAGATTATGAAGATGTAACTGTGCATGTTAATGTTTTAACATCGTCTGGAATCAGTCATCTATTTCACTTAGATATTTCAAGAAAAGTCTGAGGGTCATCAATGTAATCTTTTCAAAGAAGATAAGACGTGAGTCAGGTATCAGGTATATTAATATTTCACAACTCGTATTGAAGTACGCATCGATACTATTGGCGGATTCATTTAGATGTAGGGGGTGCGGTTCCTTGAACGTCGGAAGTCACAATTGTAGCGTGGGGGTGCGTGTTCCTTGAATGTCGGGAGTCACCAGTGTAGCGTGGGGATGTGTGTTCCTTGAATGTCGGGAGTCACCAGTGTAGCGTGGGGATGTGTGTTCCTTGAATGTCGGGAGTCACCAGTGTAGTGTGGGGGGTGCGTGTTCCTTGTACGCCGGGAGTCACCAGTGTAGCGTGGGGGTGCGTGTTCCTTGAAAGTCTGGAGTCACCAGTGTAGTGTGGGGGTGCATGTTCCTTGAAAATTGGGAGTCACCAGTGTAGTGTGGGGGGTGCGTGTTCCTTGTACGCCGGGAGTCACCAGTGTAGCGTGGGGGTGCGTGTTCCTTGAAAGTCTGGAGTCACCAGTGTAGTGTGGGGGGTGCATGTTCCTTGAAAATTGGGAGTCACCAGTGTAGTGTGGGGGGTGCGTGTTCCTTGTACGCCGGGAGTCACCAGTGTAGTGTGGGGGTGCATGTTCCTTGAAAATTGGGAGTCACCAGTGTAGTGTGGGGGGTGCGTGTTCCTTGTACGCCGGGAATCACCAGTGTAGTGTGGGGGTGCGTGTTCCTTGAAAGTCGGAAGTCACCAGTGTAGCGTGGGGATGTGTGTTCCTTGAATGTCGGGAGTCACCAGTGTAGCGTGGGGATGTGTGTTCCTTGAATGTCGGGAGTCACCAGTGTAGCGTGGGGATGTGTGTTCCTTGAATGTCGGGAGTCACCAGTGTAGTGTGGGGGGTGCGTGTTCCTTGAATGTCGGGAGTCACCAGTGTAGCGTGGGGATGTGTGTTCCTTGAATGTCGGGAGTCACCAGTGTAGCGTGGGGATGTGTGTTCCTTGAATGTCGGGAGTCACCAGTGTAGCGTGGGGATGTGTGTTCCTTGAATGTCGGGAGTCACCAGTGTAGCGTGGGGATGTGTGTTCCTTGAATGTCGGGAGTCACCAGTGTAGTGTGGGGGGTGCGTGTTCCTTGAATGTCGGGAGTCACCAGTGTAGCGTGGGGATGTGTGTTCCTTGAATGTCGGGAGTCACCAGTGTAGCGTGGGGATGTGTGTTCCTTGAATGTCGGGAGTCACCAGTGTAGTGTGGGGGGTGCGTGTTCCTTGAACGTCGTGAGTCACCAGTGTAGCGTAGGGAGCTGGTTAATGTTTCTTTGATTCGGCCTTGTGTCTTACTTAACCGACCTCCCCGCAACTTACAGGTCTTATGCAGAAATTATCATCTGAAGGTTGTCATCATCAGAAAGTTGGTTGTCAGTTGGAATGTGTGAATTACTGTAGAAGAATGGAATAATAAATATACACTTTGAATTTTAAAATAGAAATTTAATTAGAGGAAAGAAAAACATAAGTTGTAGGAGTTTATATTCAATTAGAAATATTATTAAGAAGTTGTGAGTAGAGTTCGTGTTCAATGATAAAGTTGAGTTAAGGGTATCGAGAGGTGAAGAAATTGTTCGTAGTAGTAATTGTTGAAAGAGATAAGGAGAAAGAGAAAGAGGACAATGTCCGAGTCGCTTGAAATTGAAAGTTACATTTTAGTGTTGTCTTTCTCGCTGCTTCCATCTAACTGTCTTGACTGACGTTGATGAAGTCCTTTTGTTGTAATCTAGATTTTTTCGCATTTACACGCGAAGTCCTTTTGGTCTTGCAAGTCGCTCCCATTCATCAAAAATCATTTTAGCACCTACTTGCGAAACCTGGTTTTGACATTTTTTTTAAGTAAATGGTCAATTCTTTTTCTATTTGGGAAAACCAGGTTTTCACACGTCGTTGTGAATTTTTGTAAAAGTGAAGAAGAGAGTTGATTTTAATTAATTTCTTTTAAGTAGAGTCTTAATTTTAATAATGCAATAATTGCAAATCTTATAATGTCTATGTGAGACGAGTATGTTAATAATTCACACAGTGTAGGGAAGCAGTCATCGGTGCTATCGGCAGATTCACTTAAATATTTCAAGAAGCGTGTGCAGGTCATTAATGCAATCGGTACTTCCGGGTTATTTCCCCGCCAATTTTCTACAAAAGATTTGAAGTACCAAAAACTTCAATCATTTTATGAAGATTAAATATAAAACAATAAAACATGAACACCACACAATTTGGGGATTTGGTGGAATGTGTCGTGAGACTAAAGAAAGTATGCAATACCAGACCAAAGTGTAGCAACACTGATGCCTATAATCAAGCAGACGGTTCGGCCTGGCTCCACAGTAATCACAGACGAGTGGAGGGGATACAATCAAGTGAGGAATGATTTTGCCCATCTCACAGTGAATCACATCTTGAATTTTATTGATCCACCAACTGGCACCCATACGCAACACATCAAAGGAATGTGGAGGGCTGCAAAGTTCAGGAATAGGCGACAGAACGACGCTCACCAAACAATGCTGGACTCCTACCTCTGTGAGTTTATGTTTTTTTTTGTCGTATCACCCCGAGCAAGGCGGTAACGCTACTGATATGCAGGGGGCTACATAAGAGTAAAAAGATTAGGAAGCTACATAAGAGTAAAAAGATTAGCTAGGAGAGAGTGAAGAGAGTGAAGAGAAAGACGAACAAGTTAAAAAAGAGCAATAGAAAGATGGGAATACAGGTGTGATGACAGTTGCAAAGGTGGAGAGAAAGGAAAGGATATACAGGGTGGTGTAGAAAGAACTAGAGTCAAGTGGTTAAGAGATGAGTATTGACATTGCATTTAAATTCCTGGAGGTTGTAGCCATCAGGAAAGCAAGAAAATGGAAGCGAGTTCCACAGGCGGGAACTGCGAGAAAAGAAGCTGCAGAAGCAGAACCGTCGTCTGCATTTGGTTGATCTAATTGTGAATGGATGAGACCCAGTTGCCAGTCTGGTTGCACGAGTAAAAACTTGTTGCAGAGGCACCAGTGACTTAAGTTCGTTGGAGCAGAAACCCTGAAAGTATTTATAGAACAGACAGAAGGAAGCCACATCCCGTCGGTGGGGAAGTGGCTGGAGTCGAGCTGCCAAGTCGGTACCTATCACATTACTGATTCTCCTTTGGAGCCTGTCAAGAACACTGAGATGAACAGCAGGGGCGCCTGACCATATATGACAGCAGTACTCCATGCACGGACGAATGGTTGATTTGTATATATGCAGGATGGATTCAGGCGGGAAAAACACCCTGGCCCGACACAGTGACCCAACCTTCTTAGCAGTGGATTTAGCTATTGACTCAATGTAGTGGTTCCACTTGAGATCGGAAGAGAGGGTAAGACCGAGGAGGCGCAGTGAATTGCTCTCAGGGAGACTCGCTTGGTCCATGCTTATGGTAGGCAGGAGAGGTTGCCTGTGATGATTGAGAGACAGCAGCTTGGTCTTAGCTGCATTGAAATTTACAAGCCACTTCTTACCCCATTCCACCACAGAATGTAGATCCCTCTCAAGATCAGCAGCGAGGTTATGTTTGTCCGCCACGCCGGATTTCATATTGATGTGGGAGTAAATTGTGGTGTCATCTGCGTGGATGCCTACTTGGCACTTGATCTCGTCTGGGAGATCATTTATGAAAATAAGGAAGAGCGTCGGGCCTAGGATAGAGATGTGGCGGCAGAGGCTGCAAGGTGCTGATCCCTTTCTTCAAATTATTTCCGACATCACTCAGTTTTGGCCTCCCAACTGACTGTTTTCGCTAAATGGACACTTGTTTGTACAAAATTGGCGGGGAGATAACCCAGAAGAATAAGCTCAGGACTCCTACCTCTGGGAGTTTATGTGCTAGCAGAGGCGACAAGGTGCTGATCCCTTTCTTCAAATTATTTCCGACATCACTCAGTTTTGGCCTCCCAACTGACTGTTTTCACCAAATGAACACCTGTTTATACAAAGTACCATGCAATCTTTAAAAAGATGAGGATAATGTGGATCGGGTATGTTCATCTATCACACTTCATATTGAAGCAAGCATCGATTCTATGAGTGGATTGATTTAGGTATTTCAAGGAATTTCGAAATATCATTAATAGAAGTATTTCGAAGCAGTTAAGGAAGATGAAAGCCGGGCATTTTAATGTTTTTCACTGCATATTAAAGTGTAGCGGGTAAGAAATTAATTAAAATGAAACTTCTTCTTTACTTTTACAAAAATTCACAATGACGTATGAAATCCTGGTTTTTCCCAAATAGAAAAGGAACTGACCATGTGCTTAACGAAAAAGGCGAAACCAAGTTTCCAGATTTCGCAAGTAGGTGTTTAAATGATTTTTGACCAATGGGAGCGACTTGTAAGACCAAAAGGGACTTCGCGAGTAAGTGCGAAAAAATATAGATTACAATAAAAGGACTTCATCAGCGTCAGTCAGTCAGAGAGTCAGATAGGAGGTGCGAGACGAAACATCTAAAATGTAACTTCAACTTCAAGCGACTCGGACATTGTACTCTTTCTTTTTCTCCCTATGTCTTTCAACAATTACTACTACGAACATTTTGTACGAACTCTTGATACCTTAACCTTCTCACTGAACATTAATCTTTACAAATTTTTGTTATTCCTTATTTTAATAAACTTATATTTTAACATGAAAAATGTATATTCTATTCTTACACTATTCCACACTATTGCCGACAAACAACCTTCTGATTAAAACCTTCTGATAATTCTTCTGGAGATTATAACCCTGCATAAAACTTGTAAGCTGAAGGAAGTTTGGTTATGTCTGACACAAGGCCGAATCAAAGAAACATTAACCATTTCCTTACGCTACAGAAGTACTCATCGATTCTACTCGCGGATTCGTTTAGATCTTTCAAGAATATTGTCAAGTTCATTAACACAATCTTTTCAAAACAGGAACGATGGTGTCTGTCGAGCATGAATGTTTTATATTACTCATAAATTCTATCGTTGGATTCAGTAAGAATTTTCAAAAAGAGTTTCAAGATAATTAGCGTAGTTTTTCAGAGCAGATAAGTATGATGTGCGTCGGGCATGTTAATGTTTCACACCTCAAAATGAAGCACTCATCAATGCTGTCAGCAGGTTCGTTTTGATCTTTCAAGATGTGACACAAGACCATTTATGCGATTTTTCAAAGAAGATAAGGATAATACTAATCCAGCATGTTATTGTTTCACACATATGGGGTGAGGGGTAGGAGCGATTGTCTATGGTGGTTAATAGATAGCAGTTTCGTTTTGGAAGCATTAAAATTCACGAGCCATTTTGGATGATATAATACTTGTAGCTGTATCCTATAAGTTTTCAATTAGATCATTCAAGAATAGTCTCAAAATCATTAGTGCGAATTTTTCAATGCAGATAAAAAATGATGTACGGCGGAGATGTAAATATTTCACAGCTCTTATTCGACCGCTTAAAGCTGTTATTCATTTAGGTTTTTCAAGAACAGTTTAAAGATCGTTAATGTGAATTTTTAAAGGCAGATAAGGATGATGCGCTGTAATGGGATAAGAAATTAAGAATTAAAATCAACTCTTTTCTTCACTTTTGCAAAACTTTACAATGACGTGTGAAATCCTGATTTTTTCCAAATAGAAAATGGATTTACCCTGTGCCTAAAGAAAAAGTCGAAACCAGATTTCGCAAGTAAGTGTTAAATTGATTTTTGACCAATGGGAGCGTCTTGCAAGACCAAAAGGGACTTCGCGATCAAGTGCGAAAATCTAAAATTACTGTAAAAGGCTCAGATCAGTGCCAGTCAAGACACAGAGTCACGCATGGAAGCAGCAAAGACGACAAGCTAAAATCTAACGAGAGAAGCTTCAAGCTGACCTGGACATTCGTCCTTTTCTCTTTCCTTCTCGTGTGCTGATTTCTTTTACTTATTCTTCTCCATCCAAAGACACTCCTACGAACAAACGCTAATACATACATACGTAAGTACGCATATACTCTTTCAACAATAACTACTACGAACATTTTCTACAAATCTTGATACCTTCAACTTTCTCATTGAACATTAATTTCTAAGAATTCTTTTTATTCCTTTGTTTAATAAATTTCTATTTTAACATGAAAAATGTATGTTTTTATTCTTCCATTATTCCACACAATTCCACACATTTCAACCTGCCGACAAACAAACTTCTGACAAATCTGATAATGATAATTCTGCATAAAACTTGTAAGCTGTAGGGAGTTTGGTTAAGTATGACACAAGGCCTGAACCAAGAAACATTAACTAGCCTCCTACGGCTACAGTGCGTCGGGTATGTTAATGTTTCACACATCATATTGAAGCACACATCGATGCTGTCGGCGGATTCATTTAGATCTTATAAGAAGAAACTCAAGATCATTAATGCAATTTTTTCAAAGAAGATATGGATGATGCAAAGTCGGGTATGATAATGTTTCACACCGCATATTGAAGCACACGTCGTCGCTACCGGCAGAATCATTTAAATTTTTAAAGAATAGCCTCAATATCATTAACTCAATCTTTTCAAAACAGATAATACTGATATATGCCCTCGAGCATATTAACGCTTCACACAGCTTGTTGAAGTACTCATAGATTCTATCGGCAGTTTATTTAGAACTTTTTCAAGAAGGGTTTCAAGATCATTAGTGCAATAATTTCAGAGCAGTTAAGGATAATCTGAGCTATGCTTAGGACGTTATCAGAAAGGGCAACAGAAATACAGAAGGACGTGTACCTGTGCTTCATAGACTACGCAAAGGCATTAAAAAAAAAGAGACAGGGCCAAGTGAAAGTCCATGATCGCCTATGTCCTCAAGGGACATGGCACAAGAAGAAGAAGAAGAAGAAGAAGAAGAAGAAGAAGAAGAAGAAGAAGAAGAAGGAAGATGTCGTTAATTCTGACGTTTCGGCCGTGTTATTAAAACACAGCGGTTCTATCCTTTAAATTTTTTAAGAGTCTCCATATTGTTAGTGCAATTTTTCAAAATAGGCGAACTTTATCGAGCATGTTATTGTTTCAAACCTCGTACTGCATTTGTGATCGCTGTACAGGATAGAAATCCTATATCATCTAACAATTAACTCAAACGAAAAAAGCAAAATGGCACACCCGCAAAAATGGATCAAAACGACTAAAAGCATTTTGGAAAACCCCAGACCAAGGCAAATTTCACAATTCAGTGCGAAAGTAAAGATTCTAGATTCTGATTGGATAGGAAATAGGAAATTGATCTATGACCCCGGTCAATTTTTTTTAACACCTAGAAAATGGGTATGTTGTTCGGAACCGATCACATGAGTAAAATTCACTACTTATTCGTGTCTTTTGACCGATCAAATCATGTCCGGCATGGAAGTGAATCTGAAGGACCTCGTCGCAATGTGAGAAAAGAAAATTTAATTTGCCTACCAGGACGTAAAGGCCCATCACACATTCATTTTACCTCTCCATCCAATTTTCGTTTCTTCGTCTTCACACACACACACACACACACACACACACACACACACACACACACACACACACACACACACACACACACACATCGTTAAAGAAAACAACAACAACAAGATACTTCAAATGACTTCGATAAGTACAATCTCCTTTCTTGCCTGATTTTCTTTTTCACTTTTTCTCCGGCCATAAAAAGGAAATGAACACAAACTTTTATTCGCAACCTTTTTAATCTTTTTACATACACGCATTCTGCTACTATCAACTATGAACTCTGAATTTCTGTGGAACATTTAAATACTCACATTTCTCTTTGAACAATTATATATATATGTATTTTCTCTATGGACATTTTTACAATTTTGTTATTCAGTTAATAAAATTTTTCACTTTAATGTATAGACAAAACACATTCATTCTTCCAACCATTTTTTCAAACTTCCGATATTTTAAATTGTAGGGACTTCGGTTGTGTTTGACACAAGGCCAATTTGACAAGCATCATCAAGGCCCCTACAGATGCTAACGGTGGATTCATTAAGAAGTTGCATCAATAAATGTCCCCAAAATATTAATGCATTTTTTTTCAAAGATAATAATGATCTGAATCGAACATGTCGTCGTTTCGCACGTCGTATTGACGCATTCGTCGTTGCAATCGGCGGACCCATTAAGATGTCTCAAGAGGTGTCTCAAGTATTTGTCTATATTTCTGAGATAAGGTAGTACTTACAGTATTTACATTATTCGGACTATTGTTCTCATTTTTTTTTTTTTGCATTTGTACGACGTTTCGGCCGTTGTACTTCTTCAGGTGTTAGAAATTTCGAACCGAACCCCTTATTATAGTCAATGGAGTATATGTAGTTGTGAAAGAAATGTAAAGGAGAGAGAGGCCGCCCTCTTAAGGTAAGGCTATAAGAATATTGTAAGGCCATAACACGAGGGAAGATAGAAAAATCAGACGTAGCTGACCACATATGGAGGGAGAAAGGGATCACCGCCCCCTATAGGATAAAGTTATAATAGATAGAGAACGCTACTGGAAACTACGTAAACTTAAGAAATCAGCTCATATGCTAGGCGTCTAAAATCTCCTAAGTCGACCAAACATAGAGATAAACACAATATGAGAACCAGTAATACGGAGTGCCAGAGAAAATCATTAGTGTCAAAAATTGCAATATGAGCTCTGGAAAAAATATTTTTAGAGAAAACCATTAACATAAAAAATTCTAGAGAAAGCCATTAACATAAAAAATTGCAATATGAACTCGGGTAAAAAAGGTTACTGGACAGGTTTATAAGTCTCAAAAATTCAGTTGTTCTTGTCCTTAAGGACACATGGCCCAGTGAATATAGACGTTGGTTAGTTCCTGGGACTTAGCCCAAACAGTGAGTTCAATACCAGGCAAGTAACTTGCAAGGTTAGAGGGAGATAACTCATGACTTCCAAAACAGGCATTACTATTACTAATCAAGGAATGAGGATGATATACCCCAGTGATTATAATCAAGGGTTTGGTTCGAAATTCCTAGCACCTGAAGAAGATCGGAGCGTACAATGGCCGAAACGTCGTACAAATGACAACAAAGATGAGAACAATAGTCCGAATAATGTAAATACTGTAAAGTGTCTCAAGATTAATAACTTAATGCACTTTTTTCAAAATTGTTAAAAATAACATGAATCGGGCATGTTATCTTTTCAGATCCCGTCTTGCATTTGTCATCAAGGCTATAGGTGGGTTCATTCAGAAATTGTGTCAATAAATATCTCAAGATGCAAATTTTTCAAGAAAATAATAATGATCAGAGTCATTCATCGTTGCTATCAGCGAACTATTTTAAATGTTTCAACAAGTGGCCCAAGGATCATTCATGCAATTTTTTCAAAATAGATAAAAATAATCTGAATCGGGTATGTTAACGTTAGAGACCCCATATTGTATTTGTCATCGATGCTAACGGGGGATTCATTAAGAATTTGTATCAATAAGTATCTATATATCAATCATGGCTCGCCACAATTTTTTGTCCTTTGTAGCTTTTAATAAATTTTCTCTTTTGTTATCTCTTCTAAAACCCTGTTTTGCCATCCATGTACACAAGCTCACTGAGTAGGTTTTGTGTTGTTTCCCTCTTTCCCTCAATCAGTCCTTTGAATATCAAATTTTCCAAGCCCTTTTTTTTTCATTATGTGCCCTTGAAATTTTAACTCTCTCTGTTTGATGTTACATGGATCAGGCTTCTCTTCCTGAAAGCGAAACACTGCGCCTCCTCGGGTTAACTCTCACACCAGACATCAAGTGGAATAACTATATAGAATCCACAGCTAAATCCGCTGCTAAGAAAGTTAGTTCTCTGTGTAGGGCCAGGAAGTTTTTCCCGTCCCAAACAATCCTGCACATATACAAGTCTACCATCCGCCCGTGCATTGAGTATTGATGCCATATCTGGTCTGGTGCTCCTGCTATCCACCTAGGTGTCCTCGACCGAATCCAACGGAGAATCTGTAATGTGATCGATCCAGACTTGGCAGCTAGGATACAGTCGCTTTCTCACCGACGCAGTGTGGCTTCCCTGTGTCTCTTCTACAAATACTTTCACGGCTTTCTGCTCCATTGGTACCCTCTATATACGAATTTCCTCGAGCCACAAGATTAGCAACTAGGTCCCACCCTTTTACTGTGAAACCAATAAATTGTAAACGCAAATTCTACTCCAGCAGCTTCTTTTCTTGCACTTCCCGCCTGTGGAATTCTCTTCCGCATACTTGCTTTCCTGACAGTTACAATCTCCGAGAATTTAAATGTAAAGTCAATAGTCATCTCCTGTCTCATTGACTTACATCCTCTCTCTCTCATGCTTTTCTGCATCCACCCCACTCTCATCAGTACTCTCTTCCCTCTCCTACTCACTTCCTGACACCCCCTGCAACCTTTCACTCTTCATAACATTCCTCCTATGTAACCCCCTGCACAACAGTGGCAGTAAAATTCCTTGTTTGGGGCGGCACGATTAAAAAAAATAGAAGTGTCCTTTTTGTTTCCATTTTTTGTGGTAGGTTATGCCTTGTTTTTCCTTTACTCTTCTTGCCTTCAATCTGTTCTGTGAGTATCAAATTTTCTAAACCCTCTTTCCTCATTATGTGCCCTAGAAATTTTAACCCTATGTTTCTAATGTTAAGTAAAAGTATCCTTTTTGTTTCTATTTTCCTTAAAACTTCGTCGTAGCTCCGTTCATGGAATTCTAAGCATCCATATGTAGAACCACATTTCTTTTGCTTCATGCCTGTTTTTTGGGGAGGAGATTGTCCAGCATTAACCGTCATATTAGAAGATTGATATTAAGTGACATTTTAGTACTCCTTTCTTTGTTTCTAATAAAATTTTCCTGTTTTTGAATACTTTGCTTAGCATTTAGAAGGCGTCATTTGCTATTCAAATACGCTTTCAGATTTCGTATCGCAATTTCCGTCCTCTGCTAAAACACTTTCCAGAAGTTTAAATTCTTGTACTTTTTTATTTTGGTGTCTTCACTTTGTAATTACATCTGAAACTGCAAAATAATTTAATTCCCTCAAGCTACTTAGGTAGTTTAACAGTCGTTTTCATCTCACACTTTCGCGTTCAAACTGATCTGTGAGAATTAAATTTTCCAAGACCTCTTTTATTCATTATGTGTCCTAGAAATTTCAACACACTATTTCCGAGTATAGATATGTGCGTCCTTTTTCTTTCCATTTTCTCTAAAACTTGCTAGGTAGGTTAAGCGTTATTTTTACTCTCTCTTGACTTCAATCTGTCTTGTGAGTATCACATTTTCATAACCTTCTTTCCTTATTATGTCCTAAAAATGTCAACTCTTTCTTTCTGATGTTAAGCATAACTTTCCTTTATCCCTCTTGCCTTCAATCTCTCTTGTGAGTATCAAATTTTCATAACCTTCTTTCCTTATTATGTGTCCTAGAAATGTCAGCTATCACTTTCTGATGTTAAGCATAAGTTTACTTTATCCCTCTTGCCTTCAATCTATCTTGTGAGTTTCAATTTTTCATAGCCTTCTTTCCTTATTATGTGTCCAAGAAATGTCAACTATTATTTTCTGATGTTAAGCATAAGTTTCCTTTATCCCTCTTGCCTTCAATCTATCTTGTGAGTTTCAATTTTTCATAGCCTTCTTTCCTTATTATGTTTCCAAGAAATGTCAACTATTATTTTCTGATGTTAAGCATAAGTTTCCTTTATCCCTCTTGTTTTCAATCTGCCTTGTGAGTATCAAATTTTCATAGCCTTCTTTCCTTATTATGTGTCCTAGAAATGTTAACTATCACTTTCTGATGTTAAGCATAAGTTTCATTTATCCCTCTTGCCTTCAATCTGCCTTGTGAGTATCAAATTTTCATTGCCTACTTATTATATCCTAGAAATGTCAACTCCCTCTTTCTGATGTTAAGTATAAGTGCCCTTTTTGTTTCCATTTTCTCTAAAATTTGCTAGGTAGGTTATGTGTTGTTTTTCTTCTATCCATCTTACCTTCAATATATCCTGTGAGTGCCAAATTTTCCAAGCCCTCTTTCATCATTATTTACCCTCGAAATTTCAACTGTCTCTTCTTGATGTTAAGCATTACTGTTCTTTTTGTTTGTTTTCCCTAAAACTTGATAGGTAGGTTATGCATTGTTTTTTCTCTATCTCTTTTGCTTTCACTCTGTTCTGTGAGTATCCAGTTTTCCAAGCCCTCTTTCCCCATTATGTGGCCATTAAATTTCAGTTCTCTCGTTCTGATTGTAAGTATAAGTGCCCTTTTTATTTCCATGTTCTATATAACTTGCTAGACATGTTATGCATTGTTTTCCTGTACCATTCTTTGCTTTAAATCTGTCTCGCGACAATCCAATTTTCTGAGCTAACTTTCATGAATATGTGCCCTCGAAATTACAACTGGTACTTCCTGTTGTCATGTATGCGCTATTTCTGTTACTTCTTCATCTGCAATGAGATTGTCTATAATGCTCCGCCATATAGGTGAACTGATATTACGTCACAGTTCATAGTATGCACCTGATGATTGTGTAACGCATGAAACTCCGAGTTGTGCCATCAACATAGAATAATATGCCTTCAATCTGTCCTGTGAGTATCAGATTAGGAGGCTACATAAGAGTAAAACGATTAGAAAGGAGAGAGTGAAGAGAGTGAAGAAAAAGACGAACCAGTTAGAAAGGAGCAAGAGAAGGATGGGAATACAGGTGTGATGACAGTTGCAAAGGTGGAGAGAAAGGAAAGATATACAAGGTGGTGTAGAAAGAACTGGAGTCAAGTGGTTAAGAGATAGGAAAGGAATTTTGAAGGCTAAATAAGTCCTCTGAGACTTCACAACGATGAAGGTTCTCGGACATTTAATGATGAAGGAGAGCTTGACATATTCTGGAAATTTTCATAGCCTTCAGTTGTTAATACACACAAACACACACACACACACACACACACACACACACACACACACACACACATATATATACACATGTATATATTCATTTTTTGATCTGTTTCAATTTAGTCCATTCATACTATCTTGTTAGATCAGTTATGACTGGGTAGTGAGTTCAATCCTCACTGAGTACTCCACAGTTTTAGCCTTGTAGTACATCCAAGCTAGGCTTAGTAAATCAATTAAGTTAATTAGATGTGGTGTAATTCCTAGCAAGCTTGTCTTACCAGTTCAGTTACAGTTCAGTAGAGAATTCAATCTTTACTGGGTGCTCCATACTGTCGGTGTTGTGCAACATCTAAGCTATGCTTAGTAAATTACCGCATTGAGCACTTCAGTATGGTAATTTCAGTTTTTGTTTTTTGTTAAAACTGAACTATTTATTCGCACTGAACGTAGTCACACACGCTTATTATCCCCTCATAGTTAACAGTTGTAAATGTCACATAAAAGATTTTGTTTGTTGACTAAAATATCCATCTTTTTTTTCTTATATTAGGTCTATATCACTTTTTCAACCGACCTGAAGTGGAATGACGACATTGAATCTATAGCTGCATCTACTGCTAGGAACGTTGGGTCACTGTCAGGCCAGAAAGTTTTTTCTCTGCTAAATTGATCTTACAAATCTATTATTCATCCGTGCATTCAATACTGTTGCTAGATCTGGTCGGGTCCTTCTGTAATTCATCTTAAGTTTCTTGAAAAAAATCCAAAGAAGGATCTGCAATGTAATTGATCCTGACCTGGCATCTCGACTCCAGTGACTTTCTCACCGACATGATTTTCCTCTGTCTTTTCTACAAATATTTTTATCCCAACTGATCTGACAAGCTTTTACCCCTGGTGTCCCGATTACGTGAATGTAAGTGTTTTACTAGATTGGCATTAAGGTTCCGCTCTTTTGCAATAGTTAAATAGTTTCTTCCCTTGCATTTCTTGCTTGTAAAACTTTATTTCTCGCACTTCCCACCTATTGAACTCCCTCCCGTTTACTTGCTTCCCTGATAGCTATAATCTCCAAACATTTAAATGCATTTGCCGGCTTCTATCTACTTGAATCTAATCCATCTTTTATCCTTTTTTTGACAACATCTGTACCCAGTCTTTTTTCTCTCAATGTAGCCCTCTGCACACTAGTCATGATCCAACCTTGCTTGGGGTGGTAAGATTAAAAAAAAATTCAGTGTGGGTAGTGTAGCGATTTGTGACCTGGAAAGCACAATCAGCAAGTTGATTTTGAATGTTGCGTAAGTAAATGTAAGAAACTAAGCAGCAATTGAATCCTCAGTTCGCTGATTGCTTTTTCTTATAAGAAATATGACATTTCAAGTAATTTTATCAATAAACATATTTGAAACATAATGTGAAAACAAATATGAAAGAAGACAATGGTTAACCCTAGACTTGAAGGGGAGGTTTGTAGTGATCAGGAAAGCATACTCTTAGGAATCAGTTCCACAAAGCAACATCTCAAAAATGGAATGTGGAGGAAATTAGGGTGGTTCTCTTCAATGAGCATGGCATGGTGGTTCTTCGGTGTGAAGGAGAGAACTGGTAGAATTAATGAACATGGTTCGTTTGAACACTTTCTATGAAAATAGTGACAGAGTAGCAAGAGCCTTGTAAAATTCCATTCTGACAGATTAGGTTCTCTATCATTGGTTGGCAACCAGCCTACTGCAAAAAGTAATGATAACCTACTGCAGAAAAATATTCTGTCTTGTCAGTCATGTCTCTTTTGAGACATAAGCGCCCAAGTGTGTATCACGTATGGCATTTAACTGAGTAGATTTTTCATAAGATCTCATTATTCTACAATTGAAATGGCTAGATGTAACCATAGGTTCCATACTAATAATTCCTTTTTTATTTTTTTACTTAATGAGACGTAATTGATTATATTTTATGAATATATAAAAAAAATGATTAATCATAATTAATACAAATATTTTAAAAACTAACAAAAAAAAAAGAAAAAGAAAAGGACTGCTTGTGAATATATAAGCATTTGACCGGAATTCACTACTTTCTGGTTGAGTGTCACTTGATCCTGAAAATTTTCATTTATTTGTCTTATTTCCTTTAATCAACTTCTGGACAGTGTGTGGTTGCTTTCAAAATTTCACATCTTGATTTTACTGCCAGTTGTCATGAAACTGCTGTTTTTTCAGGCCCAGATAAAATCATTTACAATCCACTAAAATGTGTGGGAGTTTTAACCACATGAGCAATCATCTATCTCCTCAACTCTCATATCTCTCTTACCCTTTCTTTAAACATTTCCTTTAATGTATTTTTCTTTTCTCTTTTTTCTCTCCTCTTACTGTAACCCTCTGTAGATCAGTGGCAGTACTGCCTTGCTTGGGGTGATACGATTATTAAAAAAAAAAGAAGTAATCTGGTACTTGAGTGGTGAACTTGATTAAAATTTTGTCCCCCTGATCAGAGAACATTGTGGGTTGTCGTGATTGATCTTGCAAGGAATAATAGGGTGGTTTCTCAATGACTTCTCTACAGTCCCACCTATAAGGAAGTGAATGTTGGAAAATTTTGTCCCCTTGATCAGAGAACATTGTGGGTTGTCGTGATTGATCTTGCAAGGAATAATAGGGTGGTTTCTCAATGACTTCTCTACAGTCCTCCTATAAGGAAGTGAATGTTGGAAAATTTTGTCCCCTTGATCAGAGAACATTGTGGGTTGTCGTGATTGATCTTGCAAGGAATAATAGGGTGGTTTCTCAATGACTTCTCTACAGTCCCTCCTATAAGGAAGTGAATGTTGGAAAATTTTGTCCCCTTGATCAGAGAACATTGTGGGTTGTCGTGATTGATCTTGCAAGGAATAATAGGGTGGTTTCTCAATGACTTCTCTACAGTCCCTCCTATAAGGAAGTGAATGTTGGAAAATTTTGTCCCCTTGATCAGAGAACATTGTGGGTTGTCGTGATTGATCTTGCAAGGAATAATAGGGTGGTTTCTCAATGACTTCTCTACAGTCCCTCCTATAAGGAAGTGAATGTTGGAAAATTTTGTCCCCTTGATCAGAGAACATTGTGGGTTGTCGTGATTGATCTTGCAAGGAATAATAGGGTGGTTTCTCAATGACTTCTCTACAGTCCCTCCTATAAGGAAGTGAATGTTGGAAAATTTTGTCCCCTTGATCAGAGAACATTGTGGGTTGTCATGATTGATCTTGCAAGGAATAATAGGGTGGTTTCTCAATGACTTCTCTACAGTCCTCCTATAAGGAAGTGAATGTTGGAAAATCTCGAATGAAAAGAGTACTGAACTGTTATGTTGTATCGTATCAGTCATCCTCAGTGGTAATGAATGCTGAACAATCTCCTCACAGATGAAGAAGAGACTTGAGACCTTAGAAATATGGTTTTACAGAAGAATGCTGAAGAAACCATGGAATGAAGAAGTTTTAAGTAGAACTGAAAAAAAAAAACACTTCTCAGAAAGAGACATTGAAATTTCTAAGATTCATCCATTTTTTTTCCTAGTTCGAGTTTCTAAACATATTTCTATAAATTTTAGATTTAAAGGGTAAAATAAAAAAAGAAAAAGGCATTTTAATAACTATTCTTGTTTATTTTAATGGTAATAGTAATACTAACTGTTTCTGCATAAGGAAACATTTGGTATTCATTGACAAAGCAGCCAGAACTACTTTCAATTGAAATTTATAAAATCTTTCTCTATGAAACTGTTTTCAGGAAAAAAGGTTTCTCAAGTTCAGTAGCCATCATAGCCCTTTTCAGTGTTCAAGTAGGTTTCTTTCCTAGCCTTTTATTTAAAGTAGTGTGGAATGTTAACATCTCGATTATGCTATTATTTTCTTTTCTAACTTGAATTGTGAAGGATAAAATTGTAATCAATCGAAAATCAGTGAAATTAATTATAGGAAAAAGAAAGACAGTTTGAGAGTTGCCAATCCCCTTCTGTTGAAGCCAAAGTCTTAATGACAGTTTTCAATTTGTTAATGTTAATGATGATAATAATGAGGATCAGAGGCATAAAGAACATGATGATCATGATGATGAAGAGGAGGAGTAAGGAGACAATAATGAGAAGAGAGAACATGAGGAGGAGGGGGAGAAAGAACAAAATGATGATGATGACAATGGGAAAATAATGATAAACGCCTTAATTTCCTGTAAAACAACAACAGAGTTGTTTTTTATGTTGCTATTTTATTTTGGCATTGAGACATTTTTTTCTCCTTTGCTTGTTTATCTAATAAGACAAATTTTATGATGAAAATGAGAACAAAAACAAAAAATACAGACTCGATAAAAATGTCTCAGATAACTTTTCAATCTCAAAAACAAACACACCCACCTCTTTTCTTTCTCTCTCTCTCTCTCTCTCTCTCTCTCTCTCTCTCTCTCTCTCTCTCTGTCTATATATATATATATATAAAAGAAAACTTAACACATCATTTAGAGTGGTTATAAATTATACTTAATTTCTATGAACTAAATTAGCTCATTTCATCAGACCACACTATATTCGTTCCATTCTCTACAATATCATATTGCTCTGGATCACATCCATTGAGCTCTCTATACATATTTAACAGTTAATATTTCATATTAAGTAAATCTTGGATTATCCTCGCCATTCATAGACTTGATGTTATTATATATATATATATATATATATATATACAGTACTGTACAAAAGTATTCGGACAGGAACTATTTTATCTTTTATGAGGCATCAAAATAAAGTTTAAAAACATCCCTGTCCTCACACTTTTTCACACTACCAGTAGTGTGCAAAAGCATTAGGACAGAAGTGATTTTCCTAAAAATCTCACTGAAATTCAAATACAGGGTGAAAAGCCAAGTAAATTGCTAATGAATATTGATTATTTAAAACTAGGTGTAAAAGAAATGTATTAAAAAGAAGTTATATTTAATTTTTCCTATTTTCTATTAAACAAGATATATTGAAACTAACCATTATTCTATTATCCTTGGATATGACTGACCTTTTTCTTATTCCCCCCTCTCAAATCAATAAATCTAATGTTACTTCACAAGACACACTTTGGGAACAAATACAAGCTGCTTGGCAGGAGATACCATTAGATGCATTGAAGAAGCTTGTGATGTCAATGCCTGACAGAATGAAGGCTGTGATCAAAGCAAAAGGCTATTATACTAAATATTAAATTTATTTTGTAACAAGTACTGCTTTCTTGTTAATGAGTCAATCAAATAAAATTACTTTAATTAAATTATTTTCTGTCAATATGCCTCATAAAACATAAAATAGTTCTTGTCCTCATACTTTTGCACAGTACTGTAGATATATATATATATATATATATATATATATATATATATATATATATATAGATGACCACTTGTATCTGAGGATGCCTGTCTACAAGAGTAGCTAGCTAATCCCCATTGCAAACTCTTGCTCAGGTACACTTGTGTCTGTTTAACACCCACAAAGCCCACCTTTCGTTTATACTGCAAATATGCTGAGCAGACCCAACTTACAGTTTCTGGGTGAGAGCTCGTTATCCAGACTGACTAATAGTCTGAACAATGTCAGGAGACCAAAACTCTCGTTTATGATGACTTATGGCGTCAAGCTAGCACAACCATCAATGGCACCTCAAAAAATAGTCTTTACCTAATTTCACTCACAAGGCTTGGGTGAAATCATGGTATAGTTCTCAGGAACTTTTCAAAGGTGCCACACAATGTCATCGCCTCCTTCAGTCTAAAAACATCAAGAAGTCCCCTTCCAGACAAATCAACCATGGTGAGATTTGAACCCAGGCTTCAAGAATGCTTGCTTTCTGATGTACATATATATATATTTGCATTTGCATGTATATATTTATACATACACACTCACTCATTCATATGTATATACACACACACACAATTAAATACATACATATATATATATTTTTCATTTTTAAACAAGTTATTTCGCTACCTTGATTTCTATCATGAGTGGTGTCTTCAGGCAATTTTTAATAACAGTTATTTAATTTTAATAACTATTTAATAATAGTTATTAAAAATCACCCGAAGACACCACTCATGGTAGAAACCAAGGTAGCGAAATAACTCGTTTAAAAATGAAAAATATTCAAAACTTCTACAATATAATTGTATAGAACACTTTTTAATACAAATGTGTACTGGTCTAACCCTATTAGGACCAAAAACTAAGTGTTAAACAATCAATACATATATATTTTTTTTTCTTAACATATACTGTTAAATATAACAGGCAATAAATGTCTATTATGTTTAATCATGAGCCGTTCTAAACATTATATTTTGGCTTAAATTTGAGGTGAAAATAAAGACAAAAAAATGACCAACATTTGGATATTTTTTTATTATGCTGGTTCTAACCTTTTGGCTCACATGAGCCATCTTCAGGGAGGTTACAGGGATGTTAACAGAATGCCTCCAATTCTTTGTCTACAAACCTTTTTTAGTGTGCCAAAGCGTTCTTTATCTCTAACATCAAAATCATTATTTTTAAAGTGTCTAAACCAATTTCTGCATGTTGTTTCCGACAGAGCATGATCACCATAAGTTTCAACAAGAATTTTGTGTGCTTCAATTGCAGATTTATTATGCATAAAATAGTGCAGTAAAATTCCACACAAATGCACTTTCTTTGGCACAAAATCTGACATGTTTAACGCTATAAAAGACAAAGTTGTTTACACTTGGGCGAAATAACATACACTGAATTTGTAGATTGTATATTGTACTCCTTTGTAGATATGTTACCATCTGAAACTACACATGCACAGTTCTGGGAACACAATTCAAGGTCTTAATAACATTTCAGAGTGTTTGGATGTCAATCCAAGGACAGTGCAGAGAATTAAGGAAGAGCTGGATGAATGTAATTGTGATTTTGAAGATACAGCAGCTCGGAAAATTCACTCTGATCATTCTGATCAGAAAAGAACTTCTTGGAGATGGCCTCAGATTCAACATGGTTTTTATATCAAGTGCCTTGAAGAGTTAGTGCTGCCCTGGGTCAAGAGGGTGGTTGCTGGAAGACTCTATACCTAACAACAGAACTCTGCATCATACCATATAAGCAAGAGAACCTGGTCATAGCCGTCACCATATCAGACCAGATCACTCCCTTACATCTGGCCACATAACTCCCCAGACTGCAATACCTTGATTATTATATGTGGGGTGCAGTTGAGTGAAAAACCAACAATAACTCCTTGTAACACCAGAGATGAACTGAAAGTAAGGATCATGGCAGCATTCACCAACTTAAGTAAGAAGACCGTTTAGAAGAGTTACAGGAGATTCCAAAGTCTGGCAATTTTATTCAATAAATTTACTCTTTAGTATTTCAAGATATTTTTGTGTCATTTTGGTAAATATATATGTTAAAATTAGCTATCAGTGCTGTTTTCATTTTTGTGTAATTTAAATGAGAATTTATCCAAAGTCTTTCGAAAATTTAAAAATATCATTAGGCAAAACTTTGAACAAAACTTTTCTTACACATTAATATGCAATTAAAGTTCTTTTAATGATATTAGTAGCTTTATTAATATTTTGTTTTTATGTTTTAGACTGCAAGATTTTGTGGGCACTATATATACATATATATATATATATATATATATATCTAGTGGCATGTGTTTACATTGTATATAACATGCTAAAGTCTGCCTTCCTCTAACAAGCAGCAATAGCTCAGAGATTACCGCTGACTGAGGTCAATTCAGTTGGGTTTCAATCCTGGCTAGAAGCAATCGGATGTCTAACTGTACTGATGAGCTGTGATACAGCAAAACAGATCTGTCTGCAGATGACTATATATATATATATATATATATATAATATTATAAGGAAGTGAAAGAATAGACAGATTAAAACCTACTGTTCATGCATTAATTTTATAAAAAGGGCTCAATACAAAGTAGAGCTTAACTCTTTGTTGCATATTGGTTACAACTGTAACCAATATGCAACAAAAGGTTAATATTCTAATTTTGTTATTACAATGGTTTATAAAAGCATTATACCACTACACAAAAATTTTCATGTTTCAAAACAATATTGTTCTTCTTCAGGTGATATTTTAAAAATAAAGGGTGAAAATGATTTATTTAGAAAATATAAGATGAATTCATGCTTATTTAGAAAATTAAGGATTGGTAGTTGGAGGAAGTTAAACACAATGATTTTTGGTGTATGGATATTACTCAATCAAAAGTGAGAATTAGGTTGAACTAAGGAGTTGAAAATTTGGATCGCAAAAGAAAACAATGTAGCTTACTGTCAAAACATGACACTTTTTAATTTTGTTTAGGTTAAAATTAGAATTAAATAATTATGGTATACGAAGGTATACAGGAGTTATGAAAAACAAATAAGTATTGAGTGGTTCATTAATTTTAGTAAAATAATTTTTAAGTAATATTAGAGTCTAAGTTATAAATGTACAATTATAATTAAATTTTAAAAAGAAATATTTGCAGTGTTTACATAAAACCATCACTCCATCTCTATGATTTAGTAGTATTTTTAAAAAAAAAGTGCTACTAAATGAACAATTGTATTCCTCAATTTCCTGTTTACTGTCATATAATCAATTTGTTTTTTGTGTCACCACCTGGGCTTCCCCATGTTCCTAATTGTTATGAGACCTACCCTTTTTGGACTATAATGAACTCTTCCTATTATTATGAATACCTGGAGAATATGCCTATTATTATGAATACCTGGAGAATATGCCTGTGGGTTGAGTCGCCCCGGTCTAATACTTGGCAGTCAGACTGATGTGTAACACTCTTGTATTTGTTTTCCGTTTAATATATATGTTTCGCTGATTCCCGAGTTTGAGTTTTCTTCCGGACCTATTCTGGGTCCACAACACTAATCATCTTGAATGTTCTTGAAACCAGGTGTTGGTTATTACCTGGTCATTCGCTGTGTACCTTTGGACCCATTTTTCTCCTTGATCATTGGGGTTTCCTAATCCAAAGTTGCCAACTGTTACTTCTTCCCTCTCCTTACCTACTTAGGCATTCAGGTCTCCCATGATAATTCTGACCTGAAGGCATATTGGTATGGTCAAATATACATTCCAAAAGTTGATTAGAGTATTGAGAGACAGGCAAATTTTGCTGGAAACAAAGAAGAAAGTACTGGGTTGTTATGTGATGTCTGTTCTTCAATATGGCAGCGAATGCTGGACAATCTCATCAAAGATGAAGGAAAGACTTGAAGTAACTGAAATGTGCTTCTACAGAAGGATGTTGAGGATACCATGTACAGAAAATGCAAGTAATGACGAGGTTTTGGAGAGGATGGACACAAAAACAAAAACTATTACTTAACATCAAGAAAAGACAGCTGAATTTTTTACGATATGTAATGAGGAAGGAGGGCTTGGAGAACCTAATGCTCACGGGAGAGATGGAAGGGAAGAGAGACAAGAGAAAGCAATGCACAACATACCTGATGAACTTGAGCAGATGGATGGTGGAGTGGGGAATGAGTAGAATAACAGGAGAAGGGGTATTAAGAGTGACAAGGGATAGGGAGATGTGGAGAGCCATGACTGCCTACATTCTGAAAGAACATGGCACTTAAAAGAAGTAGAACTAAAATTTGTCTCATGTTAATAAAAGATGAACATATGACAAACACAAAAATAATGTTAACATTAAACACACACACACACACACACACACCATGCATGGAATACTGTTGTCATATCTGGTCAGGTGCCCTTGCTATTCATCTCAGTGTTCTTGACAGGCTCCAAAGGAGAATCTGTAATGTGATTGGTCCACACCTGACAGCTTGACTCCAGCCACTTTCTCATTGGCAGGATGTGGCTTCCCTCTGTCTCTTCTATAAATATTTTCATGGCTTCTGCTCTGATGAACTTAGGTCACTGGTGTCCCCAACACAAGAATTTACTCATGCAACCAGACTGGCAATAAGGTCCCACCCTTTTATTGTTAAATCAACCAAATGCAGGCAACAATTCTACTCCAACAGCTTTTTTTCTCACACTTCCCACCAGTGGAACTCCCTTCCATATACTTGCTTTCCTGACGGCTACAACCTCCAGGAATTTAAATGTAATATCAATTCTCATCTCTTACCCACTTGACTCAAGTCCTTTCTACATCACCCCGTGTATCTTGTTCTTTTCCTTTCTTTCTACCTTTGCAACTGTCTTCACTCCTGTGTTGACATCCTTCTCTTGCCCTTTCTCTGTCACCCCCTGTAGCTGCTTCGTCTTTCTCTTCAGTCTACTCCTGTCTAAAACTTTAACGCTGATGTAGCCCCCTTCAGCACATCAGTAGTGGTACCGCCTTGTTTGGGGTGAAATGATTAAAATATATATATATATATATATATATATAATTTATATATATTATATATATATATATACTGATCAGCTGTGATACAGCGAAACAGATCTGTCTGCGGATGACTACGCTCTCACACCGATTGAGCACTCTGAAAGAATGGTAGACTTTGAAAAACAGTAGCTACTCTGGCATCTACGCATCGTTCATTCAGCAATGAATTAGAACATTCTCAGCTATTGAGCATGTATAATGATAATATACACTCTTAAAAGTCTGTCTTCTTCTACCGGGTGCCCGTAGCTCAGAGGTAGAATCGCCAATTGACACCAATTCAGTCAGGTTTCAATCCTGGATAAAAAGCAATCGGCTGTCTAACCGTACTGATGAGCTGTGATACAGCGAAACATCTGTCTGCGGATGACTATATATATATATATATATATATATACACACATGACTACACACACATAAACACACAAGATTTCACTTCTTAATAGAAGTCAGATTGAGAATTTTTCAACGTCTTTGTATAATGTGTATAAGGCTGCCATTTCTACAGAATAAAGATATTTCACAATGTGATGATATGAAGGCAATGTAAAGACCTTGAAGTTAACAATGCTTTGTATTTTTCAAAAAAAAAAAAGAAAGAAAAACTCAGGACTCCATTGTGACCAAAAAGCACAAATAGACAGATAAAAAGCCAAAACTATATTCCAGACTTCAGTGAGAAAGAAAGCAATTTTTCTTGTTAATTAGCATTGAGTCTTGACAAGTCAAGGCCAATGTAACATCTGAAGAATTAAAAATTAAAAAAAAAATGTTCCATATTCTCTTCAGCCAAGAAGTTTTACTTACAGACATGAACCACCCATCATTGTTGCCCACCTCTCTCTCTCTTAAAGTGGATCACCTTCTTCTTCTTCTATGTGCCCTGTCCCTTCAGGACGTAGGCGATCATGGCTCTCCACGTCTCCCAATCCCTTGTGGATCTTAGTATGTTTGCTCCTGGCAACCCCCGTTCCGTCATCCACCTGATCAGACCCTGCAAATATGTTATCCGCTGCCTTCCTCTGTCTCTCCTTCCTTCTATCTGTCCAGTCAGTATCAGGTTCTCCAGGCTCTCCTTCCTCATTGCATGTCCCAGGAACTTCAGTTGTCTCTTCCTGATGCTCAGCATCAATTTCCTTACTAAATCCTTTAAACCAAGCCTGCACAAAATATGGCCTGCAAGCTATATATATCTCTTGAGACTACATAGAGTGGTCAGTGCAGTGTCTTTAAAATTGTCAATATTTTGTGCTTAACAGAATAAATTTGGCAACTGATAGTGTTTGAAAAATTTATTATTATGGAAATAAAATTTTACTTTACTTCCTTGTTTTTGTATATAAGTGATTCATTCAATTTTCTAGAGGAAAAGAAAGAAATTTCTGGCAATTCCATTCTCTCTCTATGCCTTGTTTCTATCTCTCTCTAATCAATTATCTAATTAATTCATTTAACTTTCCAGAGAAAAAGACATTTCTGGCAATCCCATTCTTTCTTTATGACTTGCTTCTATCTCTCTCTAATCAGTTTTTTAATGAATTCTTTTAACTTTCCAGAAAAAAGAAAGAAATTTCTGGCCATCCTCCTCTCTCACTATGTCTGTTTCTTTCTCTCATATCCAGTAAGTTATATTTTTACTCTTGCAGCCAACACATTGTGGAGCAGTGGATATCAACTCAGAATGACAAATCAGGGAGTCGAGTTCAAATTCCAGTTGAATTCTTTGCATTCACTTACGCACAAATACCCTTGGGAAAGGTATTAATCCATCTCTTCCCTCCAGTTTTGGTTTAAATAACAGGACAGATTGGGTTCTAAAGCCTTGGCTGGCAACCAGTCTACCGCAGAAAGCAATGGCAACCTACTGCGGGATAATATTCTGCCCAGTCAGTCATGTTTCTTTTGAGACATGATCACCCAAAGTGTGTATCACGTATGGCACTTAACTGACTGAGTGCTGGCCTGGTGTAGAGTACAAATAGAATAGAGGAGTGAAAACATCCAAGTGAAACTGTAACAATTTGGACTTGATTACCAAAGCATTATCCAGATGAAATATTATACCTCTCCTTTTAAATAAATCTAGATACTTTTCTTTGACTTCTGCTCCAAATCAGTCAGAAAGTAGTACTTGTTAGAATCAATCATTTAATTTTTCCAGAAAGACCTCAAAGTAGTGAACTCTTTCCTAATCCTAATATATGTACTGCATCTTTTCTTTTGAATGATGGCTCATTTTTATTTTGATTGCCTATGACATACATTGTTATAAAAGATGTGAAATGAAAATTTTGAGGCCATTGCTTGTAGGAAAGAACAAGGTAGACATTCTGATTGCCTTTGTCCACCTGAATTCATTCAACAACTGCAGGAGATTGAAGACCCTGGCAAGGAAATACGAGCTTTGATGAAGGAAATGGGTGTTGCAATTTCCCCTATAAAACAGACCTTGAATGAGAACTTCTGCTACCAGTCATACAAGAAGTGTAAAGGTCAACTTCTTACAGAAAAAAACCCACCTGACAAAGGCAAAGAAACTCCCAAACATCCTGCTGAACCAGGGACAACAGAGTTCTCTGACAAAAAGAATTTTTGTCATGACCACCTACACGACACCTAAAGCAACAGATGGCTTGCCTACAAACCATATGATGTTTCCTATTTAATGAAGACCAAATTTCACCAAACCGGTTTTTGAGCGTGTCTCCAATGACGGTGACGTCATGCCACATCTTTGAACAGGGTCTCAGGATCAATTTGGATAGCTATGTGGAGTTGCTGAACATTGTGATCAAATGATGGTTGAAAGGGGTGGCTTGCTGGTAGACCATATGTGTGGCAGCAACATTCAGCTCCCTGCCACATTTCATGAAACTCTAACACCCCAATGTCTGACCCCCTAACTCCCCTGATTGTAATCCCATGTGTTATTGCATAGGGCACAGTTGAGAAAGACACCCAACTGCACTGCTTGTAGTACCAAGGCTCAGCTGATTGACAGGATTAAGGACATGTTTGAGGCTCACACAAGGGATACAATGAAGGCCGCATGTGCCAGAATCTGGAGTCAGATCAAGGTCATGGTAGATGCTGAGGGTGACTTCTTTCAATGAATTGTCTTTTGAATATTATAACCTCTATGCTACTTTTCCATTATTTTTTCCCAAAGTTAAAATTATCAGTGAAACAATATGGACAAAATTAAGGAAAATGCAATGAGCCAATAAATAGGAATCTTAGGAGCGGACTTTGCAGATGGTTGAAATATGGAAAGATCATTGGGATATGCGTGTTTGTATAAAATTCCAAGGAGAGTTCTAAGGGGCTACAGCTCTGAGTTGGTCTTTTTATGTTAAATAGCTGAACAGTTTCTGAACAAACTTTGTACAGGACTTCCTCACTTATTCAGACACTATTGGAATAGAGTTTGGCCATACATACTTGAGTATAAGCCAACTTCATGTATAATGCAACTCCAAAAATTTTTGCATACATTTTAAACACTCTAAAAAAAAAAAAAAGAAGTTACCTGAGTACAAGCAGTCACCAAAAATTCATGATTTTTAACTTCTTCACAAAAATTAACTGTGTATAGTGCGACCCAAAATTTTTGTGTTAAAAAATAATCATAATATCTCACGCTATACTCAAATATGTTCAGTCAGTTTTACTGATACACATTTGGCTGATCATGTCTCTTTTGATCCATGACTGACTAGGCAGAATATTTTCCTGCAATAGGTTGCCATTTCTTTCTGCAGTAGACTGGTTGCCCCAGCTGGAGGGTGAAGAGATGGATTCATACCTTTCCCAAGGGTATTTGCATGTAAATGAATGCAATGAATTCAGCTAAAATTCAAACTTGGTTTTTCAATTTCCCTTCAGAGCTGCATTACACTGCAACACACACACACACATATATATATATATATAGTCATCTGCACACAGATCTGTTTAGCTGTATCACAGCTCATCAGTACGATTAGACAGCTGCTTGCTTTTTACCCAGGATTGAAACCCGACCGAAATGGCGTCAGTCGGCAATTCTACCTCTGAGCTACAGGCACTCGGCAGAAAGAGGCAGACTTTTTAGCATGTATATTATCATTATACACGCCCAATAGCTGAGAGTGTTCTAATTCATTGCTGAGTGAACGATGCATAGATGCCAGAGTAGCTACTGTTTTTCAAAGTCTACCATTCTTCTAGAGTGCTCAATCAGAGTGTGAGAGTGTAATAAAAAATCCATTTCTTTTTTAAAAAACAATTTAACATTTCTATCATCAAATAATATTTTCAAATGCTTTCTTCAAAGTTTTTAAGTTTATTTCTTCAAGGAAAAATGGGTCAATCTTTACATTTTTAGCTGGCCACATATTTTGCCAACACTAACTTCCAAAATCTGGATTAAAGTAGATGTGCATTCTGGTTGAAAGCACAGCCATTCTGAACACTGAACAGAAAGGGGGGAGGGTGTTGAATAAAGCAAAATAAGAATGGAAAACATCTGAGATGTCTTGAAATGTGAAAGAAAGCTGGATCTTTTCAGAGGTCATTACTGAAATGAACACTAGTTAATCAGATAAAGAGCAAAATTAAAGAAATTTCTAGAACTCTTCATTGGGAGGCATGGCCGTATCTGACTACCGGGCATGGGTCCAGGCCGATCCGTGCAATCATAGTGAAAATCCGGGCAAGGAAAAATGTCTTTGTCAGAAATCAAACTAAACAATTCACAAAGAAAGAAAGAAAGAAAGATGAAGAAAACATCCGAATGAACGCAGTAAAAATTTGTTTATTTATTAAATTTGGGAGAAAAGACTGGTTATAATCAGAATGTCCAAATCCGATTTCCTGCTTTCGTTCACGTTCTGTGCCTAATTTCTATTGAAATAACCGAAAAAATCCACAAAAATCATAGTTTCTGGAAACGGGTGACACACATCACATTGTCAACTAATAAATCTGGGCAATTTTCTCTGTACCAGGTGATTTTTTTTTTTAGCATCGGCTATGGCCCTGTTGGGAGGTATTTTTTCTTACAGCTTATCAACACTTTGTGGATAGGTGACTGCTTGGAAATACCATGTGCTGTCAGCTTGCATGTAAGGATTGTGTAATGGATAATGTGTTGGAATTGTTAATCAGAGAGCAGAGTTCCAATTCCTGTTGGATTTATTATATTTACTTATGCATAAATACCTTTGGGAAAATCTACCTCTTCCCTAGCTATGGGTAAATTAGTAAAATTGTATCACTAAAACCATAATCTAAAAAAAAAAAAAAAAAAAAAAATCTCATAATCAAAAAATATTTCTGGTATTAAATAACAAAGGGTTGATAAGCCATAGAAAAAAAAACAACAATTACTCAGACCCTTTATGGGTTATTTAAAGTCAAAATATATTTTGAGATCTAAAAATAATTTTTTTTGTAAGCAAATATTGCATTAAGTTTTTGAAGCTAATGATTTTTTTTCAGAGACAATTCCTACTATTTAATCCATAACTGGGGGCAGATGAATTGCATAACCCACAGGTACACACCCAGTAAAGTTTTCAAGGGTACAGGTGAATGTTCATATGGGTGATCATGGCTTCCTACAATTTACTATCCTTTGTAGCTATTAGTAATGTTTGACTCTTTTTTTAAAATTTTTCTTTGTAGATGTGGGGGCTTACAGCCATATAGTGGTGAAACAATGGTTCCCATTGGATCACTGAATTTAAGCAACATCAAGTTTGGTCAGTACCTAGAAGATAGATGTCTGCTAGGGAAGACTAGGTGCAGTAAGCTTGGATGTGTGGGTGGTGTAATGGATAATAACTCAGAATTGTTATGCATAGAGCTGAGTTCCAATTTCAGTTGGATTCGTTAAATTCACTAAAATATATATCATGAAATCATTATTATATAAAAAAAGAAAAATTCTTACAATTTAAGAATATTTTCTGGCTTTAAATAACCTGAAAAATTTTGATATGCAATGAATCAGTTGTAGCTGTGGTAAAGGATAAGAAGGTGAAACTAGCTATCTACTAAAAGTAGGGCTGGAAGAACATCAAAAAGCCATGATTACAATAAAATCAGGCATAGCTGATCATGTATCGAAGGAAAAGGCTACTCATCAATTCCTGTGGAATGAAGTAAAAATACTAGACAGGGAGAAACACAGGAGAGTCAGACATTTGAAAGAATTATATAATAATTCTGCTCCCCCTACCAATGCCACAAATAATGAATCAAAATAAATGAACCATTTTAATCACGTGAAAAGAAGGAAATTACCAATCAGTGATGCTACTTGGTTTCAAAGAGAAATATGAAAGAAAGGAATGGAAGAAGTGTTTAACAAAATATTGCAATAACAATCATCTCATTATAATGGGGCTTGTGGCTCCCTTCTTCAGTTCACACAATCGTTACACCTGGTCAATACTTCATTAATAATGGACTCTTCTGTTTTGATTATGTGGAAAGAGGGGAAAGACATTACTTGGATTCAGTGAGAAAATGAAAGAGAAAGAAAGAAAGAAAAAGAAGATAGAAGTATTGAATGGCTGTTTTAGTGAAATGGAAAAAGTTGTCAATTTGAAATTGTTTTTATTTTTACCCTCTTCTTTAACTAACGACTTATGATTGTTATTGCAATATTCTGTTAAAGTTGTTTAGCTCAAATGTTTAAGGATGCAATGGTGGGGGTTCAAATTATTATTTTATAGAACCATTTGTTCATACCTTGTACCTGTTAAATATCCCACTATTGCTATTGCATTGTGGTGTAATGGATATCGACTCAGAACAAGAAATTAGGGAGCTGAATTCCAATTCCATTTGTATTTTTTGGATTCACTTATGCACAAATAACATCTCTTCTTCCTCCAGCTATGGATTAAATAGCAGGATAGACTGGGTTCTATAGCCTTGGTTGGCAACCAGTCTACCACAGAAAGTAATGGCAACCTACTGCAGGAAAATATTCTGCCAAGTCAATTTTTTTTTTTTTTTACAAAGTTGTAGAACTCACAAGGAACTTATTCAATCATCAAAATAGAAAAAGCTTGAAATTTTCACTGGAATTGCATGTTAAAATAATAATCAAATAATTCAAAGAAAGAACTTTTATTAAATATTATCAATATGGTTTTTATTTAAGTTATTTAAGTTTTATTTATTGTTCATAATTTGTTCAAATGCAGAAAGAGATCCTTTAAAACAACAACAACAACAGAAAAATACATAATTTCTTTCTTAAGTAAAAATAAACAAAAAAACGGTGAGACATTTTTTCTTTTTGCTTTTCTTAGCAAAAAAAAAAAAAAAAAAAATGTCAGGTTTGAATCTGTCTTTGAGACTAATAAAATTGGAGACAGAAAAATGTCGGAAATTTATCCACTGATCACAAACAAATTCAATTTAAAAGGAAAAAGCAATTGTGTAAAACATAGGAGATAATATTTGATCTAATACAGGAAAAGTGTGGTTCTTCTGTTGGTCAGATTGAGAACTTTTCAGCACCTTCTCATAGATATGTATATATAAATGGTGTGTGTGTGTGTGTGTGTGTGTGTGTGTGTGTGTGTGTGTGTGTACTTCAGTTACTTATGATTATAACTAAATTTTCTTTCTTGACGTATGTTCATGTGGTGGGTAATTGAATGAAAAAATAAAAATAACCAATGTCGACCTGTTTCGTCTTTCAAAAGGACTTCTTCAGATGAAGTCTGGGGAGGGGGGAGAGGAGCGAATAAAACCTAACAAACATTAGTTATAATTACACAGCACAACAAATGCTGGAGAAACAAGGGAAGCTTGACTTTAAATTTCGAGTGCATTGAGAAGCATAAGCTAGCTGACCTCCTCTGCTTTCTCCCATGTTCGTTTTTAAAACCGTCATTTTTATATTACAATTTACTCTGAAGAAGTGACTTCAAGAAAACAAAAACAAATTGCATAAGGAAGTCTTGCTATTTTGTCATTCAACCAACCACAACTTTTTGATATATATACAGTTTTTCTATCATATTCTACTATAGTGGTACAGTTGTATCAGTAGTAATATTAAAGTACATTTCTATCACTCAAAAGTCTTGAATGACTGATGAAGGCATTGAAACAATATCTTGAGAACAGTTTTATGTCATTAAGCCTTAACTTATATAAGAGGTTATGCTCCGCTGCAACCTTATCAAACCTGCCCTGATTCATCAGGTATTATCTAAGGGAGGTAACTTAAGATGTACAATGTTTGTAACTGGAAGAAGTCAGCCACATAATTTCACTTGCAGATTAAAAAACGCTTTGTGGGAAGAATGGTTTCAATTTCATTTGCTCCATAAAGCACTTAAGCAAAGAATATTGTCAAAACTAAAAATACTGATTTGCATAAGAAATATTTTGCATGTTAGAAATTGATTAGATTTGCGATCATCACCAGCAGAAGCGGAATGTCAGAAGAGAGCTGCAAATCCACTGTAGATGCCTGGCATGTCTGTTTAATTCTCCTTGGAAGGCAATGTGATGTCGATAGTGGGAAGCAAGTTGCATGTAGTAATGATGTCGATCTTGTCTTGGATATGAAACAAATCATTGGTCAGCAGGCGCATGTTATGGGAAACGTCCTGAAGGAGGAGAGGAAAAAAAAACAAAACAAAACATGGTGATTTACAGAATTTGAAGCTAAATTGACGTCAGAACAGACAAACATAACAATGAACAATTTATTTTACAGTTATAATGATCTGTGCTCTGTCATAAAAACAATTCTTCATCTTGAAATTTTGCTTTCTCTTAAAAAGATTTATATACAGAACCTGCCAAATAAGTACAGTGGAACCTGCTGTATCTGACCCACTTCTTAAGCGACCATTTTTCTATGCACTGACGATTTGCTAATGTTAATTGACCCTTAGTGAGTGACCACCTCCAGAATGCACGCGAGTAACATCAACGAGTGAAATTCACTGATCAAGCGACCACTTAAAAAAAAGAAAAAAAAATCCATTTTGGTTGTACCCTTTGAACTTCTAAATTAGCCTGTTCAAATTCCAGTTGAATTCGTTGCATTCACTTATGTGCAAATACCCTTGGGAAAGGTATTAATCCTGTCTCTTCCCTTCAGTTATGAGTTAAATAACAGGACAGATTGTGTTCTATAGCCTTGGCTGGCAACCAGTCTACTGCAAAAAGCAATGGCAACCTACTGTGGGATAACCTTCTGTCCAGTCAGTCATGTCTCTTTTGAGACATGATTGCCTAAAGCATGTATCATGTATGGCATTTAACTGACTAAGCCAGGAACACTTTCTCATTGTTTTGTTATTGTAGTGATGTATCAAACTGTTATTTCTTGTTGAAATGTACATTGCCTGAGTTCATGTGGTCAAACATCGGCTGTTTTGTACATGTATTGCATTTGACATGTTCAAGGGATTTATCACAGTCTCTGTACCGACTTGGATACATTCAGAGATTGGGAAAATCACAATTATGTCCTTTTCTCAAATATCTATCTTTTTGGATAATTTAGCTGGAGAATGCATATTTTTCTAATAAGATTTCTTGAACATTCAGGCAGATAGTTCACTCAATGTAAAGTCTTATTCATTCTTTAATCCATGAGTTAATTCCTTTTTAGCCATATTCAATAAATGCAAAATCAACTGCCATCTCTTTATCTCCTTGACTCACATCCTTTCCCTGAACCTTTGTATAATGTTCTTCCTTTCCACTCTACTCTCACGCAACCTTCTTCACACCTGTATTCTAATCCTGTTCTTGTTCATTCTCTGACTCCCCTGTAACTTGTCCCTCTTTCTCATCACTCACCTCTTATGTAACCCCCTATGCACCAGTAGCAGCTCTGCCTTGCTTGGGGTGAAATGATTATAAAAAAAAAAATTGGATAATTAATGAGTGCATCTACTCAAATATGGGTATCCATTAAAAATGTTTATGAAATAAATTGAAATATATATATATATATATATATATATATATATGAAGGTGGATACTGAGGTCAACACCAACTTGCAGCAGTCGGTTTCATGCATGAACATAATCTTCGGGCCTGAAGTGCCCACTTTTATATTTTCATTCTACATACGCACTATTGCTGATATTGAGAACTTTTACCAATAAATATCAGTCAGTCAGTTAAAAACATCAAGTATGAACACAGCCACAATATGCTGACTGTTTGGAAAAAAAATTCTCTAGAAACATGAAAAAATCTATACATTAAGTTAAAAATAAAAATAATTCTTTGGTAATGGCTATTTGAATAGCTGAAAGCACTTGGATATATGGAGCATTTGGACAATTTGTATACTTTACTTTCAGAAAAGTAAACACTTAATATGAGTAGAAGAAAAATAATAGTAAACCTAAATGCAGTACCTTGTCAGTTGTCTTTAATGAAACTTGCATAAAAGAGGGGTTGCTGCCTAAATACAGAATTATATATATATATATATTTTTATTATAAATTATGTTTTAGAACATGTACATTATTTTTTAATATATGTCCTCGACAATCATATGTTTGTTTCAACGTTGGGTACGTTTCTTCAGGAGGTAAAAGCAAAAAAACTATATATATATATATATATATATATATATATGAGATAATATACAAATTAAATTCCTGCTATATGAAAATTGAAAAAAAAAAAGTTACTTTGAGCATTACCTGAATGGCTGCCTGTGTTTTATACAGGTTCTGGGAATTGGAATTGAGGTCTTTGGTGGCTGACACATAGACGTGTTTGACTGCATCTCTCAAATGACGAGCCAGGGCTACATTTCGGTCTCCTAACAAAAAAAAAAAAAAAGAGAGATGACATTGTAACCTTTTTATTTTTATATACATTTAAAATATAAGACATTTAATACCAGAAGTATCTTACAATACAAGCTCCATGTGCTGTCGGCAGAGAGTAGACCTGAAATAATTGGGGCCTGGAGAAAATTAAAGAGAGGTAAGTGAAATAAGACAGAAGGTAAACTGGTACCTTTTACCGAGGCTGAAAAAGCAAACCTCGCTGCCGAGCTTGAAAAGGACCTCCAATCCATGGTGGACTGGGGTAAGAAATAGCTCGTAAATTTTAATGCTTCCAAAATGAAGCTGCTATCTTATAATCACCACAGACAATCGTTCCTCCTGCCCATTAACATGGATCAGGCTTCTCTCCCTGAAAGTGAAATACTGCGTTTCCTCGGGTTAATTCTCACACCAAACCTCAAGTGGAATAACTATATAGAATCCATAGCTAAATCCACTGCTAAGAAAGTTGGTTCTCTGCGTAGGGCCAGGAAGTTTTTCCCGTCCCAAACAATCCTGCACATATACAAGTCTACCATCCGCCCGTGCATTGAGTATTGCTGCCATATCTGATCTGGTGCTCCTGCTATTCATTTAGGTGCCCTCGACCAATAGAGAATCTGTAATGTGATTGATCCTGACTTGGCAGCTAGAATACAGTCACTTTCTCACCGACACAGTGTGGCTTCCCTGTGTCTCTTCTACAAATACTTTCACGGCTTCTGCTCTGATGAACTTAGCTCACTGGTACTCCCTATATATGAATTTCTTTGAGCCACAAGATTAGCAACTAGGTCCGACCCTTTTACTGTGACACCAATAAATTGTAAACGCAAATTCTATTCCAGCAGCTTCTTTTCTCGCACTTCCTGCCTGTGGAATTGTCTTCCACATACTTGCTTTCCTGACAGTTACAATCTCCAAGAATTTAAATGTAAAGTCAATAGTCATCTCCTGTCTCACTCACTCACATCCTCTCTCTCATGCTTTTTCTACATCCACCCCACTCTTATCAGTACTGTCTTCCCTCTCCTACTCTCTTCCTGACACTCCTTGCAACCTTTCACTCTTCATAACATTCCTCCTATGTAACTTCCTGCACAACAGTGGCAGTAAAATGCCTTGTTTGGAGCGACACGATTATTAAAAAAAATGCTACAAATGGGTTTGCAAATAAAGTGGAGTTGCTTAACTAAGACACTCCACTTTATTTGCAAACCCATTTGTAACATTTTTTTAATAGCTTTATCAAGAAAGTATAAGTATATAACAGGTATTTAAGTAGATACCTATCTAATATATTTATTTTTAATATGGCATCCATGTAAAAAAATAAATGATGAGGAGTTATACCCAAAAATGAATCCCCAGTACCAAGGGTATTAAAAATAATAAAACTGTAGAGTTCTAGCATTAGTAGAGCATTTAACAAATATGATTTATGAAGAAATGGTCCAATTTCTTTTACTTCAACTTTTTCATTCAGTCTAGATGTAGACCTTTTGTTTATGCTTCAATTCTGGTTGTGTTATCAATAGAAGACAATTTGTGGTTTCTTTAAAAATCTGACAAAACCAATGTTACTGTGATCAATTTTTCAATCCAGTATAAAATGATGTGAATTCCCATTACAACTTGAGAAAAATGGGATTGTTTTCTGGTTGTCTTTGGTAGGATTTTGAATTCAGAATAGAGTTTCTCTCTTTAGGACATATATAATCATGATCCACCCTCCTCACTGCCATAGGTTCTTTTTCTTAATTATCAGTGAATTACCAGGTGTCCTTGGGAATGAAAAGTAGAGTGGTTTCCCATAGTTTGGAATTTAGAGTAAACCTTCTTCTAGACTGGCTACTACTCAATGCTAGAGAGCCAAGTGTACACTGCTGTTTATTTTGAGGTGAGAGAAAATGGATTCATGCCTTATTCAAAGGAATTAGTGAAAAAGTAACACAACAGACTAAGCTGGAATTTGAACTCTGCTTGCTGGCCCCATTTCCTACAGCAGTAACGGTTATGTTACCCTTAACTGTCTAAAAAGTGAATGTACTTTATAAATAACATTTAATAGTTATCAGAAATGTGGTTCTATAGAAGGATGCTGAGGATACCAAAGGTCAAACATATGAGCTAAAGAAATCTTTAGAGAAAATGTAAACAAAAAACACTTATACTTAACATGGGAAATAGAGTTGAAATTTCTAGGGCACATAATGAGAAAAGAGGACTTGGAAAATCTGAGACTCACAGGACAGGTTAAAGGCAAGAGGGATAAATAAAAAAAAATACCTAACCTACATGGTGAGCTTGAGTAAATGGATGGTGAAACAGAGTTTTTGGGAGATAGCAAAAAGAGAAAATTTAAGAGCTACAAAAGACAGGAAATTGTGAAGAGCTATGGCACATGAAAAAAGAAGTCATGGCTATAAAAAAAAAACAAAACAAAAAAAACCCCCAAAACCAAAGAATTTATTTTTATTTGATCACGGAAAGCAGATTCCACAATACTATCATTCAGTTTGTTTGTTTTTCAGCCCACTTTAAGATTACACTAATTTGACATACATCTCTATATCTCTATGTGTGCCCTTAAAAAAAAAAAAAATTGGTTTTTGTCAGTTTGGTGTGAATGCTGACCCCACAATATTTTCATTCAGTTGCAAATTACCTAATATATATTTTTTGTATTCTTTCAGTTAGTGCATTTTACTTCGGTACAAGAACATGTGTTGTGGTGCAGTGGATATTGTTGTGGTGCAGTGGATATTGTCTTGGAATGAGAAATTAGAGAACTGAGTTTGAATTTCAGTTAGTTCATTGCATTTATGTAAATGCCCTTGAGAAAGATATTAATCCATCTTTTCTCCCTCCGGCTATGGATTAAATAGCAAGACAGACGGGGTTTTATAGCCTTGGTTGTCAATCTGTTAATCTCGTCTGGAGGATTAAGAGGTTTATGTAGGGACATTACCCCTACTTGAAACAGACAAGTTACAGGAACATTGATGATCCCTTCATTGATAGTGAGGAGTCATCAATGGTCTATGCTCCACTGGGAGTGATAGGGTTTAGTTTAGGGACCACTAGGAACAATGTACTATTTCAGCTATTTAGAGATCACATAGAGACATAGAAAAACAGTTTTATATAGAAAAATCATACTTACGGAGTTTTGCATGTAGTAACCTGTAAAAAAAAAAAAAAAAGAAAAATATAAAATTCAGGGATTTATCATCCAACATCAAAGATCTTTACAGGCATGAACCTGCATGCTAGGATTAAGATAAATCTATTTGATTTACAATGCTCTATTTCTTAATATTGAACACTTTACCTACAAAACCATCTTGCTGAAAACACATTATCCTCCAGTAAGTTATTTATCAACAGATTTTGTTCAGCATAAACAATCTTTGATATGTTTATTATTTCAAACCATTTTTAGTGGAGACCCGTATTTGAGTAGATGCTCCATTTACTTTAAACAGAGTTTATTTCATTTACTGGCTTGCACACAAAAGAAAATGTGCCCTTCAGCATAATTCGAGTCTGTGCCTCTTCTGCAGGACAGACCATTGTCTGCTTGGGCATGCTTTGACCACTTAGCTTCAGAGAGTTTCACAGAGAGCATCTATTTGCCAAAATGTACATTCACCTGTTCAGATGTTCTCAAAAGTCTTATCTGATAAGTAAAAAATTTTTTTTAAAGTCATATGTACTAGAAATAACACCTTTGATAAATACTATCAGAACTTTTTCTTTTCTCCCTCACAAGCTCATTATGTACTCATATATATGTTATTTTTACAATGTGACATGATCCAAGCAGCACAATTCCTAATTACATCAAAATGAGATCGACTATGTTCTCTGGTGATCCGTATTCAAACTCAGATGTCGACATCAATACTTTATTCATATATGACACTTCCCCTTTGAAAGGACTTCCTCTGTGTTAATAGCAAGTGATTTGACACACAAGTAGATTGATGTAGTCACTCCAAATGAAAGGAAAACCTATTGAGTGATTAATGGAAAGATATAGATAAGTGAATAGAATCCACTCATGCAAATGTGTTGGGCAGGTCCATTATAATATAGTGGACTAACCCACCTGCTGAATTAGATAATCTCTTATAAATGAACTAGATTACTGTAAGGGGACAAAAAGGCAGCCATGTGCAAACGTCTTAGGATGACTGCTCTATAACACTGTCAGCTCTCTGCCTTTGGGTAGAGGGCGCTCTCTGCTTCCGAGCAGAGAGCACAAACCCAGTCGTGGTTCCGCCGAAGGGTAGAACCACGACTCGGTAAAAATAGACAGACATTTTTTTGGCCCAGCTATATGGCCGGGAATACCCACTATAAAATGACCATGTGTCACATCCGGCCTTGTGTGGGAAAACTAGTAAATACAGAAAGGCAGCCATGTTAGAAGGCAAGTTATTTAATTTCTACACTCTGGAGTCTATATTTGTTAAGCTTTGGTTCAATATTTAAAAATTCTGTTGCTGTTTTTTTTCTTTTACCGTAAAACCTTGGTTTAAAAATTTCTGATGGCATAGGTATGTCAAATGTGTCATACAATATTTCCACACGTACCTCTTTTCGGAGACTTTCTAAATCAGTGAATCTTCATTTTAACTAATTAAAGCGTCGCTTATGTTCCTACCTTTGTCCTTGTACCATGTATGTCATTTTGCCAATCTGCTATTTTGTAATGACGTCTTCCCAGAATTCTTTTTCACATTAATACATTTTAAGAAACACCTTATCTCCAGGTTTGGAGTATTTACTATACATTAGTATATTGTTATTTTTTGTTGATCTTGCCTTACGTTCTGTTAGTAATTTATAAAAACAGACTTAATCTTCCTGGCAAATATCACCTTCACAGGCGACATTCCAGACATAGTATTTGGGCTTGGTGTTGCTCTGAAACATTCAGAAATTGTTGTAGCATCACTTTATCTGACTCCTCTCCCTCTGACTGTTTTAGTGCCCTTTTAAATGTATCAACAAACCATTCAGCTTGTCTGTTTGATCTTGAGTGATAAAGGAGCATTGGAATGTGTTCTATTGCTGACTAGCAGTATAGCCCGGCGTTGCTCGGGTGTAATGAAAGCTTTAAAAATAATCCATGGTCCGGAGCTCAGACTCTTTGGACATTGGCACGAAAGACTAAGAAGCAATAGTTGGTTCCAGTTAAAGTGAAAGCGTAGACTGAAAGATAAAAGAATGGATGTCAGTCAAATTTTGATTTCCTGGTATAGATGTCAAATAAGTTTTTTTCAGTGTAAACCGAATTTTGAAGGCTAAATAAGTCCTCTGAGTAAATGGTGTCATGGCTGAGACTAAGAACTACAATTATACCTACTTGGAGCCAAACCCGAAGCAAAAACTAAAATAAAAGGGCTGAAAAAAAAAATATACAGACATACAGGCAGATAAACAGAGACACACACACACACACAAACATATTGCCTTTTATATTTATATATATATATATATTTTATCGATTTTCTGCAGTATTGTAAGAACTGCAACCTTGAAACTTCTGAATATCGTTTCTTATGTCTTTGTCTATGAGTGTATCAAATTTGATTAAAATTGGAGCACTCCTTCTATAACCTGATTTTTTTGATTATCGATTTTCGATATTTATCGGGGTACATCAACACAAAACCTATCTAAGAACACTCGCAGATACTTATAGTACAACTGTGTAAATTTTCAATAAAATCTGTTCAACCATTTCGGAGTCTATAGGTAATGGACACACACACACACACAGAGACAAAGTTCTATTTAGAAATAAGTTTAGATGATTGACAGAAAACTTTATATTCACTAATCATGAATTGTGTCCCATTATCTAAAACAATAGAGTCAGGTACACCGAACCTTACAAAAATCTTATGAAAAAAAATTCACCATTGCCACAGTAGTCAGTCTTCTACATTTTACTATTTCTGGGCATTTAATTTAACTATTGACTACCACTAGATAGTATGCTCTGTTTAATGGTCCTTCGAAGCCTGTATGTAATCTGGACCATGGCATATCAGTTTTCAGCCAAGGTTGAAATTTTATAGGTAGTGACTTCACTGCCAGAGCACAACCTCTGCATGATTTTACTAAATTTTCAATATTTTGATCAATTTTTAGTTGATACATTTTTTTTCTTTTGTTTTTTAATCATATCACCCTGAGCAAGGCGGTAACATAGGAGTGAAGAGATAGGAAAAGAGAAAACTGGAAACCGCATCCTAAACAGGGAACAAGGAATGAGCCTCTTCACCTGTTCAATAGACGAGGGTAGAGTGTGAACTGGGTGATAGTTTAGTCTATCTACTCCAATTGAACAAAAGAAAAAAAAAGAGTGAGAAGATTGGAAAAGAGAAAACCAGAAACCACATCCTAAACAGGGAACAAAGGATGAGCCTCTTCACCTGTTCAATAGACGTCATATAACACTTCATTAAGGCCTTCATCACAGAAATTCCTGGATGTCCTATGTGAAATTCTTTTAGCATACGATTTTGCAATGATGCTGGTATCTCAGTTCTTTCTGCATACATAAGTACATTACTGCATAATGAAAAGTTTGATGTTAATATTTTCTTAATCTCTTTGAAAGCACTTTGACATTTATCTGACTAATTCTATTTAATATCTTTCTTTAGCAGGTTATTCAAGGGTACCCTTAACTCATGCATGTTAGGTATAAACAGATAAAAGTAATTAGCAAACATTAAAAATGCTTGTAACTGTTACATTTGTTAGGTGCAGACATGTCTTTTATTGTGCTCGACTTTGAAGGATATGGTTTTAATTTGTCGTAAATATTTAATTCTGGACATAAACAATTCGCATTTTCCTTCACTAATCTTAAAACCGTACTCTTTAATTCTCTCACATATTTTTTTTTTTTACATTTTCCATGTGTTGATTTTGGGTCTCACTTTTAATGAGTACATCCCCTAAATATGCTTGTGCACAATCTAAACTGGAAAATATTGTATCCATTATCTGTTGGAATATGCTTAGTGCTACTTTTATACCAAAAGAAAACCAGTTAAATTTGTATAGTCCTCTGTGAGTGATAACTGTTAATAGTTTTGAACACTCTTCATCTACTAGTACTTGTAGGTAAGCATCTGACAGGTCCAATTTAGAAAAAAATTTGCCACTATACAATTTGGCAAAAATTTTCTCTGGACTTAGTAACGGGTAATTGGAGTAGATAGATCGCCCGGTTCACACTCCACCCACGACTATTGAACAGGTTAAGAGGCTCATCCAATTGGAGTAGATAGATCTATCTATCACCCAGTTCACACTCCACCCACGTCTATTGAACAGGTTAAGAGGCTCATCCCTTGTTCCCCGTTTAGGATGTGGTTTCCGGCTTTCTCTTTTCCAATCTTTTCACTATTACGTAGCCCCCTGCACATCAGTGGCGTTACCGCCTTGCTCGGGGTGATACGATAAAAAAAAAAAAAAAAAAAAAAAATGTATTGTTTCAAACTTTCATTTAGCTCTGTTGAAAAATTAGCACATATGTGAATTTTATTACTTCTTTTTTTTTTTTTTTTTAATGCAAACTGTTGGTGATGTCCATTTGGAATTGTATATTTTTGATAGAACACCTAATTTTTTTAGTCTCTCTAATTCCTTATTAATTGGTTCTAAAGCAGTGAAAGGTACTCTCCTTTTTGGCTTAAATATTAATGTTACATTCTGTTTTACTTCAAATTTAGATTTTGTTTTTGTGCAAGTCCCTAGACTTTCTGAGAGGGCTTCTGAAAAAATTGTTTTTAATTCATTCTTAATTGTTCAGTTGCTGTATTGGCACTGGAGGTAACTTTGTTGCAGAAAGAATTAACTGAGAGGTCCCAAAGATCAAATCATGAAATCCAATCTGTTCTAAAAAATTAGATGTATTTTTTAATACAAATACCACCACCTTTTTAGTTTTTCTAATAAAAGAAATGTTACAGGTGAATTCACCCATAAAGTTCAATTTCTTTCTTGAAACTCTATGAGCAACTTTTTTAGAAATCAATAAACTGGGTTTACCCATTTTTCTCCATGTCTGTTCATTTATGATGGTGATATCAAATCCTGTATTCAGTTATAGTTTTATTTTTGCATTATCATTTTTCACAAAAACAAATTTCCTCTTTTAAAATGTTTCTCAGTTAAAGACACATTTGCAGTCTTGTTAATTTTTTCTTCATGTTTTTAACATTACACCATGTATTTACCATGTTCACATTAAATTTAGTAATTCTTTCAATATCTTTGAGATATATAAGTGAATTAACCTTTTTGTTATTGATTACTCATTTTAGGTTTTTTCTTTGGGCTACGTACTGGCTCGGTCCAAATTGCTTTGGCTGATATTCATGTGCTAAGCTCTTTTTTTTACAACCATTTTTTTCCTTCTGCGTATATACGCGGAGGGTTTTTCGAAACAATTATAGTGATAAGTTTGCACATATATAACATCTGGAGTTGAGCCAAAGACAAAATGGAAACAGAAAATTAAATTTCTGGACTACAATTGATGATGATAAAGAATGAAAAATTTTATTGAGATTCTTTTCCTTATATTAGCACAATACCCATAAAAGATATGCTGGAAAGCACATATTTTTCTCTAATAAGATTTCTTGAATATTCAGGCTGTCAGACAAAAATAAATATGCTGTTTAATAAATAAAGCGTGTACTCAAATATGAGTAGCCACTAAAAATATTAGTTAAATAATAATAATATATATGACTGCCACATCTTACTTAGATGAGAGCTGCCTCCTCACTCTTCACAACACTTGCAATGAGTTCAGTCTCGTTTTTCCTGTCTATCCAATTTCATAGATATCAGGCATATATGACAGAAAAACTCTGTATTATTGACCAGGTCAGCATGGCCTATAACACTTGTATACTGCCATGGGCCTTCTCCATCCAGATGATGATCAGCAAACAACAGAGTTATTTTTGGCAGGACAATCAATGAGGCAGGTTGGCCGGTCTCTGGTTGTTATGATTATCTTTCAGATTGCATATATATATATATATATATATATATATATATTATCCTATGTCTATAGAACAACTTGGAGTTTCAAGCACTGGTGCATATTATGAACTGACTGTTTTTAGATTTTAATTTTTTTCTTTTGGTTCTCATGATGTTCATAGTTGTATAAAATGCAAATCAGAGATGCCGTTTTTTATTTATTAAATGTATAATTTAATTTGGTTTACACTGAAACTTAAACATGAAGACATGAAATTGGAAAGGAAAATCATAAAAGTTAAATACTAAACGATAAATTTCGTTAGGAGCAGATTTGTATGTGTAGTCCAAGGGGGACCACTTGTCATTTATATATATATATATATATATATATATATATATATATATATATATATACTCTAGAAAATTTTTTAGGTATTCTACAATTTCATAGGTAATACATATTTTGCAGCAAAAAAATCCTGCTGCTTGTCAGACCCAAATGAACAATCATTTGGGTCTGACGAGCAGCAGGTTGTTTTTTGCTGTGAAATACGTATTACCCATGGCATTTTAGAATATCTAAAAATTTTCTCTGTTAAATTAAATAAATAAATTTAACATTGAGTTCTTTTGAGTTCGTTTCTATCGGAATTTACCTGACTTAAATCCCAAATATTCTACGTTTTATATATATATATATATATATATATACATCAAAATGAGTAAACATTGTGCTTTATATATGGATTATTCAATTTTTATTGTTGCTTTTTGATAAAATATTTTCACTATTTCTATTTTATCTGGTTCTTCTTCATGTACCGTGTCTGGACATAGCCCTGTCTCTTCTTGCTCTTAACACTTTTCCTTTTGGTATTTCTTTTTGAGATTGTAGAGAGAGTAGGTTAACAATGTCTTTAACAGCATATAGCTCCAGATATATATAGCTCCAGATATTGGAAAAATTCTCATAGCTGTATTTTATTAAATAATTGTAAGTTCTCAAATTTCTTATTTTGTAAAAAGCACATAAAACTAATTTTATATAAAAGATAAATTAGGAATAAGAAAGATTTGCTGGATAACCAATTTTTGAACAGGGGACCGATTTCATGAAATAAACTTGATAGAAAAATTAGCATACTAATTTTTTAAAAATCACAACCAAGAAACTATAGTAGTAGGCTAAGTTTAATAGATAAAATAAAACAACCTTAACCTTATTGACACCAGCATTCTTAAGGACAATTCAATCAGACAACTTTGTTCCTGAAACCAGATACTTGGTTAAGCAAAAGAAAAGTTCAAAGACCCTGTACCAAAGTAAAGGACAATCCGACATGCACTCACCACACTCTCTGACCACAATATAAACCCAGGAAAAAGGCCTTCGAGGTCAGTTCTCTCCACCCTTTTGCCAGAAAGTAGTACAGGCTGATCCACTCCTCTGACCACTGAAAAACTAATCAGGATGACAAAGGAGAAATTTTGCTATGAACTCTGTCGCACAAGAAGGATACATGTTTGTACTTGTATACAAAAGAAAATAGAGCTTCCAAAACAATGTTCAGTGTTCGTTCATTTTGAATGTAAAAAGCAATATTCTGTGTAAACCCCTAAAATGCATAAAGTAAAACTGGAAAAAGCTCTCGGCAAAACTTGAACTTGCTGAACTTTATTTGATATTTGTGCTGCTTAGTGGCAATGAAAGAAAAATTAAAAATGAATAATAGCTAATACTGCTTAATCTAATAAAAAAAATAAGGAGAATATTACTCTTAACACTATCAGAAAAAAAAGAAATTAAAATTAAGATGAAAGAAATTTATGATAAAAATCATAATGGCTGATAATGCTTTATCTGATAAAAATCTAACAATTTGAACATGATTCATGGCAGGCACACAAAAGTTGAAAATGAATCTAAGAGCCAGAAAGGAACCAGCTGCAGTACTATAGAATTATTGTCACCATCAGGACTGGGATTGGGTGCAGTCATAGGGTGGGTCAATTACACAAGAAAGAAGCTCAAAGCAGAACTTATATCTCTTGCTTATTCCTTATTTCAGATCTGTGCTGTTTAGCGGCAATGAAAGAAAAGTTGTGCCATTGTGATACTATGTACATTCAAATAGAAAGGGAAAAAGTGGTTTTATTTCAATATCAAGTGTTTCCGTTTGATAAACAAGTAGATGGTTCCTTTTGAAGTTCAATTTTTTAAGTGGCACCCATTTTAACCAAAGAGGAATGGGGAAGTAAAGCAGTGATTGAAGAATTTTTTAAGATAATCAAGTGGCAACAAAACCGGAAATAGGGTATATCCAGAGTATGCAATGTATTTGCATTTAAAAAAAGTGGGGGGAGCAGCTGTAGGTAGATTGATACTAAAAAGAAAGAATTCTCAGAAATAAAATAAAGTTCTACTGCAAGTGTGATACTATAGACATCTACATAAAAAGGGAAGAGGAGAGTTTTATTTCAGTCTCAAGTGCTTGTTTGATAGACCAGCGGATGGTTTCTTTTGAAGTTCGGTCTTCTAAGCAGCATCCACTTTAACCAAAGGAGAATGGGGAAGTAAAACAGTGATTGAGGGATTTTTGGATATCAAGTGACAACAAAACCGGAAATAGGGTATAGCCATGCGTTGATCTATATTAGCAGTCATGTATGAGATCAAGGAGAGTTTTGATCTGCTTTTGACGAGAGATGTACATGTGTGATGAGCAGTCCCAAAGCCTCCATTTTGTATAATCAGCCACCATATTGGAATGAGTAGATAGGCAAGGGATTGATAGAGATGATATAGCAGAAGTTGTTGCATTATCTCCTATCTATCCACCTGAACAAGCTAATGAAGCCATGAATCTCCATATAATATGGGAATACAGAGTTTACGTTCTGTTGTGATGTGGCTTGATCACGTGACCGGGTTCACTTATATATAGAAAAAATGAGAGTTGGTTGCAGGAGGAAGTTAGTGTGAGCTGAGGGCTACTGTTAACTTGCGTTTTACTTGCTAACTTAACCACCCATATTGTTGCAATCTACTATGGACTATTATATTGTATCTACCGAATAAGATATTATTTTATCATCTGTGTATTGCTTACCACCTCGAGGATACAACAAACTGGCAACGGAAATATTTGAATCAAATACACATATGGAAAAAGACAACAGACTTGTGACGAAGACTGGCGTTAAGATTTGCCACTACAAACTGGCGACGTAGTAAACAGTCTGCTAACGGAGGATTAAAAAAACATCTTAGGGGTGAAGGTGGGTGGGAGATGTTGTGACATGGCTCTATCACGTAACTGGGTTCACTTACATATAGAAAGAGTGAGTCAGTTGCAGGAGGAAGTTAGTGTGAACTGATGGCTACCGTTAACCTGCGTGTTACTTGCTAACTCAACCATGCATATTGTTGCAATCTACTACGGACTATTATATTGTATCGACCGAATAAGATATTATTTTATCATCTGTGTATTGTTTACAACTTTGATGATACAGTACGTTTTTATTTCTCGATGTGGCATTTGTTCTTTTATAATGATATCTTGTGAGTATGTAACACTACCTTCCCCAGTTTTATCGCACACTGACAAGATTGAAAATCAAAAAGGTAACGTGGGTGATCATTGGTCAGTCAGTGGATAGCTTAGACAAGGGTCCTGTTGCAAGTTTGTGTACTGGAGTTTTGCATAGATTGACTTGATTGCTGAAAATTCTATCAGAAGAGTTCTAATTCAGATACAAGCAGGTTTAGTGCCAGTGTGTAACAATGTTGCACAAATGACTACCATTTCTTTTCTACAACTAACATCTATTTCGAATGTTTGTAAAATGGTGCCTCCATTGGTGCACCATGTTGCTTGATTTTTGTTACAAACCAAAATAAAAATGAGTCATATTTGTATATTTGATAGAGCAAAAAAAAACAAAAAAACAAAAAAAAAAAAACGAGGAAATTAAAAAAAAAAAAAATTACATGTGAAATGAAGATTCAAGATTAATATACCAAGTCCCTAGGTTCTGACAGTTCCAGCCTATGATTCGTGGTTATAATGCAATCACCATTAATCTAGTTTCGACCTATACCATTTGCCTTGTACATAGAAGCAAATAATACAGCAGAATATTACATTCATATTCTCTATGTGTTTTTGTAGTTTTAATTATGCTAACAAATGTCATAGAAACGTGTTATCTTAGATTGTTACCATACAACATTCGTGAATGACAAGTGCATATTAATGGAAAATCATATGTTCTTGCATGGAAAAATCACATTACAACACATTGAAAGAACAGAACTGTGTTGTAAGTTGAAGATGCCCTGCATAAAGCTGAAAATAACTTCAATAAAAAATGTTTGTTGGGAAAATCAGTGTTTTGTGGATGAAAAGAATGAATATGTACAAAGATATTCATGTGCTAGACAAATTTTCTATCCAGGATCTATCTACAGTCAGTTAAGTGCCATACGTGATAGGTTGGGTGATAATGTGAGGAAAGATACATGACTGACTGGGCAGAAAATTTTCCCACGGTAGGTTGCCATTACTTTCTACGGTAGACTGATTGCCAACCAAGGCTACACAACCCAATCAGTCCTGCTATTTAACCCATACCTGGAAGGAGAAAAAACGGATTCATACCTTTCCCAAGGATATTTGCATGTAAGTGAAATCATTAAATTCAACTGGAATTCAAACCCTGGTCTCCGATTTCTTGTTCCAAGCTGATATCCATAACGTACATCCACAATGCATGAATCTATCTTACACATTTATAAACCTACCACTGGTCTATGCATTGAATATTGCTACCACATCTGTCAATAAATATACAAGTAGATTAAAGCAATTTGCTTATATATATTATTTTCATTATATGTATTATACATCTTCTATGTGTTTTGTAGTCCTAATTGTTAGCGTATGTCATATAAATGTGTTGCTATGTGTTAGATTGTTATTTTTCTATTTCATTAGCATAGGTAGGTAACACAAGTGCTTATTCATGGAAAATTGCAGATACATTCTGAAAACTTGAGTTACTACGCATCATAGGAACAGAACTCTGTCATTAGTTGAGGACCCCTGTAATAAGAATCTTGACAGTGTAAGGATAAGGAGTTACTGAAAAATATACAAATAGTTCAGCTTAAATAAAATGGTATGCTTTAAAACTGGCAACCATTTTTGAGACCAGGAAAAGCAAAAAAAGTGAAATTCATTGATATATAGTGACACTAAACATACTTGTATCTGAGTTAGAACTCTTCTAATGGAATTTTTTACCTTTGAGTTAGTCTACGCAAAAGTCCAGTATGTAAACCTACAACATGACTCTTGCCCATGCTATCCACTGACTGGCCAATGAACAACCACATTTTAGATTTTTAGCTACTGGGCTATCAAACAGAAACACTTGAGGTCGAGATAAAACCATCCAGACAACATTAGAATTTTTGTTTTTAATCATTTTACCAGAAGCATGGCAAGAAAGCTAATAAGACTCAAAAATAGTGAGTCATTATATTTCTATATTTGATGGAGAAAAACAAAAACTAAGGAAATTCAAATTAAAACAAAAAATTAAATAACACTTGAAATGAAGATTCAAAATTTATATCTAATCTAATCTTAACTTATTTATAAAGGGAACTTTGTGTATGTGTGTGTCTGTTACCTATAGACTCCGAAATGGCTGAACTGATTTTCTTGAAAATTTACACAGTTGTACTGTAAGTGTTTGCGAGTGTTCTTAGCTAGGTTTTGTGTCGAGGTACCCCCAATAAATATCGAAAATTGATAATCAAAAAAATTGGGTTATAGAAGGAGTGGTCCAATTTTAATCAAATTTGATATACTCATAGACAAAGACATAAGAAACGATATTCAGAAGTTTCAAGGTTGCAGTTCTTACAATAGTGCAGAAAATCCATAATATATATGTATAAAAAACAAGATGTTTATGTGCGTGTCCGTTTATCTGCCTGTATGTCTGTATTTTTTTCCAGCCATTTTATTTTAGTTTTTGCTTCTGGTTTGACTAAGTAGGTATAATTGTAGTTCTTAGTCTCAGCCATGATACCATTTACTCAGAGGACTTATTTAGCCTTCAAAATTCAGTTTATGATGAAAAAACTTGATATCAATACCAGGAAATCAAAATTTGCCTTACATCCATTCATTTTTCTTTCAGGCTACGGTTTCGCTTTAACTGGAAACAACTATTGCTTGTTAGTTTTTTCGTGCCAACGTCCAAAGAGTCTGAGCTTCAGGACCATGGATTAGTTTTAAAGCTTTCATTAGACCCGAACAACGCCGGGCTATACTGCTAGTCATTTATAAGTTATTATTGCTATAGCTATTAATTATTATTATTTCATCATAATTTGATTTCTACTATGGTCACACTACCTACCAAGTCTGTGGGAAGACCTAAGACAGGTAGTGGTGTGTTGTTATGGCTACATTTCATTTGTTTTTTATCTCCCATAACATCACTAGTGTTACGTGGACAAAGTTTTTCTTAGTGGTGGGGGCGGTACTTATCAAGACAATTTTTTGTATATCTCTTAAGCTGAAGTTTTGAGGGATTCTTTTAATGTGTTGTTTTGTTCCATTTTTTATCATTCCAAGTGCACCTAGTATCACTGGTACTATTGTTGTTTTCAGTTTCCACATTTTTTCCTATTTCAATTTCCCGGTCTTTATACTTTGATAACTTTTAAAATTTGTTGCTACATTACAATCTGCTGAACAAGCCATATCAATTAGTAGGCAAGTTTTTAGTTTCTGACAATAATGTCTGGCCTATTTACTTTGATTTTTCTGTCTGCGTAGATGGTGACATCTTCTTTTTCTGTAACTGGTGCTGGGTGATGTTCATACCAGTGTTTGTTTACATAATTTCCAAAGTGTTTGTACATTATTATTAATTACTATTATTATATAATTCTTATTGTTATTATTTCATAATAGTGTTATTATTGGTATTATTAGAACTATTGTTTTCATCATCATTCTTGCAGTTTTCCAATCTTTTCACTCTTTTCTTTTTTTTTTTTTAATTAGAGTAGATAGAATAAACTATTGCCCGGTTCACACTCCACCCACATCTATTGAACAGGTGAAGAGGCTCATCCCTTGTTTAGGATGTGGTTTCCGGCTTTCTCTTTTCCAATCTTTTCACTCTTTTCTTTTCAATTGGAGTAGATAGATTAAACTATTGCCCGGTTCACACTCCACCCACGTCTATTGAACAGGTGAAGAGGCTCATCCCTTGTTTCTTGTTTAGGATGTGGTCTCCAGCTTTCTCTTTTCCAATCTTTTCACTCCTACGTAGCACCCTGTGCTTTAGTGGCGTTACCGCCTTGCTCGGGGTGATATGATTAAAAAAAAAAAAGATATTAAAGACAATGTTTCAGTCGAGTACACACTAGCCATCTTCAGGTGCCCATTGTTTTTGGGTGATATAGGCTATCTGTTGATTATTACCTTATTTCATCCCTGTAATGCCAGTTCTTGCTCGTTCCTGAATCAGCGTATAATTTCATTATCTGATTGAACTTGTGTCCATAGATGACAGTTACATAGACTTAACCAACATGTATATCCAATCCCAAAGTATATGTGGTGTTTTTTGAGCCATTAAATCCAATATCAGATGGTCTTTATTGCTGCTTTTGATAATTTTGCATTTCATTTCTGAGATAAGAGATGGTCTATAGGTTGTTCAAACTATTTTTCTCATCATGCTTATTATAGATGTTATTAAAAACACATTTCAGTCATGTACTCTCTGGCTACTGTTGTGTTCATAACAACCATTAAAATCTTTATTTCTGAGATGATGAATTGCAACTTCTTTCTTTTCTGCTGTGGCCAACTATTGAATTCACAACTCTTTGGATCACTCAAGTCACTTTTTGGATAGCTTAACCAACACTTTTATCCGCTGGGCCATTTGCCCCGAGAGACATCAATAAATTTTGGGGACTTATAAACTTAATGTCTCAGTAACCATGCTTTTTATTAGAGAGCATATTACAATTTTTGTTATTGTTTTTCACTGGTTGGCCTTCAGTTGTTTTTGTTCAACACTATGCAGACATATCTTCTGAGTAAGACCAACCATAGAGGAGAATAGGATTAAGGGCTGTGTGTACACCATCCCATGCAGTTGTGGCAAGAAATGTAAAGGAGAAACAGGCTGCCTCCTTAAGATAAAACTGTAACATGACTGGAAATAGAAAATTCAGGCATGGCTGACAATGGAGGAAAAAGGCTGATAATAGACTATGAAGGTGGTAAATGTCACCTCAAGCTTACAGTGGTAGAAAAACAAAAGAGTCCATATGGTACCTTGAATTTTGCAGAACATACCACCAGCCTGACCGTTTTCCTTTCAGGAAATATAAAGGAAAGCCCTTCAACATAGCTGTTATAGTAGTGTATGCACTGACAACTCAAAACACTGAGGAGGAAATAGAATCTTTTTACTCCATACTGGACAATGCCAAGTGTAAAACCCAAAAAATTAGAATTATTATGGGAGACTTGAAAACCAAAATAGGTAAGGAGAGGGAACAGGTTACAGTTGGCAACGTTAGACTAAAAAACTGCAATGACCGAGGAGAAAAATGCATTTGACAGTGCACAGCGAATGATCACGTAATAAACATGTGGATTTAGTTCACAGGTCAGATAGAGGGAAAGAAAAATTAGGGAAAGCAATGTGTAACATACTTGATGGGCTTGAGCAAATGGATGTCAGAGCAGGTTTTGGTGGCGAGTAACAAGAGGAAGGGTGTTAAGAGCTACAAGGGATAGAGAGATGTGGAAGGCCATGATCGCCTACGTCCTGAAGAGACATGGCACATAAAAGGTGAAGAACAAGAGAAAGGTTGTTAAGGGCTACAAGGAATAAGGTGATGTGGAGGGCCATGATTGTCTACATCCAGAAGGGACACAGCACATTAAAGAAAAAGAAAAACAAGAGAAAGGGTGTTAGGAGCTATAAGGATAGGACGATGTGGAAGGCCATGAACGCTTATATCATGATGGGACACAGCACATAAAAAAAGAGCAAGAACAAGAGAAAGGTTGTTAAGTGCTACAAGAGATAGGGAGATGTGGAAGGCCATGATTGCCTACATCCTGAAGGGAAATGGCACATAGAAGAACAGGAACAAGAAAAAGGGTGTTGAGAGCTACAAGGGATAGGAAGATGTTGAAGACCATGATCGCCTACATCATGAAGGGACATGGCACATAAAAAAGACAACCCTTGTGCTTCTTGCCTTTCCACTGTGCTTATTTTATTCATGTTATCTGTGTAGTGGAGTGACAAGTATTTATATATTTCTATATAGTTGCTCGTATGACACAGCAGTATATAAAATTTCTTTGAGAATAATGCATTATTGTCATTACTTTTTTTTGGCTCTGTCTGTGTATTAAGGTGTTACTATATCCCAGACATATTAATGCATATAATGGGGAAAATGCAAACTGGAAATATTCTTTATTGACTAGAAACCCAATTACCACTATTCAGGCACACTAAAGTTCGTCTATGTATGTATGTTTGGAAAATGTTGTAACACTGATTTTTGTATGATCATGGAAGTTAAGCAATGTAGAGCCTGGTCAGTAACTAGATGAGTGATTCCTTGGGAATACCAGGTGCTGTAAGCATACATGTGCAACTGGTGTTTTGAATTGGAGAGCTGAGTTCCAGTACCAATCAGATTCTTTATATTCACTTATGTAGTAATAGCCTTGAGAAAGATATGAATCCACCTCTTCTGCACACCCCAGCTATGGATTAATTAGTAGGATTTCAATCAGTAAATTGTCAACATCGCTATATATATATATATATATACATATATATTCTTACAATCTAAAAATATTTTCTGGCTTTAAATAACCTATAAATGGTGGATAAGCTGTAAAAAAAAAACACACAATCAATGAAGCAAGACGATCACTTAATAGACAAAAATATCTGAGTGCTTCACATGACAAGCTTGAACAAATAAGATTGCAACTATAGAAAAACATGAGTAAACCTGACACGCTGCTTGATGTTAAGAAGGCAAGCCAGTCTGTGAAGCTTAAAATTAGTTTTGTGAGCACCTGTTACTTGATTCCAAAGTTTTTCACACCTATGTGAGAAGTTCAAGACTTAAACATCAGTTCTTTCATTTTGATTTTTTATGTTTGTGAACGGGGAGCTGATTTTGAATTCCAGTTGAATTTCTTGAATTCACTTATGCACAAACACCCTTGGGAAAGGTATTCATTCATCTCTTTCCTCCAGTTATGGGTTAAATAACAGGACAGATTGGGTTCTATAGCCTTGGTTGGCAACCAGTCTACCACAGAAAGTAATGGCAACCTACTGCTGGATAACCTTCTGCCCAGTCAGTCATGTCTCGAAAGAGACATGATTGCCCAAGTGTGCATCATATATGGCACTTAACTGACTTTACTGGTAGTTCAAAAGATATAAGTTGTTTGTGCGGAGATAAAATGTCATAAAATCAAAGACTACTTAAAGAAAGATTTTTGGTTATTATTGAAACAGTTACATTTTCATTCTTGTGACATAGAGTCAACTTCTTTCAGACTAAAAACTGAAAATCCAATGAAAATTTCACTTCAACATAATTGTAAGTACATTTTTCTTTTCTTCACTCTATTTTAAAGAAATTTAAAACACGTTTAAGAAACAAATAAAAAATCAATTGCTAGCATTTTTTTAATAACCTTTGTTTTATATTGAAAATTATATTTTAAAGTAATGTGAAATGTTAAATTGTTCTCTTGGTAGAAATAGATCTTTCAATTGTACTATGGTCGGCACCTCCATTTTTCCTGCTATATCTTGGTAAAAATATATCCATTTCTTTTTAAACATCCCTCCACATAAATTCATAAAACTAAATTTTGTATGGATAATGCATTATTAGTTAAACACAAAACTCCTTGGGGAATGTAAATCATCTACATTTGTTTAAGTACCTGTAAGTTTTTTCAATAAAATTTTTATATACGTATGCATTGCCTAATTATATATTAGTTTATCTTGTTTCTGGTTAAGAACATGCTCTCATTCTTTTTCATTATATATCATTCATTCAGTAATGAATTTGAACACTCTTGGCTACTGGCGTGTTTACATTGTATATAACATGCTAAAGTCAGCCTTCCTCTACTGAGTGTTCATAACCCAGAGGTAGAATTGCCGATTGATGTCAATTCGGGTGGGTTTCAATCCTGGTTAGAAGCAATTGGATGTCTAACCATACTGATGAGCTGTGATACAGCGTAGCAGATCTGTCTGTGGATGGCTATATATATATATATATATATATATATATATATATATATATATATATATAATACAGTATTCACTTTGGGGTGTTTTGTCACTCTGGCCTGTAGCCTTCTCTTGAAAGTTTCATCTGGCCCTTACTCTGAAAAAGTTGTCTGTCCCTGGAGTAAAGGAACCAGTTAATTTAACGATTCATTTCGTTTGGGAACTAATTTTGTCTAACTGCAGATAATGCATACAAATAAAATATTTATTAAAACAATGAAGGGGAGTAATCACTCATACATTTACTAACTTAAATTGATTTACTTCCCTTCCCACTACAGGTTGGACAGGAAATATATAAAGAAATCATCAGTTGTTAGGGGGGGAACTGAGGGCAGAAGAAACAAACTTTTGATTCATCTACCCCAGGATCCTTTTAGTGGGATTTCAGATTGCTTGGCAGCACCCATCTCCTTCCCAAGCTCCTAACTGACAGACTATGGAATATGGTGTGGGTCGCCTTCAGTCCATACACTGGCCTTTAAGTTTTGAATTCGAAGTTGTTTTCCTAGACCAGTTGCCACCTAAGGCTATAGGACCCAGTCTGTCTTGCTATTTATCTATATAAAAGGTGTGTGTGTGTGTGTGTGTGTGTGTGGAGAAATGGATTTATACCTTTGCAAGCATGTGAGAATGTAAAAAGCTTGATTGGAATTCAGACTGAAGAGCCATGATGGAGTAATGAATAAGGGCTTAGATTGAGGAATCAAAGGGTCATCAAATCCTGTACAATGAGTAGCCATGATTAGATAGAAAAATAAATAACAGAACTGTCGAACAAAGAGAATTAACAAGGTTTGTAATAAAAAGAAAAGGAACAGGGCAAAATATAATAATATCAAACAATATATGTAAAGCAAAAAAGTTTGCAAGCTAAGAATTGGTGTTCAGACAAGTGAACATAGTATTCTATCTTCTAGACAAAGTAGATAAGGACTGAGGCATATCAGATTGGAAACTGGCTTATTTTAGTGAATGGGGAAAAAGTTCCAGCATGCATTTGTGTATAAAAAGGGGAAGCAAGTGTTTTGCAGTCATTTTTTTATAAGCGTTTCACCCCGAGCAAGGCATGTCACTGCCACTACTGTGCAGGGGGCTACGTAGAGTGGAGAAAAGGCTGATTAAATATTCCTATACAGATTGAAATCCAAAAATTCACACTAATAATTGAGGTGTTTGGAATTAGAAGATACCTTCCACTGCAAATAAAAACAAGAAAATCGTGTTTAAAGTTTATCACATTTTGAAGTACCATAACTTTCGATCTATTTCAGATAAACCACTCAATTTTTTCAAAGGAAGCTAAAAGCATCTACTTTATTAGACAAACACTTACACTCAACTGATTTTCACATATATGGTGAAAAGTGCCTTCTTGTATTTAAGGTTTCAGTTATTCTATGAGATGATTGGACGACTTATGAAATTCTATTAGTGGAGGATGTGCATAGTAGTGTAATGAATATTGAGAAATCAGAGAGCCGACTTCCAGTTACATTCATTAAATCCACTTACAGTAAAAGTATTAATCCTTCTCTTCTCCTTCCAGCTATGGGTTGAATAGCAGGACAGATTGTATTCTATCACCTTGGTTGACAATTTACTATGGGAAAATCCTCTGCCTAGTCATGTCTCAAAAAGGATAAAATCACTCAAGCGTGTATCCCATATGGCAAGTAATTGATTGGCTGACTTATTAGTGGAGGAAAAACAACCTGAACTGGAAAATAGGACAAAGAATCTACCTGCAAACAACGCAAAAGGGAAAAGAATTACTTACGTGTCATATTTGGGTTGTTGAGTCGCATCTTGGTACCGCTGGCGTGATAGAGGAGAGGTCGTGAGAGAACTATTGAGGCTGGGGTCATCCCCGAAGATACCTTTATCCACTGAAAAGAAGAGAAAACTTTCTATACTTGCTGCATAACTTTGTTATATGCCTAAATGTGTGCTGTTTTCAAAGTCTATTTTGAAATTAAACAAATTTTAGAATGAAAAACATTTATATATCTTATACTAGCAGTATAGCGCAGTGTTGCTCGGGTATAATGAAAGCTTTAAAAACTAATCCATGGTCCTGGAGCTCAGACTCAGCCTAAAAAATATTTGTGTGAAGTTTGGTGAGAATCGGATAAAAATTGTGGATTTGTATAAAGAACATACAGACAGATAAACAGACACACACATAAACATCTTGCCTTTTATATATATATATATTATCGATTTTTTGCACTATTGTAAGAACTGCAACCTTGAAACTTCTGAATATCGTTTCTTATGTCTTTGTCTAGGAGTGTATCAAATTTGATTAAAATCGGACCAATCTTTCTATAACCCGATTTTTTCGATTATCGATTTTCGATATTTATTGGGGGTACCTCAACGCAAAACCTAGCTAAGAACACTCGTAGACGCTTATAGTACAACTGTGTAAATTTTCAAGAAAATTGGTTCAGCTGTTTCGGAGTCTATAGGTAACAGACACACACACAGACACAAAGTTCCATTTATAAATGAGCTTAGATAGATATTTTATATGGCAAAAACAAACTTATTAAATTCCACATCTTTTAGAATTTATAGAAACAAAAAAAGATTGCTGAACTGTTATGTAATGTTTTCTATGGCAGTGAATGCTGGACAATCTACTCAGAGACGGAGAAAAATTGAGACAGCAGTAATCTCTTCAAAAAAAAAAAAAAAAAGCAATGATATCATCCACCTTGTACAAGGACCAAAAGCCACTCAAGGTAGTGGATTACAGAGTAAAAAGCACAGTTTATGGGGATTCCTCTATGGTACCTAGACTTAATGAATCTAAGTGCATTACAAGATCTCATTATTTTACAGTTGAAATGATTTGATGTAAACCCTAAATTCTATGCTAAACTCCTTTTCTTGCTCATGGAACACTTTTATGGCTTCTTGCTTTCTAGTCAAGTTTTATCTTCAAAAATTCAAATGTAATGTCAATTATTACATTCTGTCTTCTTAATTCTTCTTCTATTATTAATGTCTTTTCTTAATAATGTTTTTCTTTTTATTTCACTCAGTAACCCCCTTGTGTCTTAGTGGCTTTATTTCCTTAATTGAGGTGAAATAATAGAAAACAAATATGAGAGAGGATAATGGTTAACCCTGGACTTGAACAGGAGGTTAAAATTGTAGTGATCAGAAAAGCATGCTCTTGAGATTTTGTGTCTCAAAGCAGTGGTTCATGTAAAAGACGCTGCCCTAGTGGAACTTGCATCTCAAAAATGGAATGAGGAGGGAATTAGGGTAGTTTGCTACAGACACAAATGATAGAACTGGTGGAACTAATAAACTAATAATAGAACAGCATGAGGTGTGCAATATTTCATTTGTGGGAAAGGGGTTGTAGGGCGAAAGATAATTCAACACCCCCAAGGATGCAGAGATACTTTTGAACACTCTCAAGACGGGAAAGTGTGTGGGGTTTGATACATTGACACCCACACACGCACACACACACACACACACATACATGGTAATTCAGCGTTCACGTGATAACTTAGTTTCCCGCGTAAACGAATGCCAATAAAAGCGAGGAATGTCACGTGGTACGCTAGTTAGGATTTCGTCCCCGGGGCAAGAGCAGACATGTCTCCCTAACTCACACAAACACACGCGCACTAATTGCGGGTAGCAATTAGTGGCGCACAATTTTTTATTTATTTTTCTTCTCACCGACATTAACACTATGCACATTAACTTTCATTCAAACTGAACTTTGAATCTTAACAATGGTACAAACCTTTCTTTCAGCTAGAGAAAAAACTTCATACATCTTATTTTGTTTCTACGAACAAAGAGGAATAACTCTTTCCTTTTCACTTTCTTATGCATGCTCTCTCAACCCTATGTAACCTTTGTTAATATATTGTTTTTCCGGTTACTTTCACCTTTTTGTTCATTCTTAAATCATGACCCCATGTTACGTCGAGTCGACTCATAAACTTAATTTAGTACTGGACACTTCGTCCACTACAAGTGAAGACTGAACAGCTTCTGCCCATATATAGCAGCGGTACTCTAGTTTTAGCCTGATCTTCTATAAATACTTTCATGGCTTCTCTATAAATACTTTCATGGCTTCTGCTCGGATGAGCTTAAGTCACTGATGCCTCCTCAACAGGTGTTTACCCATGCAACCAGACTGGCAACTGGGTCCCACCCGTTCACAGTCAGGTTAGCCAAATGCAGACGACAATTCTACTCCTGCAGCTTCCTCTCTCGCACTTCCCGCCTGTGGAACTATTCTTGCTTTCCTGACGGCTACAACCTCCAGAAATTTAAATGCAAAGTTAATACTCATCTACTAACCACTGGCCTCTAGCTCTCTCCCCTCCCCTGTATAACCTTCCCTTTCTCTCCACCTATGTATCTGTCATCGCACCTGCTTTCTCAGCTTTCTATTGTTCCTTTCTAACTAGCTTGTACTCCTCACTCTTTTCTAATTAATCTTTTTACATTTATGTAACCCCCTGCACATCAGTGGCGTTTCCGCCTTGCTCGGGGTGAAATGATTAAAAAAAAAAAAGATCTGGTTCTTGCAAAGGTAAAGGATAGCAGGAAGAATTGGGTAAATATCAGAGCGGTACAGGGAACTGATTGTTTTTTCAGTATCTTTAATGATGGATCATATGTACAAGTTCCAACTGATGTCTGGGTTGTGTTTAAGTTACAAACAGATTAAGCAGGAGGATACTATGGGCAGAGCACATAAGCAGAAAAAAAGTTTTAAAGAAAATGTAAACAAAAAATATTTATAATCAGAAAGAGACAGCTGATATTTCTTGGACACATGAGGAATGTCAGTAAGGTTTAGAACAACCCTCTACCATGAGTGGCTCTTGTGTCTTGTATTCAGTGAACATTCTTCTTTTACTATGTGTCCTGTCCTTTCAGGACGTAGGCGATCATGGCTTTCCATGTCTCCCTATCCCTGGTGGCTCTTAGTATGTTTACTCCTGTTGCACCATGTAACCCCTGTACAGTCATCCACCTGCTCAGGCTATTCAAATATGTTATCTGCTGCCTTCCTCTGTTTCTTATTCCTTCTATCTGGCCTGTCAGTATAAGATTGTCCAAGCTCTCCTTCCTCATTGCATGTCTCAGGAACTTCAGTTGTTTCTTCCTGATGATCACTATTAATTTTCTTTTCGTTGCCATTCTTTCCAAAATCTCATTAGAGGTAGAAAGAACAGAGGAAGGCAGTGGGACCTACTAGATAAACTTGTGTGAATGGATGGCAGAACAAGGGTGAATGGAAAGGATGGAAAAAAAAAATGTTACTAAGAACCTTTTTAAAAATTTTTTGTTCTTAAGTCTTAACCAATACAAGGCCCAAGATACAATCAAAGTAGAGGGTTACTGAGTAGACTTACATTAGTGTTGGAAAAAACAAGAGTTAAGAGTATAGAGCTGAAGCAGAGTTTAGAAGGGGATGGAAACCCAATCAATCTACCCTACAAGAAATAAGAAGTTGTGGAGAGCCATGATCACCCACATGTTGAAGGAACACAGCACATATTAAGATACTTTTATTTCTACTCTTACTTATCGCTTCGGAACGAGAAACCGGGAAGCCGAGTTCGAATTCCAGTTGAATCCATTGTATTCACTTAGGCGCAAATACCCTTGGGAAAGGTATTAATCTGTCTATTCCTTCCAGTTAAGGGTTAAATAGCAGGACAGATTGGGTTCTATAGCCTTGGTCGGCAACCAGTCTACCGCAGAAAGCAATGGCAACCTACTGCGGGATAATCTTCTGCCCAGTCAGTCATGTCTCTTTCGAGACATGATCGCCCAAGCGTGTATCACGTATGGCACTTAACTGACTGACTTGAGTGTGAGTTTTACTTTTTATTATTAATGTTGCATTTTATCACAGGTCTGTGTTGATACATTATTCGTTACAGCGATTTTTTGTGTGAGAAGCTTCACGGTCACTTTTATTTCATTCCATCTGATTAATTTTGCTTTTTATTACAATTTTCTGAAATGACACAGTGTGAGATGAGGTTGCTTGCATGGAGACTTGAACCTGACACCCACAAATTTGAAAGGCTGACTTTGGTTTCATGGTCATCATCTGAATCACTTTGATTATTACCAGCTACTCTCCCAAATGACCTACTTACAGTCTAAAAAATATTTTCTGACTTTAAATAACTTACAAAAGGTTGATAAGCCATAAAAAACAAATCACGCAAGATCACAGTTATTGTGGTATACAATAAAGACTGGCCTCACTACATTAGTAATGTAATTTGTGGAATGGGAATATGATTCAATACCTTCAAAACAAAGCTAGTAATGTTTCATTGCCCTGCAAGTAGATCTTAAATTTACTCCAGTACTGATGAATAGCCATACTCTCAATAAGTCTCTTTTAAGATTTTTATGTGCACCCAGGTTGCTATCAAATTTAATACTAGGTCAGTTTAAATTAAGTTTAATGTCAATACCATGAAAAAATAAATCAAACCCTCTTGGCATTTCCTCTTTTGGGAATGTTAGGTAATGACCTCAGCCCTCTCCCAAAGAAGAGGTACTGCTTGTCGGGTGGTGGTTGTGGCGGTGATGGTGGTGGGGGAGAGGTCCCCTGGGGTTTGAGCTGATATTTTGAAACCTTCCTGGTGAAATCACTACTAGAAGAATAGTCATTTTCTTGTATTACTCTAGATAGTATACTATTATAGAAGTCAGATTAGACTCAAAATTAGAAAATACAAGCTATACCTGAGATGGCGTTATCCAGTCTCCACTGTCCAGCCTTGACAGAGTTAAAAGGCAGTTACACGGCCTTGTGGGTGATTAACTATATTCCACCTTGCGATCCCTCTCTCACAAATGAAATGTTGCTAAACTCTCACTATTCCATCACTATTTCTATGGCAAATGTTCAGACAAACTACAGTTCTTACTTCCATCAGTTCAGACCTTAACAACTAGGAACTGCTATGCCATGTACATAGTGTCAACTCATCCTCATTGCTTTTGCATACATTTGGTGAGGAGGAAGTTTCACTCAGACAGATTTTTCTCTTGAACTGTTGCTTTCTGGGACAGACTCCCAAGAAGATGTTTCCCCCGACTGTTACAATCTTAACTTCTTAAAGTCGACTGTCATACGTATCCTCATAATATACACCTCTTCCTTTTTCCTTTGAAACAATCTCATTTAGTTACACTCTACCTTGAGCAGCTCTTGGGCTTTGTATTGCTTTGACTCCACGGAAAAAATTTTATAGTCATTCTTCTCTACTTTTTTCCAATTCCTTTCTGACATCTTCATTTTGCTACTAAGTCATTTTTGAAGTGCAATAAGAAGAAAGAAGAATTAGTCATAAGATAATCACGGAAGTTAAAAAAAGTGCACATTGCTTAGTAAATCAAAGAACAACCCCCGAGGTCCTTGGTGACACCCTCCTCTTCTATAAGTGACAAGTGCCATTGGATTTGAATAACTAAGATAATGGTTAGTGAACTAATTTAGTTGACTGTTATTATTAAGTGAGAGCAATCCTCACTGGGTGCTTCATATTTGTACCCTTGTAAAAACAACAAAGATGCTTCGGCATGGAGTTATAGGTAATGGTTTGTGGGCTTGTCTGATTGACTTTTACTACTGTGTAGGGAGTCTGAGCCACAGTCAGGGCTCAGTAATTGTAGCCTTGTGCTAGAACTAAGCCAAGCTTAGTAAATAATTTGTGTTGGGTTTCAGAGTACAAGTTGGCTCACTGTTGTGCTAGACAGTTTTTCTCACCAGAATCTATCTCAAACATTTATAACTCAACCATTTGTCTGTGCATTGAATAATGTCACATCTGGTCTGGTGCTCCTGTGTTTAGATTCTTTATAAAATCCAAAAGAAAATCTGCAATATTATTGATCCTGACATTTTTGGCTTGCTGGAATAATGTAGCTTAAAAAAAAATTACCTGTGTATAGTGTGTCCTATTTTTTGTGTAAAAAAAAAAAAAAAAAAAATTTAAAAAAAATAAAAAAACAAGGGGAAAAAAGGCACAGATCCTAAAAACATTCACTATACTTACAGTATAGGTACAATATGCAACAGAAAATTTATTTAACAAATACATCAAAACTTTCATTCACTTTAATAAATGCATATGTCAAAGTGAGAATTTATAAAAAAAATACATCAAAATATTATTCTAATTACATATATAACATGGAGAATTTAGTAAACAAATATCAAAAAAATTTCATTCGTTTTAATGATTGAATATATAATAGGATTTATGAAATAAATAAGTCAAAAGTTACATATATAAAAGGGAGAATTTTAACCAGATTTTGAATTTAAATGATTCTTTGGGAAAATTTCAGTATTTTATCTGTACATTGTGCATTACAAATGAGGAGGAAAAGGGATTAACAAGGGTCAGGAATTAATACAAGTCTTATTACCAGAAATGGTTATTATACATATAACTACAAAGCTGAATAACCAGTCATATATATCTGAAAGCGCTTGCAAAGTCAATAATAATGGAACATTTTTACATGCCTTATCTCAAGTAAAAAGAAAGCATGTAAGAATACTGTAAAAATTAAATAAAAAGTCAATTAAATTTTCATTGGCAGTCATTTTAAAAGGAATGTTTAAAAGAAAGATTGCTATCTAAATATATATACATATATATAAGTTTTAGTGCAAAAAATTTGTGCATGAAAAAAAAAAAAAACCCTAGTAAAGACATCATAACAGTGTCCCCACAAAACTTCAAAGTTGCCACAAACTTGCTCAGTTAACCCTCTAGGGCCATTCGTATCATATTTGATACAGTATTTCCCTATAAGGCAACATTTGGTATTTCCCTATAAGGAAACATTTGTTATTCATTGACTGAGCAGTCAGTACTGCTTTCATTTGAAATTTATAAAATATTTCTCTTAAAAAATTTTTCAGGAAAATATTTCTTTCAAGACTTGTTTTCATACTGTATCAAATATGATACGAATGGCCCTAGAGGGTTAAGGCTTCTACTTGGCATAAAGTGGGGGATCAGTTCTATATTGTTATGAAGTAATAAACAGATCCCCCACTAATATGATACGAATGGCCCTAGAGGGTTAAAGTGACAAATTCTTTGCCCTAAAACTACCAATGCTCTATCTTCACCTTGATATTGAGCACTTTGCGATAAAAAACCTGCTTGCCAAAGTGTCTTTTATAAGTAAAACTACTGAAAAAGCAACAATCTTGGTGTCAAAAACTATCAAAACTCAACACTATATATATAACAGTTTTAGAAAAAGTTTTAAAAAATTGAAAAGGAAAAAGAAAATAAACTTTGTGACTTACCTTTTAGGGGTGGTAAAGATGTATTCACATCAGTAGTATTGATTTCTTCGTCTGATTCTGAGGCCTCCCCAGCCACCACTATTCCCTTAAACATTGGTGTCTTCAATTCCTGGAAGATGTTTTGATGAAAAAGAAATAGATAAAGCAGTATTAAAAAGAAGAGTTTACAAGCGTGAATCGATAAGTGTGCAGCCTGATACATTACTTGGATGAATTTTAATCCAAGCTTTTCACTCTATAAATATCTCATCCCTGCAACTTATGAAGAAGCAATGAGTTAAGGAACATGAAGTTTGAAAATAGACTTATTGTGTAAAATAATTTTTTTTAGCTGACCACTGCTCCACTATTACGATAATACAGTGTATATATATATATATATATAGTCATCCGCAGACAGATCTGTTTCGCTGTATCATAGCTCATCAGTATGGTTAGACTCCGATTGCTTTTAACCCAGGATTGAAACCTGACCAAATTGGCGTCAGTCGGCGATTCTACCTCTGGGCTATGGGCGTTCGGTAGAAGAAGGCAAACTTTTTAGCGTGTATATTATTATTATACATGCCCAATAGCCAGAGTGCTCTAATCCATTACTAAATGAGTGATGTGTACATGCCAGAGTAGCTACTGTTTTTCAAAGTGTACCCTTCTTCCAGAGTGCTCAGTCAGGATGAGATTTCGTTTTTTTTTTATTTGTAAATGAGTTATTATGCGACCTAGGTTTCTACCATGTGTTTTCTTCGGGTGATTTGCAATAACTGATTTTATCGTTTTTTTAAGAATGCTCACATATTGGTGGTTTTATTTGAATGCTTACGTGATGGGGAATTTTTGAAAGGCTGTATATGATCACACTTTATTTTCAGAAGTTGAGTAAGGTATTAAGAAACAGGACAATTTCGCTAGAAACTAGGAAGAGAGTACTGGATTGCTACATGATGTCCGTCCTTCGACATGGCAGTGAATGCTGGACAATATCATCAAAGATGAAGGAAAAACTTGAAGCAACTGAAATGTGGTTCTACAGAAGAATGCTGCGAATCTCATGGATCGAGCATGTGAGCAATGATGAGGTCTTGGAAATGATGCAAACAAAAAGGAAATTAATACTGAACATCAGGAAGAGACAGCTGAAGTTCCCGGGACACACACTGAGGAAGGAGGGCTTGGAGAACCTGATACTGACAGATAGAGGGAAAAAGAGACAGGGGAAAGCAATGGATAACATATTTGAAGGACCTAATGAGGTGGATGACAGAATGAGGATTGCACGGTGTAAGAAGGCATACTCAGAGCTACCAGGGATAGGGAAAATGTGGAAAGCTATGATTGCCTACATCCTGAAGGGACAGGGCACATAAAAGAAGAAACCTGGCATCTTTCTCTGAACCTTTCACCATGTCACTTTTACCTC